>JABTXL010012544.1:1630322-1655538 GCA_025134845.1 Neodon shergylaensis | reverse complement strand
GCACCTGTGTACAGGTGTGTGTGTATAGATATGTAAGCACCTGTGTATAGGTGCATGTGTATAGATATGTAAGCACCTGTGTACAGGGGTGTGTGTGCATAGATATGTAAGCACCTGTGTATAGGTGCATGTGTATAGATATGTAAGCACCTGTGTACAGGTGTGTGTGTATAGATATGTAAGCACCTGTGTACAGGGGTGTGTGTATAGATAGATATGTAACCACCTGTGTGCAGGTGTGTGTGTATAGATATGTAACCACTTGTGTGCAGGTGTGTGTGCATAGATATGTAAGCACCTGTGTACAGGTGCATGTGTATAGATATGTAAGCACCTGTGTACAGGTGTGTTTGTATAGATATGTAAGCACCTGTGTACAGGTATGTGTGTGGAAGCCAGGGGAACTCCCTGAGTAGGCCAGGCTGGCTGGCCAGTGAACCTGTTTTCATTTCCCTACCACTCCTGGCCTTTCAAAATGTAGGTGCTGGGAATCTAATTCATGTCTTCATGCTTGCAAGACAAGCACCTCACCCAACAGAGGTATTGCCCCAGGCCACACTGCCCAAAATTTAAGAGATCTATTCCTACATCAAATCTATGGAAGACTTTATTGCCCTCACTTGCCAGATGAGGAGAGGGAAGCACAGAACTAGGCTCACAGTAAATAATGTCCCAAAGAACATGCACGAACTTCTCCTATCCCAAAGGTCATGGCGGCTGGTAACTTCCTAACAACCTTTGCCTTGTTGAAAGAAATGTTGGCCTCCTGAGCGTAGGCAGGGATTCATCCTATTTTCTGGATCCTTCCACACCAGTAAGTTTCATAATGAGGATCATTATTGCACACTTCTTTTAAACTAATGTGGGTGTATAAAATTCACTGGTCTGATATAGTGCCCCAAGTCCCTCATCACCCTACCTCTCCCATCAGTGGCGTATCCCGGGCCATGAGGACAAATCTTTTTGTACTGGGCGGTTCCAGGAAGTGGGCACAGCTCACACTGGTGGCCCCAGCCTCGTCCACCATCACAGCAGCATTCTGACTTTGTGACGAGATTGCGGCTACTAGAGGCCATTTGACACATTGTCTGCAGGACTTCCGCGAAGCACAGGCCCTGCCGATTGTCTGGAAGGAACACATGCAAGACACGAGTCAAGGTCAAGAGCTGACAGCCTGGTTTTCAGTGACAATCATCCTCTCCTTCTCAGCCACAACCTTCAACCCTGAGAGTATTCATCTTGCGCCAACAGTCTACACTTGGTGATTATAAAGTTGTGTTGACATTGCACCCCCGTGGTGCTTATACTAAAAAAGATGATCAAACTTGGCAAAAGTTCTACAACATGTACTCTTTTCAATTCAACGAAAGAACATCACATATATGTATTTTCTTTATCTAAAAGTAATGACAGGTAGGGGTTGTAAAATATATTCAAGACTATGTTATGAGCGTGTTGCTTATTCCACTATTTTCTGGTGTTTTCTACAGCAAAAGGACTCAGTACATTATAGATAGTATACTAATATAAGTAAAAGGGTTTCTTCTTCAGTATGGCTTCATAAGCCAAGTGCGCCAGTGAAACTGTCGTCTGAACAGAAAACAGTATTTTTTGTAGAGTATCTTTACTGTTTCCTCAAAGACTTATTAGCAGTGAATGTCTAGAATGGAGACAACAGGAACTAAAATACATTGTCTTAGGTACAAAAACCTCCCTAGGGTTGGATGTAGCCTGTTGCTGCCCCTCTGACGTTTGGCCCCATCAAGCCACCAGCCAGCTGACCGCTCTTTCTTATCTGGTTCCTACAAGCTCGACCACGCCCTCCTTTTCCAGCTGCCCCTCGTGAACTGCAAACGGTTACGGCATTGCATACATTTCGGCCTTGGCTTAGTGTGATGTCGTGCCCATGAGGTCTAGGTTTTCCACAAGAAAATATTTCTTAAAACATTTTCTCTGGACGGTAATATAGAAATTAATCTCCGCTGCACTTTTGCAATGTGGCGCTTGCTTTGCATTGATAATGTGAGGGCAGAGCTTACCTCACACTGCAAATATTTTCTTTGGGAATTAAGTCATTTCCTCGTGTAAGTCTTTCTAAAGTCACATTTTCCACAGAGCTTCATTAATCTTAATTTTGGAAAGACCGTTTCAGGTTGCTATTTACATTACATATGCATGCATGGCAGAGGCATAGAAATATATCATCTTAACAGACGCATACCTATGGGGAGAGGCATGTAGAGTACTGTGCTGATGAGGGCCAATGGACAAGAATACATGCACGGAGCTGTTCTCTGATGACATCATAAACATGTTCTGCTTACCAAGGCAAATATTCATAGATCCGCTTACCAAGGCATTCAGTGCCCGAGGAACTTGACTGGAAGCCTTCATTGCACTCACATCGGTAGCTCCCAATGATGTTAATACAACGCCCATTTTCACAGATGCCTGGCTTGGTCCTGCATTCATTTTCATCTTCACAGAAAAAAAAGAAAACCAATAAGAGCAATGAGCAGCTTGTAAAGCCATAGTTTCCTAACTTTCGTCCAGTGGTTACATCTCATTGAAAGCTCCTTGACAAAATACCAATAAGATGGGATAGGTTACATCCCAAATGAGTGTGGCATATGACTATGGCACCCAGCATGCCTCATCCACCCAGGTAGTTCCTGCCCCTGTAGAAGAGGAATGGAGTTCTTGTAGAATCGCAACAGTAAGGACAGCCTTTCCCCAAGATGCCCCACCAGCAGAGGAAGAATGCTGTGGAGACGGACTCAAGTCTGCAGGTAGAGAGATGGCATCTTGAGATGGTGCTAACCAGGTATGAAAGCTTGTTGAGTGAACCCCCAGGGCCAACTGCAGCCTCTGAGGGCAGGTAACAGGACAGAGAAATCAGGGAGTAGTGCTCTTTGACTTGGTGACAAATGAATAAGTAAAAACAAAACAAAAACCCAAACTTATTTATAAAAATTCCCAGTATCATTACTGGGGTTTGCATGACATTTTGTAAAATGTATTTGATGATTTCTCAAAGCTGTTTTCAACATAAGCGACTTCATGACAACTTCATCCTTTTGGTAAGTTCCTCCTTCTCTTTTACACATTTTAGTTTTTTAGTCCCGAGTTTTCTGACATATTTTTCCTGCATTCTTTTTTATTAGCATTTGCCTTGAATATCTTTCCCATCTCTTCCTTTTCAAGCCATCAACTCACCCTTTGATTTAGGTTTCTTACAAAAAGCGTTTAACCGAACTTAAAAAGAATTGTAAAAATGCATTCATCTTTCATCTAGCAATTGAAACCATTCATACTTATGATTTCATTCTTACCTGCCACTTCATATGTTTCAAATGATTCCATATTTACTCTGCTGTTGCTCCATTCTCTTAACTATCAAATCCATCTAATTTTTTATGTTTTCCTTGCATCTCCACTCCAGGTTTGAAAATTACCATGTTCTTTTCACTCTTCAAGCAACAGCCTTTAAATGATTTCAAAATGCTCCTTTAATCAATTTCCTACCGGAGCCAAGGAGAACTTTTTATCTTTTCCACACCATATATTGAATCTGGTGCCCTGTGCACGCTAGGTAAACGTTCTACACTGCTCTATTCTAGGCCCCTTTATATTTGGAGACAAAGTATATTCCTAAATTGTCCACACTGGCTTAACCTGGCTGTCGTCTAGGGTGGATCTGAATTTGCCATCCTCTTGCCTCAGCCTCCTGAGGTCTGTCCCAATAGCGGGATCTGTTCCAAAGTTTATAGCCAGTACATTGTATTCTGGTTGCACTGCTAAGTTACTACACATATGCTATGATTGTCTCTTGGATTAGATTATAGAGCTGGCTAACTAGTTTAGAGAGGGCTTGTGGATATGAAATACATTCCAAAACAGATGTTTGACAATGCCTTATTTTGATTGTTCTTAAACCCCATGTGTTTAAAATTTTAGATCAAGATTATTTTCCTTTGAACATTGTGAAAATAGTGGGCTATTTTTTTTTGCCCAGCATTTTTGTTCATTGGAATGGAACCTAGTTTTCTTTTCTGGAAGTAATGAATATTTTTGTTTTGTTTTTAGTGTGTTCTAAAACTCACAATGATGAGACTTCCTCTAGATAGTCAGTTTTAGGGGGAAACACTGTTATTATGAATAATTCGAAAGTACTTACAAAATGATGATCTGAATTATGAAGTTTGAATTTTCTAGTTTGCTGTTTCTACAATCTGAGAGCTCAGGCCTGGCATCCTAGATCTGACCTTTTCTCTTATCTCTCTCTCATTTCTCTCTCTCTCTCTCTCTCTCTCTCTCTCTCTCTCACACACACACACACACACATTTGAGACAGGGTTTCTCTGTGTAGCCCTGCCTGTCCTAGAATTCACTGTGTAGACCAGGCTGACCTTGAACTCATATGTCTGCCTGTTTCTGCTCCTCCCACCCCCAATGCTGAGATTAAAGGCGTGCACCACCTTTAATGTATTTATAATTTAATAATAAGACTTAATTTCTTCAGTAAAGCTTCTGATGGATGCCCCGCCTAGCCTAAGCTCTGGCACTTGAATGACCAGTTGACGTGCCTCAGGCTCTACCACTGATACCTTGCTTTACTGCCATTGGCAATGAGAATTTAAAAGGGGGTGGGGGACATGAATTCCCATGGCTGCTAGCTGCTAACATCTGTAGCTTTCAGAGGGTTGTCTTAGTATGGTGCTACACCACCCACAACACCTTGATTCCCAGCCTCCACCATCTCCCCTTGGACAATCTCTGCACACCGGAACCACCAACTGTTGCCGTTTCCATGCTCACTGCTCTCCCTGTGCCCACTCCCTCTTCCTCCTCTGTGTCTAACCCACAGCAGGGTCACCAAGAGGAGAATGACACCCCAGACAGGTCTTGTTTCATTCATGGGCCTGGGCACCGTAGAATTTGGACTTCTATGGACCATGCCAGGACAGCCCCTGCTGTGCCTATGCAGCCGTGGTACTGAGAGGTATCTGCGACTGTCCTACTGGGGATTGCCCTCACTTTCAGCTCCTTTCCCCTTCCCACAAGATGAGGCCTCTTTGTTGTCCACCAAGGTCAGTACTTTGTTTTGCCTTCCAAGATCTTACAGTTTTCCCTTCTCGGAAAATCACACCCTGGTCTACATTCGCCAGTAACATCTACCTGTTGGAGGAGGAGGCCACTTGTTTGTCCCTGCCGCCCAGAACGGAAATAATCACACAGAAGCCATATTAATTAAATAACTGCTTGGCCCATTAGCTCCAGCTTCTTATTGGCTAATTCTTACGTCTTAATTTAACCCATCTCCATTAATCTGTGCATCACCATGAGGTTGTGGTCTACCAGCAAATTTCAGAGCGTCTGTTTCTTGGAGGCGGCTCCAAGGCTTCTTCCTTACTCTGCCTCCTATCTCCCAGCATTCAGCTTAGTTTTCCCTGCCTAGCTGGGTTCCCCTATAGCTCGGCTACAGGCCCAAAGCAGTTCCTTTATTAACCAATGGAAATCACAGTATACAGAGGGAAATCCCACATCATCTACCTTACAAACCCAAACCAGAACGGAACACTTCTCAGTCACACATGACGGCTCCAGTTACTGTCACATCTCCTCATTCTCCTTGAGGGATGAAACTTGAAAGAAGGATAAGAAGGACCTATGATTGTCTGCTTCACTTTTGCCCCTCTGATTCTGGGCTTTACTGGCCTGCTCTGTCTCTCTCCAGTGACATTTCCTAGAAGGCCACCAAATCCAACCGCCATGTCGCTGCCTGTATCTTACTCTTCCAATCCATAACACCTCGATACAGGGACTCCCCAACTGCCTCCCCCATGACCACTTCTCCAGAATCTCAAGACAGCACACCATCCCACAGGGAGGTCACTCTGTTTCCATTTCCATGGGTTTTCAGAGCTCAGTTGCTGCTGCTTCTCTTCTCTAAGATCTGCTTCCCGGTGTGCATGTCAATTCCATGATCATTTCAACAGTAGGTATGCCAGCAATTTATACCTCTGCCTCATGAGTGTTTGCATGTGTAATAATACCAGTGGGATATGAGACACACCCAGCACAGCCCACAGTCGTTTGTGCACCTAACCACATTTGCTCTTTCTGGTCTTTCCCACAGAAGTAATGTCTTTCCCGTAGTACAAAAGTAACATTATCCAATCAATCCATTTCAGTAAAAATCCTTCTCATCTTTTACGTCTCTTTTCCTTTATTTCTCTTGTCAGGCGTCCATCAGCAATCCTGGATGTTGATTAGTTTATTGTGTATTCTAGACCTATCCATGCAACTGTGGCCCCAACCTGGATGATTTTTAATAGCCACCTAAATGACGTCACTACTTCTGCTTCTTCCCCCTTAAAATGCACCGCTTAACAAGGCAGCCAGAGTGCTCTAAAAATGCCAATTAGAGGATAACAATGTTAGCATTTAATTGAAATTTTACCATCTGCTTAGCTCTGTCCTAAATGAGCCATGACAACAATCCCCATGAGGTAAGTGTCCTCACGATTGCTAGAGGAATCGGAGACAGTTA
Source organism: Neodon shergylaensis (assembly GCA_025134845.1). Lineage (NCBI taxonomy): Eukaryota > Metazoa > Chordata > Mammalia > Rodentia > Cricetidae > Neodon > Neodon shergylaensis. The sequence goes on along the minus strand of JABTXL010012544.1, from coordinate 1,648,985 downwards.
ATCCAGTTTACCCAAGGTTACAGGCCAGCCAATGGCTTACAGCTAGGTTCTTCACGTTCAGGAAACATCCCCAGCCTTACTAATAAACCATTTTGCCTTGAGGCTTTCTCCACAAAGCCAGACTCTCCACAGTGTCTGCACTGCTTTGGCCTCCTTCCGGCCTCCCTCTGTGCCACACTCTGGCACAGACCCCACTGATGCTACTCTTCCTTGCTGCCACAGGTTTACATTGTTACTGACACTTCTTTGTTTTCCATTCAATGTTACAGTTCCCGTCACTCCAGTAAACCCGGAGGCGCAGTCTACAGTATCTCCTACCCAATCACAAAACCTTACTTTCCTTAAAGAGCTTAATTAACCTTGTCTGACATTACCGGGTTCGTTTGTTTCTTTATTTGTTCAAGCCTGATTTTTCCCAAGCCAGGGAGAAAGTGAGGGATTTGTCGTCAGATGGAGCCAGTTTACTCTGTGCTGCCAGCACCACACACATGGTGAATGCTTCATAAATATAATTAAACTAATGGATGACTCTTGGGTAAGGGTTTTCATGAGGCACTGGGCTCTTTGTGATGGAGATTTCAGTCTTTTTCCTAAAAATTTCTCCAAAATACTCAAATCTACCCCGGTACTTTTTATTTGCTTCGAGTGGAGGTTGCTTAGGTTCCCCCCCCCCCCCTAGAACTTTCTCTGTAGATCAAGCTGGCCTTGATTTGAGCTCACAGAGATCCACCTGCCTCTGCTTCCCGAGTGTTGGGATTAAAGGCAAGTAAAGGCGAGCACCATCACACTCAGCTAGCTTTCCTTTTTAAAAGGGATTTTATTTATAAACTTACTATGGATACCTGTCTTCCACTTGATCATTTTATTGGTCCTTTCTATATCCACATTTTTATTTGTGTCTTCTGTCATTTCTGTTTTATGAGTTCACACACACACACACACACACACACACACACACACACACACACACGTGCATGTGTATGTGTGCATGTGTGTGTGTGTGTTAAGGTGCACCTGGCACCTGGAGGTTACCATGGGTTCCTTCCTCTTTGTGCCCCACTCTAGTTTTTGAGGCAGGGTCTCTCACTAGACCTGGCTTTCACCATCCTGACTAGTCCAGTTAGTCAGCAAGGCCCGAGAGCCCTGCCCCCACCCCTCTAGTGTGGGTGCTGCGGGTCCAACTCTGGTCCTGATGCTTGCACAGCGAGCACTTCATCTCCACCAACCGGGTCATTGCCCCAGCCCCCCCATTTCTACTCTGTGACTTCCAAAGTGATTTTAAAGTCCTGTGACAGGTGCATATCCTCTGAGCTTGGCTAGATTATCGTTATATCGTCTTTTCCCCCCGTATTTCAATAGTTTTAAACCATTTTGGTTTTTTATTTAACAGCGTTTCTCACATATTACTGAAGTGATTTTTCTAGATCATTTTCTCTTTCCCATTGTCTTGAGTTTATTTCTTATCTTCCTGTCTTTTCCCTACTCTGTGCACACGAGTTGAATTTTGGGTAAATTGTTCAGCCTTGAATAGTTTTCTGCAGTTTAACTTTATTTGCTGAAAAAGCAGCCTAGCAGGTCCCTAGGGGAAAGCAGGCATAATTTACGGTTTCAATTCATATATTTCTTTATGAACATCTTCAATGAATCTGTCATGCTTTCTGTCCCTGGGGCACTGTACTGAGTCAGACGATCGTTCCGGTCTGAGACACAAAGTTCAGGAAGTCACTCTCTAGTGACTGCTCTGTCCCTCTGCTTTTGGCCTTGACTCCAGGAATCTTCCCATCTAGACAAGCCTGTCAATAATGAAACAGCATGGTGCCAGGCTATCTGCTTTTCCAGAGACTGCAGAGTCAATCCTGGCCTCCACAAAAAGACTCCCACGTCTCTGACTCACTGTGCTCCTCATCTTCTAATCAAAGTTGAAAACTGAGCTGGCTGGCTGAAGCCAGAAAGGAGAGCCTGCCTCTTAACACCCTGTGGTGGCTGACACCTCACAGTGTTCAAAGGCAGCCTTCACAGTCTGTTGTGACTAGGTCTTCCTTGAAGTCCAGATGGCCCAGCACTCACCTCTTCCCATTACATTTCTAGAATCCCCAACCTTGAGAAGGACGTGCCTTTATCCCATCAATTAAAAAATAAACTGCCTTCTCCTAAATTACTATCTCAGACGCTTATGAGTCCGTTTTTAATCAAATCTAATGATCTCGGTATATTTTTTTTCCATTTATTAGATCTTGGCATCTGTGATTTGTTCAAGAAATGATTCTTTGATTATAATGCACTCAGGATCAAGTTTCTATCTCTGGTTAATTTTACAGTTTTTGTCCCCCCCCATGTCCTGTATAACATCCTTAGCTTGCCATGTTTTATATTTTTATTACAATTGACTTTTTTTTTCAGAAATTTTCTTGGACCCCAAGGTCACACATGTACATTTCTCAATTTTCAAATGACTTTATTTTTCATTCTAAATTCTGCAACTACTTTTAATTGTTATAATATTTTGTTATTTGTTGTTATGAAATAATACTGCCTGCATCAAATGAAGTTTTCCCCCACAGTGTTTCTGTGGCAGTCCAAAGAGGCTTTGCATACGTTTCCACTACCAGTGTCCTGCAATGAAAAGTGAGTACCTGACAAACCTCAAAACCAACTTCCTACTCCATAGCCCAGGCTGCCTTTGAACATGTGGTCCCAAGTGCTGGTGTCACAAGCTTGAGCCACTAAGCTGGGTCTTGGGGCTTACATCTTTTATTGCGTATTTTAACAATAAAAAGGACAGATAGAAAATGCTACCCATCAACAAGATCATACCATACTAGGACTAGAGGAGATGTCATCCTTCCCACCCTCCACCAGTCACACACCATAACGAAAATGAGGGACGAAGAATTCAACCCTTTTCGGAGCTCCCCAGCTCATCTGTAACAGTTCTAACGAGACGCTTCCTCCTGCTGTCTACTTTTGTCCCCAGGAAACAGACAGATAAATGTACCGGCTTTATAATGAGCGTCTGCTAGTTATAAACAATGGGAAAGTTCCATGTAAATAAAGCCGAACATATTTCTGAGTACTCTAGCCGGATAAAATTAGACTAAGAACGTACACTCCGATTTGAAACAAAAGAAAAAGTGTCTCAAGCGCAGTAACCAGGATGGTTCTTTCCTTCTTCCCCCACGTTAGAATTCTGCCCTGGGCTAGATTTGAGGAACATTCTCTTTTGACTGAGGTTAGCCTTCTGAATTGACAGGTCTTGGATGAATAGTGATTTTGAAACAACCAGGGTGTAACTGATCTCTTAATGTAGGACTTAAAAACAAAACAAGCAAACGCAAACCCTAACTTTCATTAGATAAAGTTTGTTAGTTACAAGACAGTGCACGCTGCAGTGTGGACACTGCATGTCCCCTCAGGGCGGACATGCTAAAGGGTCGCCACCATGTGGTACTAGCGGGAAGTGGTGAGACCTTGAGGAGGTGGGGGCATAACAAGGGGGTGCCAGGGTCACTGCAGATTTGTCCCCTATGGGGACCATGGGACCCCAGCCCCTGCTTCATTTCTTTGGCCTTTCAGTGACCTGGAGGAGTGTTTTTCCTCTTGTGATGTGATTCCTGGACCTAAGTTCAAAGCATGGGCCCTCGGTCATGGACTAGACTCTATAGCTATGAACCAAAGCACTAATTTCTCTCGGTCATGGACTAGACTCTACAGCTATGAACCAAAGCAGCGTTTTCTCTCGGTCATGGACTAGACTCTATAGCTATGAACCACAGTGCCATTTTCTCTTGGTCATGGACTAGACTCTACAGCTATGAACCAAAGCAGCGTTTTCTCTCGGTCATGGACTAGACTCTACAGCTATGAACAAAGCGCCGTTTTCTCTTGGTCATGGACTAGACTCTACAGCTATGAACAAAGCGCCATTTTCTCTTGGTCATGGACTAGACTCTACAGCTATGAACAAAGCGCCGTTTTCTCTTATAATCTATGTCACATATTCTGTCGCAGTGACAGACAGAGGCAAACATGTTAGTTTCCATGTAGAACTTAGCAGGGTGCTGCATTTTTAAGATCTATACTATATATCTGATTTAGGAATTAATTTTTGTTCAAGATCAACGTTTTTAGATGAAGTCACTCTAGATTAGAAGCCTTTAATTTAAATACCCTTTTATGGGGGTGGGGTGGGTAATTCCTGCTGCGAATCACAATTTCTTTTTTTTAAAACTTATCCTACATATTCGCTTGCTTGTGCTATCCACAGAAAACATAACACTTTAGATTTCCTATAAAATGACATGTTATCTTATATGGCTTCGCTCTGTATGTTCACGGTTATTTCTGTGTCAGTATATACATACATTTATCACACTCATTTTAACAGCTATGTATTTTCTGGCATGAACATTCCACAACAGATTTATCTATGTATTCATAATGCACACTTTGGTGGTTTTGTCCATTTATTTTTTGCTAGTACAAATAGCATAATATTATATGTCTTGTATTTCTTTCCCTGGGGAAGCTTCATTTTTTTTTTATTTTTAAAATGAACTTTACTGAGGTACAATTTGCATGCCATAAAATTTGTAAGCATATGATCCAATGGTTTTTGGTCAATTACAGGCCTCATAACTGTCACCACAATGCAGTCTCATAATGTTTCTGTCCCCTAAAGGCACCCGTGCCCATTTGCAGCCTCTGTCTGGTATAGCTTTGAGAAGCAGACAACAGCTTGTAGACTCATTTTTAAGAAACCTTATTCTTAACTTTGGTATTCTTTTTGCAGAAACAGGAAAGTATTAATAATTGTTGTTTCTCCAAAAATACCTCCGTGTCCTTAGGTAGTGGAGGTTGGTAAGGGGGTAGCGGGTTCCAAGTTAAACAGTCCCGGGTCTTAGGGAGGAGAAAGCTCGTGTAGTGGCTGCAGTGGCTGCGGTGGCTCAGGTGGCAGACAGCACTTTAGAAAAGGAGGATACACGGAATGACTGTGGTAGCTGGGACATGCTTGCACGAGGCACATGCCATGAAATCATAGCTCCACCTTTAACCATGAATGCACTGAGACTCAGACAAGTCGAGTCATGGCGGACAAGGTGTTAACCCTGCTGGACTGCCCCTGAACTGCTCTTCTCACTCACTGGAGGATGGAAAAGTGGGACCAGTAACCTCGAAGCTTTCATTTTTCTATACGAGTAGAGGTATTTCCCGGATGTTTTCTACACTTCAGTGTTTGATGTTTCAGACTCACAGAGGCTAATGAACAACAAATGCCTATAATTCCCAGCTGTGTCGATGACCACTGCACGCTCCAGAGTCCCATGTGCCGCCCTGGGCCCTGAGAAGATGGAGAGGGCCTTGGCATAACCCGGAAAAGTGCTGGCTTATGTTTAGCTCCTCTGGGAGCTGTGTTAGTTCTGGCTTGGACCAAGAGCACTGCTCAAGCAGAGACCGTCCTTGGGGCTTACCTACACAGCCCTCTCCGTCGGGCCTGCGGGTCATGCCAGGGGGGCAGATGCACATGAAGGTGCCGATCAGATTCTTACACATCATGCCTCGAGATTCACAGTCGTGCAGCCCTTCGGCACATTCATCTAGATCTAGAAGACATTTATTAAGATATGTGTTGAAAGGAGAAAAAAAAGTAACAACAGCACATTGTGTTTAGCAGGCTGTACGCTAGTAATTTTCAGTCATTATTTCTGGTCTTCTGACCCTCGTCATGCTATCATTCGGTGTGACAGAGGAAGGAGCCTAGCCTCCTGAACAGCTGGCTCTAGTCCAGATGTGTAGCACTCTTAGGACTGGTCCTTACAGTGAGTCAGGGAAGGGTGACCTCTGCTTGAGTTAAGAGTCCGGGAGTATGACAACAGTGGGATGGGATGCTCAGACCGCCCCATCCATAGGCTTTTAAATGTCCTGTTATTTAGGTGGGAAAACCTACAGCAAAGCTGCCGTGCTTCTTTCTGTAAAGCCCGGGGAGAAAACTGCTCAGACAAAGACAAGGTTTAAGTATGCTCCATCCCGACAGGGCAAGTCAAGCTGCAGCTCTTATTTTACCTTTACACATCTTTTGGTCTTCCCTGAGGGCGTAGCCAACTGGGCACGTGCATTCGTAAGACCCGAAAGTGTTCATGCAGCGGAAGGCGCAGAGCAGTGGGTTCTGGGCACACTCGTTGATATCTGATTAAGGAAGTAGGCATGCACTCAGCGTGAGGCTCTACCTTGTATCCCCCACACCCAATCATCTCTTTAAAGAAACACTAGTGTGTTTGCTGGTAAACCATATAGGAAGCAGAAGGTAATAAAACTCTCACTTCTGGTATATAAAATATAGTACCTGGACAACTCCTCCTCCAGTGAGTTAACAGCCATATGCTGGAAGAACCCTAAAGGCTTCCTGGAGTCTTAGTGATGGGTAAAAACTCAGAGCTGAGAACCCGCAAGAACTAACGCTAATTACTATGTTGGCTGCCCTCCCTCTCTCTTCCCTTCTCCAAATCTAACCTTCAGGTGACCACTATCCTAGCAGGGGCAGTCTGAGAGTTAAATGTCAACTTCTTAATATCCTGTCCAGGGGACATGACCTTGAGGCCACCATGGTGCTTAAGAGTGAATGAGATTCTGGAAAGGAGGGCCAGAAAAGAGAAGTGCTATACTTTCTTCCTTTCCACGTTTGCAGCCTAGGCTGTTGACTGTGCCATGCGTGCGTGGGACAAAACTCAAGGAAGCTAGCTTCTAGGTTCCAAGGGTGGAACTGAAATCTGAGCCTTCACAGGCCAACCAGGCTGCCATTGCTTCTACACAACTCAACTCTGCTAAGATCAAAGCATCAACATTCCTCAAAGGAGTGTAACCCTGCCCAGAATGTATCAGTCTCGGTATTCAGAGGACAAATTAAAAGTTAACCGATACAATGAAAAGCCATGAAAATGTAACCAACTCTTAAAGAAAGGAGAAAATGACAGATGCCAGCTCCGAGCCACTCTGGGGCTGCCTTCAGGAGACAAATGTGTAGCGACTGAGGGAGCTGGATGAGGCGAAGGACAACGTACTGGAGAAGAGTACAAACAGCAGAATAACACAGCGGCTGTAGGTGGATATAAGTTCCTAAAACACATTCTATACATCAAAGGAAGACAACGCAGTCTCAAGGCAGGATGACTTGCCTTCGCAGTTCATCATGGGCCCTGGCTCAAAGCCTTCATTGCAATTGCATTCAAAACTTCCAATCACGTTGGTGCATGTGCCATTCCCACAGGGATTGCCGATAGAACACTCGTCAGTGTCTGCAAGGCAATGTAAGGTGTACAGAAATTTGCACACATTTCAGGGATGTGAAAAATGCACAGTGAACCCCCCTCCCCGCCATAGCACCTCCCCCTTGGCCTTGACCAGCCTTTATGTGTGCAGAGGTCAAGGTGCACTGCTTCAAGAGGATGTGTGCAAAGACATAACATCAAGTGAACAATTCTCCTAATTAGGCCTTTGTCAATTAAAAGAAGTGGTTTTTTTTTCTTATTTGTTAGTCTTTCACGCCTTTAAGGATCGAACCCAGGTCTTGTGCATGCAAGGCAAATCTATCATTGGACTATATCTCAAGGCCTTAGAGTTTGTGTATTTGGTTAAAGGCAGAGATACTGGGAAACTCAATCTTCTAACGAGTCAATCTGTGTGGAAAAATGCAGAAGTGAAGTTTCTACTATTAGGTCATCTTGGTTTTCTAAATCTTACCACTACCACCAATAAGGCTACCCGAGGGTCCCTGGGCTAATAGGAGAATAAAATAGGGCATTCACAGTGCATCAACCAGAGGCACTACTCACCCACACACCGGACTCCAGTGTAATCCAGGTTGTAGCCCATTGGACACTCACAACGGAAAGATCCATCGGTGTTGATACACTGCCCGTTTGAGCAAATGCCTGGGCTCTCAAGACACTCATTGACATCTAAAATATAAAACTGCCCATGAACTTCTTTATAAGAAAAGATGTGCTAATATAGCTATATCTACTAAACACATATCTAACATGAATGGTACATAGATATTTTTTTCCTTTTACTAGAAAAACAGACATTTCACATATGATACATGCATATGATAAATGGTTCATAAACTACTACATATTTTAAACATGATACACTATAGGACATACTAAAACTAGCATGATTTATAAAATAAATGAAAATCCACCCAGGTTAAAATGTGTCAGAGCTCACCTTCTCGTGTGTCATGAAGACTAGGGACTGTCCCGTGGCCGTATGGACACAGATCCTGGAATGCAACTACAGAGAAACAGGTCCTCCATCACTAAAGTGCTTCATGTTAAGAACTAGTTAACACCGTACAATCCATGTTTAACAAGAGCGTTTTTTCCTCTCTCTCTTCCTTTCTTCCCTCCTTCCTTCCCACCTCCCTTTATTTCTTCTTTCCTTTCTCTCACTCCCACCCCCTGCCTGAGTCTGAAACTTGTTACATAGACCAAGTGGTCTTGTACTCACAGAGATTGCCCTGCTGTCTGTCTCCCACGTGCTGGGAGTAAAGGTGCACACTACTGCACCTGGCCATGGTTTATTTTTAAACCCAACACTGAGTATACTCATAGAAGGCTACCTGAGCTCCTCCTAGGGTACCACCAACTTGGGGACTCTGGGTCTGTCTAACACCAGGAAGTCCAAAACTGCCCCTGTCCTTTACACACAGAAGCTATCCCTGATGTAAGGACGCACCACAGGTTGATCTTGCTGGGAATTACTCTACAAGTCACTGGTGCTGATGGGAAGCCGTGGGGTCAATGTGCTAATGTTACATCTCAGAAATTTACGTAATACTTGGAGAACCACAGTCCATGATATTACAGCAACATAGGCTTTTACTTAACTGGGTATTCAATTTTGGTGGCAAGCACCGAACTCCAGCCTTGCAGGAGTTAGGCCTATGCTCTATCGCCAAGCTACACTTCTACACTCCAATCTGGGACTTGTGAAGTCCTGTGGGGTTTCCTTTCCACCCTCTCCTGGCATCTTCTGCCCTCGCCTCTGCAGTTTAGTCTTCAGAATGCAAGTAATGCTAACATTGGAAGGAAAAGTAAGTGGGCTATGTCAGTGGGCACGCTGTGTGGAGATGCTGGTGGTGCTCTTGCCAAGTAGCCGCTTCCGGAACCACTGGTCATCCTATCTGAAGATACGATGTCGCCCTCCACATGATCACAAACGAGTCCTCTCTGCCATTACTCTCACCTTCATCGTCTTTGGGGCACAGCTCACACAGGTCCCCCCCAGTCCTCTCTGCCATTACTCTCACCTTCATCGTCTTTGGGGCACAGCTCACATGGGTCCCCCCAGCCCTCGCCTGGCATCTTACTGCAGCAGCACTTCGCCTTGGTGGTGTTGAAGGCTTTGGGCACAGAACACTTGCCGTTTTCAAAGTTGGTGAAGCAGAAACTCTGGCGAGTATCTAGTCAGGAAAGCAAAGAGCACAGCTCCTCACTGCTCGTGAGACAGACGGAACAACGTGGATACAACTAGCTTGGAGGGAACACTTCTTATGGGCTGGACACAAGGTACACGCTAGATCAGTAGTTAAGAGACAGGCCTGGGCATTCTTCACAGTTCACTTTCATTTGCTAGTTTAAATTGATCTGCATGTAAAATGTTATTGCATCTAAAATACTTTTACGACGTGCTCAGGGATTTGTAAAATCGGCCTTAGTCGGGAAAATATTCCCACAGTCTCCTTTTTTCCTTCACTCTCACATAAAGGCCGTCCAAAAACAACGAATTTAACATCCAGGAAGTTAAACGACGCCCGAGGCAAATCGTGTACTGATAAATAACAGCCATGCCAGCAACCAAATGAAAATGGCAAACCAAGATGATTTTTTTTTAGCATAAAGTCTGAACATGGTACTAACAGTCTTAACAGACTGCTCGAACACTGTCCATTAGAGACACTCTTGAGAAGTCCGTGCTCTAACTGCAGACTGTGTATTATCTATTTATAGACAAATATTTTATCGTAAGAAAGCCTGAGCATGCTGCTCCACTGTCCACGTTTACACTGTCTAGGAGACACGCTGCCAGAGAAGTCACACCACAGCTTACCGAAGCACCTCCGTCCATTATCAGACAAGACAAAGCCAGGGGGACAGATGCATTGGAAGCCCCCGGGGGTGTTGGTGCAGGAACCAAAAAGGCAAATGTTGGGGTCTTCGTCACATTCGTTTATATCTGCAGGGCAAAAGAGTTTATTAATCCAATCCATGTTCTGTTCAAGGGTTGAAAATATCTACTTGTCCATGCTGCAACAGACATTAATTAATAGAGGTTTAAGAGATGACACTGTGAACATAGCTAATTTATTCTTTTAAAGTAAGTTATTGCCTTAAAAGCCAAAGATTATATCCAGTTTCAGCCAGCCGTATGCCAGAACTTCCCACGTCTACTTCCAGGTCCTGTCACTCAATCACTAGGTGGGGGCTCCACCTGCCTACCTGATATCACCTTGCCTCACAGGTTCAGTGTGCTCAGCTGGCTTTTACTCGTGGCCCCCTCCCTAATGCCTCCTTTGGGACTCCAATAGGGCTACCTCTGGCTTTTTAGTCACTACACACAATCAGCGTGTAGCCTGCCCGTTCTGCTCCTCAGTACCTTCTACCCACATCCAGTCGCCACCGTACAGCTCTTCTCCAGCCTTCAAGGAATATGGGTGACCAAAAGAAAGGCCATGCAAATGACAGGAAATGAAACGCAATATAAACGGAACCACAGATGCAGGTGCTTCCCACAGACAGGGTTATGGAGGATGCTACAGTGCACAGCGACATCTGCATTTCTATGTCCGTACTGCTCTAGCATGCGGGATCTCTCCATACAAGGATGGAGTGGACATGATGACGAAATGAAATCGAATGTGAAAAGCAAAAATGATGCTCAGTGGGTGGAAGCCCTCACTGTGCAAGCAGGAGGACCCACTCTCGAGGCCAGCAGGCACGCAGGGGCTGGGTTTGAGGTTCCCATGCAGCCTTTACCATTACCAAGCCTTACTCTCCCCGCACACACGTGACCTCAGAATGAACTCAAGCCTCACCAATGCAGCTCTCGCTTTTCACTTCATATCCGGGGGGGCAGATGCACCTGAAAGATCCCTCCAAATTCTGACAGGTCCCAGGAGAACAAGAGCCAGGAAGTGCCACACACTCATTGGTATCTTTAGAGAGAAAGAAGAAGAAGAAGAAAAAAATGTGACCCGGACGGGAGACAATCATTGCGGTCTTTTCTGTTTGCTAAAATGGTAGACAATGTTTGATGGTAACACACGGACTCCACCTGGGCCCATTGGTCAGCTGGGTCACCATGGACAAAGAAACCCTGTGCTCCTCCAATATCATGGCTGGTTTTTATGAGGAAGGCTGCCAATTCTTTTGATTTGTTTCTTTGTGTACTTTTATGGAGACATAGCCTCAGGCGCTGTCCCCAATAAAAACTCTCCCCGGGACACATTCCCAACTGGTGGTTAATACCTTAGACCAAAATGTCCCTGACACAGGTCATTGTGGTCCTGCCATTTGATGGCAAAATGTGGATAAGCTGAGTGAGAATGTGAGGTTCACGGTGTCTCACGGAACATAACGCCACCAAGATGAGTGACCATTTCGTTTCTTACCGATACAGTTTTTGCCGTCTGGCGTAAGTTCATAACCCTCATTGCACAGACACTTGAAGGAGCCGATTTCATTGAAGCACCGGCCGTTTCTGCACACTTGCCCGAAAAATGAGCTGCATTCGTCGATGTCTGTAAGCAGAGAGAGGCCCAGGGTCTCAGAGGGAGCGTCTGCACAGAACCGTTTCCCCTGCTGAACTCTGAAAACATGTTTGCTGGGACCCATTTCCAAAAGGTCCACACTGTGCTTCAGTGACAGAAAAGGAAAATGACACACGTTCTGAGGACTGCACCACTCAACGGTCACACAGGGCCGCTGCGGTTTTCAAGAACACGAGCTATAACTTAGGAGATTTATAAACAGGTAAAGTCTGACAATTTAAGGCCAATCTTTCATTTTTTTTTCAATTGCAAAGTATTTCTTTTGGCAGAGGAGAGGGGACGATGGGATGCAACTTGACTGCATGACTTGCAGATCCTTTACCTGGACACAGGATCCTATTCAAGGGAAAAAGAAGTGAGCATACTGAACACAGAAATCAGCTCTGTTAAAAAGTGCAGGGCTGCTGACCATAATGCACGGTTTGCAAGGAGGATGGCAGGTGCTGGGCTTTCAGGTAAGCCTCGGGCTGATTACGAGTCATTGCCTGTTTCCTGAAGACTGCTTTTGTGTTACAGCATCATCAGACAGGACTCTTGGGTCTCCCAGGAGAACTACAGAACCTACAGAGGAACCCGAGCGAAGTTGGATAAAATAGCCACCTAGCTGCAAATCCTTTTCACAACTGCAGAATTCCGAAGGATAAAGGAAATCAACAGGGAAGCTGGGATGTGGTGGTGGGGCTGAGCTGTGCTGATCCTACAATGGTGGACATCATCCTGAATGCTCCCCTCACAGCTCATGTAGCTACATTGTATTGCATCGGAAAGCACCCCACAGTGGATACACAAGTAATTGTTGTCCCTTTTCTTATATTCACTCTGCTTCCTTGGGGGAACCTCTCTAGCATCAATTCCCATGTCCTGTTGGTATGTCAGTGTGTGGCAAAAACTGAAATCCTGTATTTAGCATAGCTGTGGCCTGAGGACCCATCTGAAAACTTGCTCACTGTGCATTTTTTTAAACTGGGAAAGGCATACAGGCTTTGAAACTGACGGGCAAGGAAATTTCCAGACATGGACATGGGTATGGAGAGTCTGCTAGGGCTGGAGTGTAAATTAGAAATGAACTCATATAAAATATGTGAATTAACCCGAGAATAATTGAGGGTCTCGCTCTCTATCTCACCTAGAGGGGACAAAGAGCCTAAACCCTAAATCAGACCTGCTCCATTTATGGGTGTCCGGATGACCTTCCTCCCTAATAAACTTGGTTTGTGAGGAAGGGCTCAACACAGCCTATGGCCTGGAGACTACTGAGGGAAAACGGCTGCAGGTGGCCAGAGATTGCTCAGCGGCTTTGCCTATCTTCTGAAAGAACCAAGGCTGAACCGACGGGAAGACTTACCGAGGCAATCGTTGTTGTGAGTGAGCTCAAACCCAGGGTAGCACAGACAGTTGTACGACCCAACAGTGTTCTTGCAAGTCCCGTTTCCGCACGGATGCCGCTCACACTCGTCCACATCTACCAAGGAGAACTCGACGTTTAGTTAGAGCCGGCTACTCCCCTTTCACTTTTCTTTTGCCCCCGCCGCTTCATGACTTAAGATGCTCCCCAGCGCAGTGCTAGAGACCCGTGGTTGTTTGAGGAAAGTAGGAATGTCAAAACGGGGAAAACAAATCAAAACTGCAAACTGACGAAAGAGAAAAACAGTCTGACCTATGGGTATGTGCAATTCTCAGAAGCAATGGGTAGAAAACATGTCATTGGCAGAGATGTTGCAAGGAACAGGCTCGCCTAGCGAATGTTAAAGCATTATTAACACTTGGTCAAGAATTGATAAATCTTAATTTAACAATGAAAAGTTCAGCCTCTTTAAGGAAGTAATAAAATCCAAAGAGGGGTTTGTTTAGAATTTAGTCATGAACTTTCTAAAAGTCACAGTGAGAATAGTTAGCAAGGTCATCTGTGACAGCAGACAACAAACCCTGTGCTGGGAGGCCAGTCTGCAGGGCCACTATCCAGGGAACAGACACAGCTCCATAGGAGAGCTGTGTCTGAGAGGCCTGGGCTCCCAGCTGACTTTATTGTGAAAGAATTGTTCATATAGGGCATGTTGTTCCCATATGAATTTCAGAGTCATAAATACAAAATGTGTGCGTAGCAGATTAGACTCTCTGAGTATAGAAGGAGACCCCTGTTTCTCCTATAAGCAAGCCTTCCCAGAAAGTCCACACACGTGTCCAGAACTAGTGATATAGGTTAGAGACTTTTTTTCTTGTCATTCTGGGGCGGCCCATGGTGGGAAGGTGCTCTCAGGGTGCAGCGGGTAAACTGAGGCTTTCCCCATATGCTGCTCGTGGCACAGCTATTCCATGAAGGAAATGGTTCCAGACTAGAGGAACCTGATTTTAACACTCACCTTGCCAGGTGATCCCTATAGATGGGCGCACAAAAATCCCCTGGCTTTTTCACAGAGAGGACATGCTACTCACAAACCACCACGTGTCAAGTTTTATCTTAAGCTTAGAGAGGACCTCTGCGTTACATAACGTCAGAAGTATGGCATTCGGTGCCATCCCAGCCTCATGGCATCCTTTCCAGCTACCTTTGCGAGCATATTACTCACTACTCACAGCAATTAACCAACCTTAATATTGGTTACTGGGGACTTTTAAAGACTCTGGTTATATTCACGTCTGCAATTATCTTAAGAGCTAAAGCTTCAATGATGCCATTAAATCCTAAACTAGAGTTTGTATAAAAGGATGCATATCTGCACACGTGTGTGTGTGTGTGTTAATATGGTCATCCTCGCTACTCCTGTGCACTCCAAGATGCATTTCGTGGGTCAATTCCACCTGGCACTGAGTTCGTCTGAATGACGTCATGCCACATGAACCTCTGGAGTCGAATGTTGAGGATCACTGGACAGAAGAACCTACTGTGGCATGTCCCTGGCTTGCAGATTTTACTCCAAAGCCTTAAACTGTTTAGCATGGTGGAGACATGGTGGCCGCCCTCAGAATCACTGTCTTTAAGTCCCAGCCTCATGTTGGTCCCTGGATGGGAAAAGTGGTCCTACCCATGCACATGGTCTGGTCTTGAGAAGCCTTGAAGCCGTTGTTGCAGATGCACTGGTAACTTCCTTGCAAATCAACGCACAGGCCATGACTGCAGACGTTGGGAATTTCCAAACATTCATTGCGATCTAAAACAGGAAAGAAAAAAAAAGACACATGTTATGCATAGCTGAGTTTTATTAAGAGTCCCCCGTTTTTCACAGGTGCATTTCTCTAACCTGCTAGTAATTATTACAGACAGGCTAAGAACGGACCAAGACCAGAGCTGAATTAATATAAGCGAGGCTTTTGAGTACCCAAGGCTCTCTTCATTCAGACAATGTTTGCTGGTGGACTGGGACCTCAAGGATTCTATTTGATGCCAGAGAAACCCACTGAACATCATTTCTCAAGAAAACAATTTGAACATTATGGTGGATGTGTTTCAGCATGAGGCAGACTATCTTTCTAAAGGCATCCTTAAAATATTTTGTAGTGAGGAAGCGAGAAATCCTTGGAGAACAGGGAACCCATACATTGCTGTATCTGGCGGCTGTTAGCCTATTGCTTACCTACACAGGCCCCGTTGGGAGAGAGCTTGAAGCCGGCCGCACACTCGCAGCGGTAGCTGCCAGGGCTGTTGATGCAGTCTGCGTTGCGTTGACAAAGGTTGTCACCATTGCTGCACTCGTCGATGTCTGAAAAAGCAACGGGTCCAGGTAAACAGTCTTACACAGTTGCTTTAGGGGTACGTTCAGGTCACCGACTTCCACGCTCAGCTCTTAAATACTACAGAGGGAATGGTACAAAATCACAAGCTCCCACTGAGAAGCCACTTGTGCAGCCAAGTCTTCGGAGGAAGGACATATATTTCTCAGATTACCTTCACAGACCAGGAGCAGGTCATTGTAACTGAAGCCCGTTGGGCACTCGCAGCGGAAACTGCCGATCTGGTTGATGCACACACCGTTGGCACAAATGCCTGGAATCTCTTTACATTCGTCAATGTCTGAAATGGAATGGATTGGATAAAATACAGGTGTTTCCGCTAAACGTCTTTACCATCTTACCTCTGTGTAGCCTGAAATGAAAATACATATTCTCTATTCAAGTCAAACGTAAGCTGCCATAAGTGGTCACGTGGCTTACGGAGAACAAGAGACCACAGGGCAGTTAGTTCCTCTGAAGAGCTTTGGAAAAATAAAGGTGATTGGTAAAACACAAAAAGAAATGACAAGAAGACCAGTGAATCACTTAAGAAACCAAGTCCCAACCACCAGTTGTGTGACTGTCAACCGAATGGCTGCCATTCATCTGACAAAGCTGTGTTTCCTTAAGTTAATGCCTTTTGTTGCACACACACTCAAGTAGATTGCTTCACAGAGACTTAAAATTATATTGTTTAAACCAGGAGGGAAAAGTAGAATTCACAACAGAAAGTCCATTCAGAAGGAAGTGATTCATCTAAAAAGGGATTCTGTAAATTCATAATGAGACCAAATGAAAGGGACGATATAAAAATAGACAGAAAACTTAGGATGTATTTTTGAAAAGAGTAACTAGCAGTTGAAATAAGATGAAGCAGGGCGGAGCGATGGTTCAGTGGGTAAGTGCTTGCCATGTAAGCATAAGGACCCGAGTTCAGATCCCCAGAGTCCACACAGTGGCATGCATCTGTAACCCTAGGGCTGGGAAGGAAGGGATCAGAGGTGTGTGGATTCGTGGAGATCCTGGCTAGCTTGTCTGTGAGAGACTCTGTTACAGGAAGCAATGTGTAAAATGTTGAGGAACACATCAGATGTTAATCTTTGGTCTTTAGAAATTCCTGGCATGCACAAACATGTGCACTCACACAGATACGCACAAGGTACATCCACACCCACGAACACAAAATAAGGTAGGATTTTTAGCCATGCAAGACAATGAGCATTGCAAGGGAAAATTGAATTTTTGCATGTCATGCATGGAACTTTGAGACTGTCAAGTAATTATCATACTTTAATTGCTAGGCTATGTGGATGAAGTATAACACAAACACAACTAACACTTGGTCAAAGGCTGGAAGCACGGTTTCTTGATTAACTAATCCTGTTAGCTTGGAATCCAGATTAATAGATTTTGTGGTACTGATACACTTGGAGACACTTGAGCACAAACTGTGATATATACATGCACATGTTTACACACATATGTGTGCATTCACAACTATAATGGAAACAAACTCACCAACGGCCTTTCCTGTGTGGATGTCAAAGGTGAATCCAGGGATGTTTCCACATATAGTTTTGAAGTCAGCTTTAAAACGGAAACAAAGGCGGACACTCTTAACATTCTCAGACACATCCAAACTATCTTTACACCGCAATATTGACCAACAAGAGTGTTTTTATGTTATCCACAACCAGTCTTCTACATCGCAATCATGTGCATTTGATAACAATGTCTGCTTCTGCAAATGATCAAGGCAGCCTCGATCACTGCCATCTCTATCATCAGCTTCTTATTGATCTGATATCAGGAGAAGGTAAGCAGGATATTAAAGACGACAAAACTTCTTTGGCAATTAAGTTATTTTTCCCTCATGATACAAAGAGCTTTAATAATGATTCAATTCGGGCGGCTTAGGTGGCTCAGGTGTAGAGGCTCATGGGGCCTAATAACCTGAGCCAGGTTTTTGGAATCCATGGAAAAGGGGAAGGAGAGAACCAACTTCACAAAGCTTTCCTCTGACATCCGTCCGTCCATCCATCCATCCATCCATCCATCCATCCATCCATCCAGCCATCCATCCAGCCATCCATCCATCCATCCATCTCTATCTGTCTGTCTGTCTCTAATCTATCTACCGACCTTCCTACCAATCATCTCAGTTTGTCAGAAAGCATGGTACCCCATGAAATAGCCCCTGCTGCTGTTGATTATCCTGTTTTCCAGAGAAGGTGTCATTAGAAAGGGTCAGTCCTCTGTTTGGATCACACCACCAACAAGGCTTTCCTATACATATATAGATCTGTCCCAAAACCTAAGTCCTTCGTTTTCTGTCAGAGAAAATGACATTTATTTTCTCCAACCAGTAGTCTTGCTGGAGTTTCATAATGGTGAGAATGTCTTCACCTCATCTTACGGACACAAATGGGGCTGGGGAAGATTAACCGACCTACCTGAGAACGGTTCCGGTATTATCTAAGGTGCCCTGCCTGGCTCACCATGTCAACACTTGGCCTCCAGCTTTTTAATTGAGTTTGCTGTTTTTGAGGCTGTGGACCATATAGAGGTGGTGGAAGCAGTCCAGAAGGGTTGATCTTTAAAGGTCACCCCTGCTTCTGCCTCTTGCCTGTGTCCTCTGGCTCTTGGCTAAGGCCTTGAGCTTCTGCTACCCTGGACCAAAGGGCTCTGCTCAGCTTTCACCACCACTATGGGTCATGACTTTGGAAAGCATGAGACAGAATAAATCTGTCGTCCCTGAGACGGGTGGGTCGGTCGGTCGGGTGTTCTGTCATGGTGAGGAGGAAGGTACTTGCTGCTGGGTTTGCGTCACTAAGACACTGGGTTTGAGAACTTTGCACTACTTCTCCATATCTCTTCCCCTGAATTCATTTTAGCATCCCCAGAGTGAAACATGCACATCAATATTTGGTAACAAATGAACAGTCCATTCATTTTCCACTGGTCCTCCTGGTTTAGTTTCAGGATCTACAACTATGCTAAGTTACCATTCTCTAGGCCTCACAAGGTCTAGACAAAGAGCAATTTAAAGACAAGTGGTTGCTAATCTTGACTCTGTGATCTTTCCTTCCTTCCTTCCTTCCTTCCTTCCTTCCTTCCTTCCTTCCTTC
>JABTXL010012544.1:1582044-1630312 GCA_025134845.1 Neodon shergylaensis | reverse complement strand
TTCCTTCCTTCCTTCCTTCCTTCCTTCCTTCCTTCCTTCCTTCCTTCCTTCCTTCCTTCCTTCCTTCCTTCCTTCCTTCCTTCTTTTTTTTCTTTCAATGGAATATGCTCTTGTGTGAAATCCCCCCATGCCTGGCTGTAGACAGGCTCTTCTGGGCCCAATTCCCAGCATGCACTGAGCACATCACAATCGGCTATAACTCCCAGTTCTTGGAGATTCAGTGCCCTCTTCTGGTCTCTACAGGCACCAGGCACAGAAACACACGAAAGAAAACCCCAGTACTCTAAAACCATTTTAAAATGTATTGTCATGTATAGGTTCCTTCCGTGTTGAGGGAGGAGCTGCACAAGAAACACATTAATGAGCTGGCAGTTTTTTTTTTGCAGTTTTTTTCATGAGATACTTTCTTAAAACATATTTTTTCAAGCAACATTTCTTCATCACTTTATTTTACATATTTTCAAGATTTAATTTAAACAATTATTACTGAAGTTGCTAGCTTTTAAGTTACTTTACCAAAACATTATACCTTCCATGTTGAACACAGTGACAAACAGTAGTTGCTCAATAAATTCGTTGGATGACTAAATAAATAAGTGACCAGTCTTTTTGATGATGATTGTACATAGACCAATTCTATAAACCCTGGCAATGGTGCTTGCCTCTTTTTGAGATCTGGAGCTTATGAGTATATATCTCAGGAGTCAGCGTATAGCCCAGGTCATTTGGGAAACGAAGCCATAGCCCGCTGCTTGGCTCTATCTGGACCTGACGCACACTGTGACTGTATGCCACACAAAGCACTGAGTGGAGGGAGCGTGAGAGGCGGTGCCTACCTGTTCCTGGCGTTGGGCACGGCTCACAAGGCTTGTTCCAGGCTTTGCCCACGTTGTGTGTGCAGCAGCACATCCTCTTGGTCACGTTGAAAGGCAACTCGTTTTCACACGTGGTCCCATTATAGCTTCGGTAGCAGAAGCTTTTCCTCATGTCTGCGTGGGGAAAGATGGGTCAGCTCGGCATCACGAGCAGTGAAACCAGCATGCTTGCTCAGCCAACTCTCCTGAGGGATGGAGCTCTGGGAAAGGTCTGTCTTGGTCGTCTGTCTTAACTCTGAACTGCTCCATCATTTTCGGATAGACAGCCCCTGCTTTTAGGCAAAGCATTTTATGGGCACATTAATATGCATTTCTTCTACTAAAATATTCATTTAATCAAAAAATATTAATTTAATTGAAAAAAAATTAAGTGTTGAAATCTGAATATTTTCTTATCTATACAAAGTACATTTTATATACAGGGAGAATCAAAATTATCTGAGACCTGTAACTCCAAGCCCTAATTTTTTTTTAAATCTCAGATTTACAGGATATGGATCTATGTGGTGGAAGATTAAGAGCCTGAGGTAGAGCATCAATTCATGGGACTCTGAAACACTTCCTCAATCGTGACGATTCCTTCTTTATAAAGATGTGGACCCACACACTCCGAACAGTGATTCTGAGAACAGAGATGCTAGAGGCGCTCAATCAGCAGCCTTGACTCCAGCGGTTCCTCTCGGGGTCGGCTACTGACCCATGCAATTGTGCCCTCCGTTGACCTGCATGTACTCAGGTGGGCAAATGCAGGTGTAATTTCCCAGGGTGTTGTAGCAGGTTCCGGGGCCACATACGCCAGGATGGGCAAAACATTCATCAATGTCTAGAAAAAGCAAGAACATCCGTGAGTTAGGTTGGTAGCTTACTGAACAGGACACAGGTGATTTCCTAATTCCGTGTTTATAAGATTCAGAAATGAAAAAAAAAATACCCACAAAGGATGTGTTTATATTTATACATCACAAGAACATATTTCAAAAAAAAAAGATAAAAAACTCTCAATCCTAAAAAACTATGAACTATAAAGAAACTGCCCCATGCCTGTATACATTTGGGGAAATTCACATTCTCCAAGAGGAATTTCTTTGAAGTCTGCTTTTTCCTATGCCATTTGGATTAAAGTTTTAACAGCAGCTTGAAACTGAGTGTAGGCTGTGTGATCCTCCTTTCAAACTAAAAGTCCCTTCATAGGTTCTCAATTGAGGGTAAATCACATTTCTTTCAGATGCATTTGGCTAAGAAGTTCAAGACTAAAGGCTGTAATAGAATAATGTTTCGTTCTTAATGTTCAGTTTTTGAAGCAGTCCCTCATCCCACACACAAACACTGAGTTATATTGTTAACTAGAGCTTGAGGCAACAAAGACAAGGATGGTCCTTGCCTCTAGAGGCGAGACTGTCTCCTAAAATTAAAATTATAACTGCTATGTGATAGGGGGAGGGGGAGACATAATCCATACAATATTTTGTCATCTTTATATTTATCCAACATTTAGAAATTACTGACCAGTTTTGACTTGTCATCACATTGAAGTTTACCTGTTCCTACTCAAAATTATTGTCAGTGTTTACATGTAACTAACTTCATATTCGCAATTCCATTTTCAATCTATATTTAACCCACCATCTTACTCAGAGAAATCTTTAAAGTAAATCATTGCAAATGAACTGCTAATTGAACTTGTCACTGTACAAAGGGACAGCATTGCTATGAAAAGATAAAATCTATCAACAGTCTCAATGAACTATTGATAATCCTTCTGTAGGATGCAGGGCCCTGAGAGCAGACACTGCGGTAGACAACAGCACCAGATCCCCTCACCTTCACAGATGCGGGTTTCCTCGCTGAGGTAGTAGCCCTGGGGGCACTCGCACTGAAAACTCCCAAAGGTGTTGATACAGTTTCCACCCTGGCAGAGCCCTGGTAACTCCTGACATTCATCAATGTCTACAAGAGGAAGACAGTCCATTAACAACAAACACCGTGAGCAAAGAGTCAATATCTGCAGCTTTCAAACGTGACATCTTGTACGGACCACAGACATCTGTGCACCTAAGGGAAGGCCCGTAAGTGCTCTGTCTACTCTGACCGTGATTCTCTTGCCTTCCTTGCACAACTGCTGGTTTCTGAGGAGAGGAATGGAAGCAAGCTGCCGGCATTTGCTGGGGACAATGTAACAAGGGGGTCTCCGCATAACAACTGAACACCAGATGCTGGCAATGGATGGCTACTTCTCAGTAAAATTGTAGCTAAGCATGTGTGTGACAGCCTGCCCACCTGTAGCTCCACTTAGGAAGCCTGCTGCACTGCTTCACACTGGCTTTGGAACAGGTTTCCCTCTAACCTAAGCCCATATCCTTATTAAAGCCTTCATGACAATAGGGATGAACTCACCTTCTAAGATGATTGTGATGGGGTTCGGTCTGAAGCCCTCACCTCCAGGACACAGTGTATAATATTCAGCTGGGAGGAAAAAAAAAGGGGAAAACAAGAAGTTTGATTCTCGGATCCCAGTGGTTGAGACAGTCAGCAAACATTCAGCAACTGCCAAACTCAAATCCTCAGGGGGTGTCCCTAGTTTTCTTTGTGTCCTTTCAAATGTATTACAATAACGTATATCACATTTTACTCCCAAATATCATGACTTCATCAGTGACATGCAGTGGGAATAACAAAAGCCATTTTTTTTTTGTTTTTATTTTATAGAGAACACTGCCTTTTAGATAATTCATATCACAAATGCTTTGCCAAGAAAATAAAAACGTCAGGAGCCTGCGGTACAAAGGTTTGGTTCTGTGCATATCAGAACACATGTTTCCATTTAGAGTGCCCCATGACTGACTTCAGGATACACTCCACTTACGGACCTGAACTAAACCTCCGAGAAGAACTGGGAATGGCCTTCTTCTCTGATACCATGGAGAATCGAGATTATGACCATTCAAATTGGATTGTGGTTAAAATGATTTTTTAGAGTAACACAATGAAGAAAAATAGGAAGAGAGGAACTAAAATTCCTTTTCTATAAAACACTCTTGGCGGATTTTAGCACAACCATTGACAACAGTCCAAAACCACCCCTCCCCGCGCCCCCAGTCCAAAAATACAATAGCAACTTGTTTCTGTCCTGGGCTGGGAATGTTCTGTTCCTCTTCTCTGGGCTGCGTACTTACTGCTGTTTACAGGGGGGCACGTCTCGCAGGGGTTTCCCCAGGCCTTCCCCAGGGAGCAGCAGCAGGAGGAGCGACTGACGCCCACCCCAATCTCTGTGTTGCAGGACAGACTCCCGTCTCCTCGAGGACCGAACTTCAGGTAACAGTTGCCCACGCGGTTGTCTGCGGAACAACAGAGGAGCTTAAAGTGGTCCCCACTATTGAGAGAACCCCTCAGGAAAGCATTTACAGGACTGCGTTCAGGATTTTGCATGCTGATGTGAAGGGTGCATTTTAACTCCTTGCACAATACAATCTCTTGCTTTTAAACATCTTGAATCAACCATAAGAAACGATGACAAACGGTAGTCACTAGAAATCACAGACTGTTTTCCATATATTCATGGAATAAGCAACGCAGTGAGGCATTCCTTATTTGGGGGTACTCTGTACATTTCGAATAATGTGAATACAAGAAAATTGGGTTTAATCAATCTGTATCTTGAGTTTGTGAAGAGGTGGAAACATATGTAGGTACGTTAACTAGGTTTGTAAGGTGCTAACAGTCTCATTCTGCTCGACTGTCATCGGCAACCCCCAAATGGGTTGACCTCAATCTCCACAGCAACGTTTGCAGAACTGTCAAACTAGGAGCTCTCTAAGGAAAGGGTCCAGTGACGCTGAAGGTGGCCTCATCTCTGTAGCTACCATCTTGAACCATGGCTTTACATAGTATTTTCTTTTTCCTTTGAGTGATTTCAAGTTCAGAGTCCTCTCTTACCTTTCTTCTGAGTTCTAAACCTTTCTGCTGATTTCTCTCTTAAGTGTTATTAGTTATTTCCGAGTCAACACCTCCAAGAATTAAACTGGATACTCTTTGTTCACATACGGATCTGTTCTACTTCACCTTGAGTCTTAGGGGTTTTCAGTCGATGGAAGTCTCCACGTTTCTCAGCTGTCGAGGCTTGTTGCCACTTCTGATCCCTCATTCTCATTCCCCTTTCACACAAGTAACAAGAAGGCTTGATAACTTTATCTTCCAAATGCACCTGGCAGCTGACGTCACTGATATCTTAATCTGAATTCCAGCTACCAGCATCTTTTTTAACCTAGACTCCAATGTCCTCCTAACTCATCTCTTAGCTTCAGCCCTTGGCCCAAGTCCAGTCTGTTTTGGTCTTTTTAGCCTAAGTAATCCGTCAGAAGAACTGCTTCACGCCAGGCCACCCCTAAGAGGTCTCATCCCAACCAAAGTATTTTGAAAGTCTTTATGAGTTCACAGAGTACCTTTCTCTTCTGGTTGCACACAGTGCAACCATCTGACTGCTTCTCTTTGTTATGCTCCAATATCTTCACTTGTTTCTGATGCCCGATCTTGGGTGCAGGAACTGGGTTAACTCATGGTCCCTCCCTTGCTAGCTTTGAATTCATTCAATATTCCTTTTTCCCTCTTTCCCCCTCTTTTGTTTTTATCCTCCATTCCTGTCTCCCCCGACCATTTGACTATTCAAATGCCCTGCTAGTAGCTTTTGCATGTGTTCTTATTAAACAGTTTTAATGTGCTAATTTAAAATTTTTGTCATGTAAAACACTGAGTTTCAGTGTCTAATCACAGCTGCTTTGGGGACAAACTGTGTATGAGTTCTATGATGTCCAAATGCT
This sequence comes from Neodon shergylaensis, assembly GCA_025134845.1. Lineage (NCBI taxonomy): Eukaryota > Metazoa > Chordata > Mammalia > Rodentia > Cricetidae > Neodon > Neodon shergylaensis. The sequence continues at coordinate 1,624,623 of JABTXL010012544.1, read as the reverse complement.
TATATTTCTTGTTTGTCTGTTTTGAGATATGGTTTTACTCTGTGGCACAGGCTAGACTCTAATGTAAGAACCTCCTGCCTCAGTTTCCTGAGAGTTCAGATTGCCTTTAAAAATCTGTACAGTTTGCTAAATTGGTGTCTAGTAAATCTGTGTCACTGCAAGCAGTGTAATGAACATCCTACAGACATCTATGAAAGAGTCACTGTGTTACTATCTTTGGTCTATAAAGCCAAGGGAAAAACTTAGGGTTCGCAGATTCTTCAATTGGAAAGAGCACCGTCCCTTATTATCTGTATTCACCGGACTCTTTCTAATGTTTTGAAATAATTTTAATGGGGTTTATAGAAAATAAAATCTATCTATACTGAAAAAATATTGCTTATTTTAGTAAGGATTTAGTCATTGTCAACTCAAATATCTCTACCTCTTTTCTTGGTTTTGGACTCAAAGTTGTCCTTCAGATTATAAGTGTGGAATCATCTAGAGGTTTCTTAGGTGATCAGGCTGTTTTCTTTAAATGAATATATCAAGTACACATTATAGCTCATTGTCAAGAGAATTTAAATATTCAGTTCTGTCTGTCTGATTCTATTCATTTGTCTTTCACTTACCAACACAACCCACGCCCGTGGGGTTCAGCTGGAAGTCAGGTGGGCAGTTACACTCATAGCGACCAGGCGTGTTCACACATAGGCCATTGACACAGTTTATGGGATCTGCACACTCATCAATATCTATGAACATGTAAGATGCCCATGTTAACATCTTTACTTCTACATGTGAAGTGTTTTTCCAAGGAATTGAATGGATTTTCCCCCCAAGTTATTGAAGATTGCTGTGGAAGACTCAGCAGAATGAAAATAGATTTGACACAAACATAGAATAGGTTTTCCAATGGTGAGGATTCTATATAAGTGTGTGCATATATGTATAGTGCATATGTATGTGTGTGCATGTGTGAGCAGATGTGTGTGTGTGTCTGTGAGCATGTTAGTGTGTATTTTTTGAGGATATAGGGGGAGACAATGGGATTATACTTTATAATCCTGGCTGGCCTAAAATTCACTATGTACACCAGAAAGGCCCGGAACTCATAGAAAATGGCATTTTCAACAGTGCTGTTTAATAACTTAATATATAAGCAATAATCAAATGCTGCATTCTGAAAAAGAAAAATGATCTGCTTAAGAAAAATAAAGAATCCAGGCTGGGCGATGGTGATGCACGCCTTTAATCCCAGCACCCAGGAGGCAGAGGCAGGCAGATCTCTGTGAGTTTGAAGCCAGCCTGGTCTACAACAACTAGTTCCAGGACAGCTAAGTCTGTTATGCAGAAAAACCCTGTCTCAAAAAACAAAGCAAAAAACAAAAAGCGAAACAAAATGAAAAAATAAAAAAACAGAAAGAATAATAGAAGAATCCATTGAAAAGCTCCACAGGTTGAGAATTGCTATTCAGCCTGTGTAAAAGTTCACCGAGATGTGTAGACTTTAGGTCTGGTTAATTCTGGTGTGTGATTTTTTTTATTTGAAAGGTTTGTTAATAAATTCTATTAAAAATTAAGAAAAATGAAATATATGTACAAATTCACATATGTTCATTCACATATATGTATGCTTACTAGTTTTGTATTAAATAATGAAGTTGTTTATCTAAACACTAATAAATTCATAGTAGAAAGTAAATGTGTCAGAATGTACTTTTCTTTTACAAAAACATTCATAGCCTAATGTGCTTGAATTAACTTCAGAAAAATTTGAGGAGTTTATGTATTTAGCATAGAATACTATGCCAAGCCATGAGAACACAGTTGGCCCTGGCTTGCGATACCTGTGCAGTTTCCTCCTGTCCTGTCCAGTTCATAGCCATCATCACAGATACAGTGAAACATCCCAGGCAAATTGTTACATGTTCCAAAGACACAAATGTTCTGGAAGGAGCATTCATCAATATCTGAGGACACAAAGAAATAAGGTCACCTCTTGTTTACAAAGACATTTAACATTTTTAATATGTAACAATGAATTTTTCTAGACTCTAGGATATTTACAAGCAGTAACTCTTTTTCTTTGTCTTTAGCTGGATAAATAGTTCAAATGGTGAGTCAGGCACACTTATCTATAGGATAAGATATAAAACAAGTCCTATTTTGGTTCAATGGGTGTCTTATGCTTTTTCCCATTTCTGCAATGTTCGGAATCTAATGTAGAGACTCATGCATGCTAGGCAAATGCATTACCACTGAGCTATACCTGAGATCCAATTGTTTTCGATTATAATATACTCTAAAAGGAAGTGCCAGCTTAGGCAGTATAAGTAGAATATGAAAATTAAATGCGAACTCATCAAATTTATGAAATTTTAAAAAGCAAGTAAATGAAAGATTCTACCTAATTTGTACAAACAGTACATAGTTTGTAATTGGCATATTGAAATATAAAACAACATAACACCAAATACTAAATATATTGGTCTTTAACACTTAATGTTAGTTTATTTTATAATGTGACCTATTACCATAAAATCATTTGTAAACATGGAGAGAATACTGTTCTTTATTGCATGAAATAGCATGATCCACTACCCATAGATTTCTTTGCATTTTGTTAAAATATATCTACTAAGAGAGCATGGGAGGAGGCTCAGTAGGTAAGAGCCCGTACTGCTCTTCCAGAGAACCTGGGCGTGATTCCTAGCAGCCACACTCAGTGAGGCACAGCCATCTGTCAGTCCAGCTTCAGGGATTTGATACCCTCTTCTGGGCTCCATGGGTACGCATGCTCACACGTACGCATACCACCCTGCTCCACAGCGCACAGACCCACTCATGTAACCAAAGATAAAATCTTAACATATTTTTTGAGGAAACAATTCTTTAAAAATGATTTTTAAATATAACAGTTATTTAGTGTGTGTGTGTGTGAATATGTGCGTGTGTATGCACACATCGTGACTTGCACATGGAGGTGAGAAGGTGATTTGTGGAAAGCAGTCCTTTCAGGGATGGGTCTCGTGTCACCAGACTTGGTGGCAAGCAAGTAAAGGTGTTTGCATTTTGCAAGGTGAGTCATTTTTCAGGCTCCATAGATAAGTCATTCAAACTGCCATCTTGAAATAGTTGTATCTTAAATTAGAAGGGTCTCCTGGCTACTTAAAATAAGTACACTAATTTGTTCTAACTATCTTAGGTTTAAGGAACTGTTCAAATTGTGTTAAATGTTCAGTCAGTATTCAAATGTCTCTTGCCCTGTGTTGGCGGCTGACCTCTAAGAAGAGAGAGCTAAGATTTCTTGATATGGGCTGCAATTAAACTGTCGGTAGTGGAGAGAATGGCACCGTCTTTCTGAGCACACATTTCCCTATGGAATGAACTTCACCAAAAGCATCCTGTTTATACTAAAGCGGCAGCTACGTAAGATGGGGTATGGGAAAACACTGCCTTTATATGGTCGAGACAACTCAAATGAGACAGAATGCACTGTTGATGGCATCTTCCTCTAGGACCTCCACCTACCATCATGCACAGATGCGATCGATCCTAACGAATAATTACTCGGACATCACCGTCTCGCAGGCACCATTTCTCTCTTAGTATCTACTTTCTGGTGGTGGGGCAGGGTGAGGTTTGCCTTTGAGTCTCCCAGCACAGTTTGCTTGTGTTTGTGTGTCTGTGCTGGTGCTCACCGTTTCTTTCACACTATGGTAGGGGAAGGGTCTGGAATTTGTTTCATTTCATCATCTTTCCCCCATAGTTAGCTTGAGGGGGAAGAGGGGAAGGAAGAGAAGGAGCCAGATTTGCAGTTGGGGGAAGTCACCTTTTTGGAAAAAAAAATGTTTCTATGAATGGCAACTTTTGTTGACGCTCCACAGTCTCACAATGAATCTACATTCTTTTCATTCTTCAATCATATTATATTTCCTCTAGCAGGCTGATGGCCCAAACTCTGTGTACTGTGAATTGAATCCCTAACTTAAGAGAAAATCCATTTTTTTTCCCCTTGGACAGATAGCATTCTAGACACAGAGCCCCATTTTCAGGAGAGAAATCATGTATTTCTTTTTCCTCTACTTTTGAGCAGAGGTGAACAAGTCCTTGATGGACGTAGGAGGCTTCTAGTCTCGGCCATACACACCACAGCCTCAAACACGAAAAGAAATGCCAGAAGCAAGCTGCTTTGACTTTACTGAGCATGGTGAATACAGATGGCTGAGGTAGGCAATAGATCCCCCTTTAAAACCAGAAGAGGTGTGTCACATGTCATTCATTTAGCGACACCAAAGGAAGAAAGAAACGGCTTAGCAAAAAGAAAGAAAGAAAGAAAGAAAGAAAGAAAGAAAGAAAGAAAAAAAGAATAAGCCAAACTTCCAAGTATTGGCTCTTAGCCAGCAATATCTCATAAGAGATGAAAGCCAGCCTTCCTCATTATTCATTCCACAAAATAATCCACGCTTAAACGAGCGGCTTTTTATATGTGCTGCGTGCACTGTGTATTCTGCTTCCAGGTGGAGCCCGTTCCAGCCCTTTCCGTGGTTTCATTTGCTGTAGCGGATCCAACTGGAAAATGAATTGGAAGCCTGGCAATCTACCTTGGCAGGATCTGCTGTCTGAGGCTGGGGTGAAGCCCATCTCGCACTCGCAGCGGTAAGCTCCGGGGACATTCAGGCACTGGCCATTCTCACAAAGGTTTATGTTCTCTGCACACTCGTCGACGTCTGCAGAATGAGAAGACAAGCTCTGTCATGTTCCAAATTTCCCAACACGTTTGTCTCCTTGCTCAAAAGTGATATCGGCTTCAGCGGCTGGAGTTGGGGTTGGTTAGTATGTAGCACCAGTTAACCCATTCGCTAGAGTGGGTCCGAAGCCTGAGATCAAAGCTCCCTAACTTACACACCTAACACTCCGCTATAATAGAGATGGATGGAGTTTCTCTCAGTTCTCCTTAATACCCACTGATGAATTGGTATTAAAAGCGGTATTAGTAGATATGACCAAGAGCTCTGGGATTCCACTCATTCATAGGAAAGCACAGCAATGGACTTCTCTGTTTCCCCAGCTGAAGCATCTTACAGGAAATGAGAGATGCCGTGGAAACAAAGTTTCCTTCCTACTACTAAAGTCTCACCAAAATATAAAGATGGATACTTTTAAAGGCCTTCAAGATGATTTACTTAATTCCAGGAAGCCGAAAAGGGGAGGAGGACAGTCGTCAGCGAGTCCTAAGCCAGGTGGCATGGCCACCACCAGACATGCAGTTTTCATTGAGTTCACTAGAAAAAAGTCCAGGCTGAGAGAGGCCAAAAGAGCTACATGGGTCCCACCGGGCCCCATCCTGAGTGTAGATGTGTTTGCCACCAACACCATTCTTTCTTTGACACTACATCCCATACAAAGTCCGGGCTATATGTAACAGCCAAGGCTCTACAGAGAGGGAGCATGAGACTGCACTTTGACGAGTTAGACCTAGTCTTATAATTATGAGTTTAAAGTTTGAATGAACCTCAGCTGGGAGACACCTCGCTTGTAAAGCAAAAAGTCATTTTCTTGCCCCAAAGGATGATCTAGTCTTCCATATGGGTATAAGAGATGACCTTTCAACCTTGAGACCTGGGGAGCAGTGGGAGGGAAACAGCAACCAGTGTGCACTGAAGCTTACGTGGGTGGTGGCTTCCTAAGTCCTCTGTGTCTTCTGTTATTCTATTTCATCCTCTCAAAACTGGGAGAAAAGCTAGTAAAACCCCGAAAAGGATAATAAGCAGCTTTGATGATCTCTCTTAGAAAGGGACACCACCCATCACATCTTCAAGAATTGCGAAGTTCCCCCAGATCATCCACTTAAGTGATTAAAAAATGCCGCTAGGGTCACTATGTCTATTTTAAAATGAGAAGAACTCCCTCCTCTTTCATGAAGTTCTGGTGGAATTCTGTGCTGAAATCCTCTGGTCCTGGGCATTTTTTGAAGGGGGGAGGGGGAGGGAACTGGGATTGGTATGTAAAATGAGGAAGGATTGTTTAAAAAAAAAAATAAAAACGAGAAGAGCTGAGGTCACCCTGACTACTCATGTAGGTAGGTTAATACCAGAGTAAGCAGCATAAACATTGTGAACCCAGGTGCCTTCCCCAACCCCTGTGTTTTTCTGATGGGTACTTCATCAAGTAGTAAGAGGTAGAGATCTTCATTAGCAGTACAGGAAAAGAGAGACGTCACGTCATTACTTTAAAACGTCCACATTCTCTGGACGCTTTTTCAGGCTTCTGTGTTTAAAGGATGAAAAAGGTATGTGCTCGCTCACAGGTCGAGTAGAAGCACAGACAGTCATTTCCATTTTCTTCACGTTTTTCTTAAAACAAGGAAAGCCTACTGGGTGTCCTGAGGTGGAGATAACGGAGCACTCCACAGGCCTGTCACTCACCTGAGCAAGTAAAGCCGTCTCCGGTGAAACCCTCTGAGCAGGCGCATCGGTATGAGCCCGGGGTGTTGACGCACTGAGCATTTATGCTGCACTGGTGGGTTCCATTTGAGCACTCGTCCAGATCTGCGTGAGGAGCCAGCCCGACAAAGAAGATCAGCAGTGAAGATGGGACATCCTAATGCAAGGCGAGGGTGGGACTTGCAAAAGCGTGAGCCAGCCCAAACCGGTTTTATTTTAGCTTATCTGGAAGGACAGTACTCTATAGCCCTCAGATTCTAGGTTCATAATCCAAAGTGTGCATGTCATAACTGTGGCCCCAGCTACCAATTCAAGAATTGTGTGACGTATTCAGAAAACACTTAAAGGAAGCTGGAGTCAGATTTCACGCTGGCCTCCACCTACGGTGGCTCTTACTACTGATTCTCCTATCACTGTGAGATGATCTGTTTGGGAGATAGCATCGACAAGAGAGAGTCAGCTTAAGAGTTCTAAATCTTATAAGAAGGGAAGAGAGACGTGGTTCTTTCTTTCATGGAATTATTGGAAGGGATGCATGTCAAACACAGGAAAGAAAGAATGCTGTATTTTTCTAGAGACCATGAAGCAGGTTCCAGATACAACCTAATCTGAAATTTAGGGAAGAAGCAAGAACCCATTGAAGAGGTTAACTTTTAATCACCTTCAGACCTCCTATTCCAGGGATGAAGGGGCCTAACTTGACTGAGTAGCAGGAGAGAAGGGTGTTTCTTATAGAGAATAATGGAGACAGGGCCACTAAAGAGGAAAAGTACAGAATGTGGCCTTCATGGCAGGGGGGAGTGGCAAAGCACACCACAGGGGCCAGGGCAGAGGACGGTGGAGCTAGAAAATGATGCAGGGACCTGTAAACCTTGGAGAGGAAGCTGGGGTTTCTCCTAAATTTGAAGAGGTGAATGTCAGTGTGAAGAGAGGCTTAAGATTTCCCTACTGCTGTCTGAAGAATAAGTGAATACGGGGGAGGGAGGGGGAGGACGAAAGGGAAAAGGAAGAGGGAAGGGGTGGGGCGGAAGGGGGCAGAGAAGAGGGAGAAGAGGGGGAGATGGAGAGGGGAGGGACCGGGAGGAAGGGAGAGCAGAAGAGAGGGGACTGAGGTGGTGGGGGAGAGAGGGAGGGTAGGGAAATGACTCCGGAGGAGGATGAAAAAGGAGCCCCGGTGACTGAACCCTCTAGAGCCTCATCTTGGGGCAGGCAGTCCTGGGATGGTTGGCCAGACTGACAGATGGACATGAAGCACATAAAATGGAAACTAAGAGAAAAATAGGAGGCACGTGGGACAAGAAAAATGGCAATGAGGACTTGCCTGCCTGTACAGTCATGAGGTTAATGCTAGTGGGTGTGGCTGGCCTGGAAATCGGTTTACGGTCGGCCTGAAAAGGCTGACATAGGGGGCCATACAGCAAATCATTCTCCAACTACGATAATACACATTCTGCAATTGGCTTTAAATAGTTGACAAGTATGAAACATCTGGCTGGAGAGCCAAGCTTTACTCAAATTAATTTTCATTATTGGTAAGAGATATTAAAGGTTTTTTATTTAATCCTTACTATGGGTCTATAAGCTTTTCCTGAGAAGTCACCATGGGGACCTCAGATGGCTTCCCCCCCCCTCCTTCTTCTATTTTAAATTGACCTGGGTAATGCTTACCAGCTGGAAATATTCTTTATTGTCACAGTATGGACATATTAAACAGCTTCATGAACGACACCCAGAGTATAATCCAGTCCCCTGCCTCAGGGCTATACACTATTATTAGGCTTCAGTTTAAGAGTTACAGAACGCAGGGAGAACCCAGTCTCCCTTTTTCGAGTTAGACTTCTTGGAATTCAACAAAAATACTTAGCTTTAATACTAAGAATTGTCCACTTCCTCCCATCTTAAGGCCATGTGAAAAACCCCTTTGTTTCCACCCTGGACTTCACTGGCTCTCAAACCGCACTGATTACTCTACGGAAAGACTGGGAAAAGACATTAGCTGTTTTTCATGTTACAGCTGTTTAGATCACTGGCTGCACATCAAATAATTTTTTTTTTCAACTGAGCAACATGCATGAAAAGGCAGATGCCAAAGCATCCTGTTGTAATTTGACCATTTATATTAAAGCTAAGGAAACACTCAGACAGGAATTATCCCTGCAACCAAAGATAGCTTTGATTTACGAGAGAATAAATAAAAAGCGAAGAGGATGTTCCCGTTTGGAGTGTTGATTAGCATGTGTGCAAGGAAGAGCCAGGCAGAATGCTGGCCCTTCAAGAAGGGTTTTCCTCTTTGCAAACTCACCAATACATTTGATGCCATTTCCCACCCAGCCTTCTCGGCAGCTGCACTTGAAGCTTCCGGGGACATTCAGACATGAGGCATGCATGTCGCAGTTGTGGGCACCAATTTCACACTCATCCACATCTGAGAAACCAGAGTTAAAAAGGAAAAGATGAAGCATGAGCTAATTAAGTCTACTTCCAAGTATGTTTCTGTTAGACAGCAATTTAGGATAAACGCGGGGCTTGTACGGAGAAACACTGACACCGCCTTTGTCTCTAAGTCGTTTTCCACTCCGGTAAGATATAAGACTCCATGATCATGACCAAACAAGTCCTTCTTTCCAAGAACTTGCTGGCCACTTCCTGTTGGAAGGAGAAAGTGCAGCTGTTGTCCCCTGCGGATATGAGTGGCAGCCCCCACATGTTGCGAAGGCCCATTCAAAACTCCGTGGGAAGGATATAAAGACACATTTCAGGAGAGATTTTTGAAAAAGACTTTACTGTTCCTTTCTATTAATATTTATCACATATTTTTCATGAAGATAAGAATGAGCCTGATTAAAAAAAGTCCACCCTTCATTTTAAAAGTCAATGCCCCAATGCAGATGGGGGGGTAGAATGTTTGCTTGGCATGTGTAAACACCTAGGATTAACTTCCAACATCACACACACACAATCAAAGTTACACATATACTCAGAGCTTTTGTAAATGGTCACTTATGTGTGTGCTTTTGTTTGTTTTTTTTCTTATCTGAGAATATGTAAAGAATGCTCTCTTCAGATGTGGCCTAAAAGGGGACCAATGCTCACCAGCCCGTGCTTATGTTCACAAATACTACACAGAAACACATACATGTGATTTATTCAGTCATGTGCAAACCATGTACATGACAATGGTCCCATAAGCTTATAATGCCTGGACATGCAGCTGATGCTAACATGCGGCTGAATTCATCTAAGGACACGTTTCTTGTGATGTATGCCCTCTGTAAAGCCATGCACAGCCGTGCACAGCCATGTGAATGTGTTTATACAGAACAAATACACTTGTGTACAACTCTGTCAATTTGACTTCCTCAAACTTTCTAGGAAATGATTCGTGTCTGTTCTAGCCACTCACTGACTACTGGCCACCACTGCTGAACTGATACTGAGCACACACTCCTGGCTTCCATCCCTTTTGCTATTAGTAAAGTCTTGCCCTCGTTCCTCATCATCTGCCTTCTCCTGGAGGGGCAGCTGAAGTTTTCCCTGCAGCCGAAGCTTCTTACTGCGGCCTTGAACAAAATGCTATACAGGGACCTAAAGGTGAACATTCAGGTTAGTCAGACCATTATTAAGATGTTTCCTAGTCATATCTGTATGCTATAGGATAAAACTAAATAGTAAAAACTGGAGTCAGGAGGTGAAGGAGTGAAGAGAAAAAAAGGAGAGAGGTAATGGTAGGGGAGGAGAGAGAATAGAAAAGAAGAAACCATGTGGGTAAGGCAGTAAAAGTCTAAATAGAATCTAAGAACGCATTATCAGTTTAACATTGCAAACTAAATGAAAACTTGGATCCTTTACGACAGTGGTTGTCAACCTGTGTGTCGCAACCCCTTTGAGGGGTTGAATGGCTCTTTCACAGAGATTCCCTAAGACCACTGGAAAACACAGCTATTTACATTACGATTCAGAATAGTAGCAAAATTAAAGTTATGAAGTAGCAATGTGTGGTGATATTTTGCTCTATCAGATAAAGCTTGTCTGAAAATTAGAGCGTGGAGCTAGCTAACCAGAGAGGGCAGGCAGTGGTGGCACAGACCTTTAATCCCAGCACCCGGGAGGAGGAAACAGGAATCAAAATGACTGGGCAGAGAAAAGAAGTGATAAAGCAGGGTGGAGATGGGAGCTTGGCCCCTTTTCACCTGGGAAGTTGGTGAGGTTAGAGGTGGCTGTGGCTTGCTCCTTTGTCTCGCTTACCTTTCTTCATTTACCCCCGATATCTGACTCTGGGATTTTATTAATAAGACCAATTAGAATTCACGCTACAGCAACGAAAATAATTTTATGGTTGGGGGGGTCACCCCAACGTGAAGAACTATTTTTCCTTCTTTACATGGGCCCTCCATCTGGGCTGTAACCAAACTGAGGAACTGAATGTGGCTGCAGGATCCACAGAAGCAGGGCAGACTTGGCCCACTCCTTCCTACCGGGTGACCTCAGACATGATGCATTTGGTAAAGGTAAGAGTCAGTTACCCATCACGTGACAGTCATATGCTGGTGGGCTGGCCCGAGGATGCTGAAGCAATGGCTGCTTTTGAAACCTGGGAGGCTGAAGTCTCGCAGACATGGGGTTGAGCCCTACCTGTGCATCCCGTGGTCCCCTTCTTCACCGAATAGCCCAGCTGACAATGGCAGATGAAAGAGCCCTTCGTGTTCTCACACTCCCCAAACATGCAGATGTTGGGATTCAAGTCACACTCATTCACATCTGGAAAACACATGTTCTGGTTACTGCTATCACAGTAATTTAAAAGCCACCTTTTAAACTGAATAACATGGTCTTGAAATAAACAGATAAAATTCAAAATGCGGTCCCCTTGAAAGACTTGTATTGCAGATAAGTACTATGTGCCTTTAAGGGTGTCTGAAATAATTCTTTTTCAGATTTCACAGTTCTGACACAATGGCTCCGATTTTCAAAGTAACAGTGAAATAAGTCTTCTTTCCCTGTGGATGTGTATTCATGCATGTATCAAACTCTCATTTGTTGGAGAGTGACATGCTGTCTTCTGGACATGACATAGCTATCACATGCATGACCACACAGCAGGTGTGGTTACTTGCACAAGATCAACACAACTAAAACTGAAACATAGATGTGGTAGGTGGTCTCTAGGACCCAGCCCCAACTGAGGAGCTATGATCAGTAGACAGTTGCTGAAGGAGAGAGAACCATTCTTTTTGGAGGATGTGGCCCCTGGTAGGAGATGGCCCTACACCCAAACACATAAGGACAACATTAATCAGACTCAGTGGGTTATAAAAAAACAAACAAACATGCAGTTGGGAGGGAGACACGTTTGAGGAGATGTGGGAAGAGAGGGAAATGAGGTAGTCATAATATTTCACTCTGTATGATGATCTCAATAATAGAGAACACCAAAGAATTGCCATTGACTTCTGATATTCACCGATACACGTTTTCATGTCCATCGAAGCCATGAAGCCATCGTAACAGAGGCAGCGGTACTCCCCAGGAATGTTGGTACACTGGCCACCATCACAGACGTCAGGATTGTTTTCACACTCATCGATATCTGATGACACAAAGTTAACACCCAGTGAAAGCAAGAATGGCTTCCCTCGGTCCCAAATACATTTCCTCCGTTCGGCTCTCTGCGACCAAGTCTGGAGCCACAGGTGTAACAGAGCAACCATAGCACGCGCATTTTGTGTATCTTTTCTGTACCTGCACACGATCTCCCATCTGGCATCAGTGCATATCCCTCACTGCAGCTGCACTCGTAGCTTCCTTCCGAATTGGTGCACTGGGTGTCACAGCCGCCATTCATGATCATACATTCATCGATATCTGTGCAGATACCACGCGCACATTAGATGCCAAGTAGACGCCCGTCCAACGGAATGGGTGCTGCATCCTCTTTTCAAACAGCTGATGCTTGAGTAGCTTTGGATTGTCTTTGTGTCGGTACTGATTAAGTTTATACCATTAATCTCCCTTAATCCCTTTCACTTCCTTTTATATAGCATTTTATTTAGTCCACTGTCCGAGGAAGAAAGAACTCAGACATACAACCATTAAGGAGTTTGGAGTACTTTTTATAATAAGACCAGTGGGGTTTCTGCAAAATCAACAAACCATCTGACCCCTGCTCGCATTCATTCCTAGTACATGGGACCCTCACAGGCTTTAGGACATATTTGGTGCCAAAGCTCGATAGTCGGAGAGATGGGAAACACAGACCTGTGTGGCCCGCCCTTACCTATACAGCCCTGGCGGTCTGGCGTGGCCTGGTATCCAGGATTGCAAGAGCACTGGTAGGCTCCGATCATGTTCACACATTTGCCATTTCTACAGAGATTGTCGCTCAAGGAGCACTCGTTGATATCTATAAAAGACAAGCAGAATTATGTTTTATGTCACAGCAAACTTGGAAGAGCCTTTAAGAGCAGGCTTTAGCAAAGAGGTGCCGCCTGAGTAGGGAACAGGACAAACTGGGAGGTTTGGTGAAAATGCTGGTCCCTGTTCACTTATGTCTGACCCCAGAACTTCCTGTTTTGTTGGAAGCATTCCCTTCTCTGTCTATAGTTTCCAAAATGGAACTGCATGTTCTACTAGGCCTTGAAATGTATATAACATAATTGAGCAATTTTTAATGTTATTTAATTTTATTTACAATTATATAGCTACATGCAGCTAGCCATTGTCATCACAGAGTGCACAGACAGAGTATGTGCCATAAATTAATCTTATTATTATTTATTTTACTTCATGGGTTTACCCTGGTGTGTTCATGTGGTCTTCAAAAGCTGTTCAGATTCTGCCTACAGAACTTGAACTATCCTGAGGGAAGACGCTGGTTCCAGAGGACAGAGTTAGGTCAAGACCCTAAGCAAGATGATGTTTCCTTTCATCAAGCTGTCTGTGTGCCTGGGTATGTGGGCCTTCAGTCCACAACTGTTAGTTTAAAACAATTTGCCCTTATGAGATGGGAAAATGCTCCTGATCTTTATCCATTGTGCTCACTGGATTTCTATACGAAGGGGATAAACTCACCCACACAGTCCTCACGGGATGGTGACAGCTCGTGTCCCAGTGGGCAGTCACACTGAAAGCTGCCCTCAGTGTTCACACAGGTGCCACCCCTACAAAGGAGAGGGTTACGTTCACATTCGTCAATGTCTGAAAGGTAAAAACGTGAGATCCATTGAAGAACTCGGAAGAAAATACATTTACATATATAGTACAGGAGAAGTGGGATTAGGAGACAGGTGTGCGGCTCAAACATAACGACACATCCGATCGGAAGTGGGACAAGTTTTACTTTTTTTTTTTTTTTTTTGGTTTTTCGAGACAGGGTTTCTCTGTGGTTTTGGAGCCTGTCCTGGAACTAGCTCTTGTAGACCAGGCTGGTCTCGAAATCACAGAGATCCGCCTGTCTCTGCCTCCCGAGTGCTGGGATTAAAGGCGTGTGCCACCACCGCCCGGCTTACTTTTTGTTTCAATATAAAAACTATGAACCTTCTATTCTCAACACAGTAAACCATTGAAAAATTTTTATGTGTAATATAATCTGGTTCATAAGAGGTTACTTATGCAAAATTTACTTTATGTCATAATAAACTAAGAGTTTTTATGTCGTTGCCAGTCATTTAGCATTTATAGCTCAAATCCAACTGAAAAAAAAATCCTAAGATTCCTAAACGATTACAGTTAGGAGTGTCTAATCTGTGATCCATGGTTGCTTGCAGGCCAAGTCAGTCATGAGTGCAGATCAGCACACTATAGGCAACAATGCCCTTTGTAATGTGAATCGGTTGTACCCTGAGAGTGGCAACATCTTATGGGGCAAGTTCCACAAGTCACTCATATGACATAGTGGCCTAAACATTCTTCAGTATAACAACTACAAGGCACAGCTCTCACAGGACTGGCAAGGCAGGACATAAGTTGGAGGTGATCATAATGCTACCCATTTAAAATAAATCCACCCAGGGTGGTGTGTGTATTGCTTCCAGTCTGAGGAAGGTTATTTTGTCTGCCCTTGGCAGCTCTCAGCCTCACTCCACCTCTGGTCAAGGGTGTTGCCATGGTTCTGAAGCCAGCCATGGCACAGCAGCCCAGCCTGCATGAGGCTGGTGTCCTAGCCAGCAGGAGGGTCTGACCGAGCTTACCCATGCAATTCTTCATCATCATGAAGCCACTCTCGTATCCCTCAAAACACTCGCATTCAAAGCTGCCTGGCGTGTTGACGCAGATGCCACTGCCACAGAGGTCCGGAGAGATCCTGCACTCGTCGATGTCTGCTCCCCGTGTGTTCAAGAGAAAGAAAAACACAGAACGAGATAAGAGAGGGCTGGAGGCATGGGGCCTTCCATGTCAGGGGCTGCGGTTCTGAGACCTTGGGAAACCAGGACTGAGAGGAGGGAGAAATGTTGTGAGGAGATGGGGTGGAGGGGGACGTTGTCTCCTTCATAAGGCACATTCCTTTCTCCAACTGCCAAAACTGTCATGGCCAACCGGCAGGTGGGGCCTGTGTGTCTTTGAGTTCTGAAATGTGGCCTCCTCTTTGCGGCTGAGATGTCGTCATAGAGAATGGATCAAGGGACTCCTCTGCAAGGCCCAAGTGGAGAGGCAGTGTGCTTGCTAATTACAGCCAGTGGTCTCGACTGTTCCTTGGGTTAGGGGTCTCCTCCCGGGGGAAGGACCACTCTGAGGGTCTTTCATTACCAACTTTTTAAAAAAATAAAGAGAAATCACGTGTTTGTGTTTCGCTGCGTTTTCTATATTCTAGTCATAGTATCTGCACTCTGAAAAAGTTTATGAGAAACCCTCACACCTGTAGCGTATTTTCAGTACTGAAGTTGGATTGACACAAAATATGTTTAAGAAAACATGAACCATTAAAAAAAAGTCACAAAGAAACGTTCCTGCCGCTATCTTATCGTATGTTAAAATATTTACTGATGTATCAAGGCAGGGCCTTCCATGTCTCTGACTGCCCTGGAATACCAAGCCATCCACAGAGATCCACCAGCCTCTGCCTGTTGAATGCTGGGATTGAAGGCACACGCCAGCACACCAGGCTTACTGTGTCTTTTGATGAACTGAAGTTTGAAGTCTTGCAGTAAAATCAGTGGACAACTTCTGCATTTCCAGCCAAGCATTTGAAATAAACTGCATGCCATCAAACAGAAACATTCCTAACTTCATCTCTTCTCAAGGTAAAGAGGTCAAGAATGTCGTTTGCAGGTGAGGAAAATAAGTCAAAACACATTTATCACAAACTAAAATAATTACTAGAATATTCTTCAAGTTGATAGGCACAGTCTCTTCATAGCTACATTCTTTAGTCCTCACATATTTTGAAGATCATATTTTCACATCAAAACAACATTTTGTGTGATTTTGTAGCTCTCAAAATATTTGGAGAACTGGATTTTAAGTTCAATAAAAGAAAGTAATAATAATAACAACGAGGGAGAAAGGGGGCTTATATTCTCACTGAGAAGATGGGCTTCTGAAGGCTGTATACTCACTGCACAGGCAAGAAACCTAGGGCTTATTAATGGAGAGAAGCCATCTTACCTGTACAGTTTCTCTCCTCCATGTCTAGGGCGAAGCCATTATTGCAACGGCACTTGAAGCTTCCGATGGTGTTTCTGCACTTCCCGTGGGTGCACATCCCGGGAAAGGCTTTGCACTCGTTGATATCTGAAAGCAGAGTGAGGCCCAATCATGGAGCTGGTTGACAGGAATGAGTCCTTTTATTGCCTTCACTTAAAAATCTATCACCATGGACAATAATCGTGCAGCCTTGGACAGGGACGGCTCCTGGGGTCTGCAGTGATCACAGAGATGGCACAGAAAACGTGTCCATCATGGATAAGGTTCTCCACCCTCAACTGAGTCTCGCTCCTCTATACCTGGCTGTTGCTTATGAAGAACAGTGGGGGCAGGGATCTCCCTGCTGCTGAGGAACTGGGCAGGTCTACCTCCCCTCAAGCCATGTCAAAGGAAAGGAGAGGGCCAGTAGAAGGAGAGAAAGAAAATGATGAGCATTCAGTTTCCCAGATTCCTATCAATACTGTCTTTTACATGTAATTTATAGTTTCAGACCTTAGGTTGGCCACAAAAACAAAACCCATCTAATTTGCATGGGAAGTAGAAAAAGACAAGATTTCCTGAGCAAAATGGGAAGATGGGGATCATGGGAGAGGGTAGAATGGGAGGGGGGAGAAAGGGAGGAGAGTGAAGAAAAATATATAGCTCAATAAAAACAATTTAAAAAGACACACACACACACACAAAGAAAACCCATTCTCAGAGAGCGTAGAGAGAGCCCTGGTAGTGTAGCAGGCCAGGAGCCAGCTGGCAGTTACCTTTGTAAAATGGACGCCCAGTGAGGATGTCCCCTCTGTTAGCAAAGCCTGGGCCCCGGGGGCACAGCGTCTCATATTCCTTGGTGCCAGGCTTGGGGCATTCTTCACACTCCGTGCCCCAAGCTGCCCCGACTGCACAGCAGCAGGCGTCCATGCGGAACTTCCCAGGAACGGGGTGGATGCATTCATCCTCGTCCCACTTGAGGAAGCACTGCTCCAGGCGGATATCTGCATGGCGAGTGCAAGCCCAGGCTGAGCCCAAGTCGGAACACTCACTGAATGTCCCTCTGTGCAGCGACTTAGACACTGTGCGCCTCAGGCTACCTGTACTCAGTTAAAACTCTTACATCCCCTACAGATCCTTTCTTCCTCAATGGCAGTGCTGGGTGAAGCTGGTTCAAGAAAGCAGTGCATGTCGGTAGGCTGCAGGCAGACTTACAATGGGAAATCTGTCACTGTCTTGAATGGGTTCCATGGTAACAGTCATTGAGGGGGAGTGAAAGTGGGTTCTTAGCAGGTTATTTGACTCTCACAACGAACCCCGAAAAGCTCTCCTGACGACACGGCACTTCCATGTCCTAGCCAATGATCCTGGTCTTGCATTTTCCTCATTGGAAAAAGAATTTTAATGATGGACTCTTCTTTTTAATCAGCTTAAGGTCATTTTACAGCAGTCCTGTGAGGGTCCAGTCAGTCCTCTTAGGGTTCAGTCAGTCTTGTTAGGGTTCAATCTGACCTGTTAGGGTCCAGTCAGCCCTGTGAGGGTCCAGTCAGCCCTGTGAGGGTCCAGTCAGTCCTGTGAGGGTCCAGTCAGTCCTCTTAGGGTTCAGTCAGTCTTGTTAGGGTTCAATCTGACCTGTTAGGGTCCAGTCAGCCATGTGAGGGTCCAGTCAGTCCTGACAGGGTCCAGTCAGTCCTGTGAGGGTCCAGTCAGCCCTGTGAGGGTCCAGTCAGCCCTGATAGGATCTAGTCAGTCCTGTGAGGGTCCAGTAAGTCCTGTGAGGGTCCAGTCAGTTATGTGAGGGTCCAGTCAGTTCTGTGAGGGTCCAGTCAACCCTGTTAGGGTGCAGTAAGTCCTGTGAGGGTCCAGTCAGTCCTGTGAGGATCCAGTCAGTTCTGTGAGGGTTTGGTCATAAACAGCAATGCTCAGATGCATCCTTACTGCAGCCCATTTGCAACGTGGTAAAACCTATTGAATTTGCTTTACTAAAACATTACATTTTTACTTCAAGGGGGTTTTGTTCTGTTGTTACAAATTTTGGATCTGTGTTTTCTCCTGAACCACGTAGACCCATCAGCTTCTTCACTATAAAGGGGCCAAATCATTTGATTGATCATTTAAAATGAAGGAGCATTTTCCTCTTAACTTCAAACTACACCAAACTGTATGTTAGTGTTTAACTGGAATTACTCAGAGACTTGGAGCAGCAATGAACAGCCAGAAAACAGGTTGAACCAGTATGGTCCATGGGCAATATGCTCATGTGTCGGTCAATAGAGTAATGGCAGAGCTGCAATTCCACACTGCCTAGTGGCAAAAATGGGTAACGCGTTCAGAAAAAAAAATTTTTAGCAAATACAATCATTCCTTTGGTGAAAGGATCCTGAGATATGACGTCATCAGTGAGCTTGAGAACCCACTTCACACAGGCAAAGTCTTCCCTGATGGAAAGGTCACTAAAACAATGAGACAAGTTAACAAGTTTACTGTTTAAGTTATTGTCAATACTGAGTCTTTTGATTTCTCCACCAAAAAGGTCACATCCGTTTTGGCATCCATCCTCAACCTTGAGTTACATACACTTTCAAGATTCAAAACTGAGAAAAATGTACTTTTTAAGAGCAAGCATATCAAAGTTTTGTTTTGAGTCTTCCACGCAGTGTGTTTTCACTAACATGAAGCAAAAGTCACACTCTCTGCCATTTCCCAGAGCAGAAGCGGGAAGTTAGCACGGCTTCCCAAACACTGGTCCCTATGAGTTGGCTTCACCTGGCACAGACACTAAGGAAGGAAGGATCTTCACGACATGGGAAGAATTTAGTTAAGCACAGGGTGTCTGGGGACCACTGAAGCACTCTGTTCAGAAGTCATGCTGCGAGAAACCGGAAGGCAGCATCTCTCTTGGAGCTATCCTCTCAAACCTCACCTCAGTATACCAAGCAGCAGCCCCTCCCCTGGAGCTGCCCTCTTCAAACTCCGCCCCTGAGAAAACCCGCCAAAAGTCAGTCCCTCCTTGGAGGCTGCTCAAGACCACGCCTATAGGCAATGTAAGACCTAGTAGCCAGATTTGCCACGTGATATCTCTCCCACTCTCCTCAGGGTCACCCAGGAGTGCTTTGCTCAGATGAAACCTGGACTTATTAATTCTGTTTTATTGCCTTATTACATTGGCAGCAATGGTTTTCCAGGGATTCAAAATTTATCATTCAGCTTGTCAGTACTCTGTAAAAATCAGGTGTGGCAGTGTATACCCATAAACCAAGCACTGGCAGGCTCTGGGGATTCATTGCCCACCCATTCTAGCCAGAATGGCTCTAGATTTGGCAAGAGATCATGATGCCTCGCTGAACCAAAAATAAATAAATAAATAAATAAATAATAAAAAAGTAAAGAGAGAGATCATGCCTAGTTTTCTTCTATTAATATAACAGGAATAACTCAACTTGTCTAAAGTATCAGAAACTAAAGTTTAAATGATAGTTTTTCTTTTTAATTATAAAATAAGCTTTAAACAGAAACATTTTTAATAAAGCACATATTTTAATATCTTGGAGTGATTTTCCTCTCAAGCAGTATCTCATTTAAAGCAAATGTCTCCAGTATAGACTCCGGTTTTGGACTGGCCCAGAGGACAGGGATCTGATGGTTAGCATCGTGTATGTGGACAGGAAAGCAGGCGTCTTACCCAAACACAGGCGACCAGTTCCATCCAGTGTGAGGCCTTCAGGGCATTCGCAGTGGAAAGAGCCTTTGCTGTTGACACAGCGTCCATTTGGACAGACGCCAGGAAACACCTCACATTCATTAACATCTGTGGGGGAACGCGGCAAGCAGAAGGATAAAGACGTTACAAATAGCAAAAGCAGGTGTAGCCTCATTTCCTGTGTGGCAAGGGCCTTCAATCTGCAACCTGGTAGTGTGGGTTATTACTTTGGTTAAAGCAAAAATATTCCACTGCGCAGCCACCAGCTTTCCCGGGCACCAGCTGTGCAGACAACCAGGGCCTTGCTGTCCATAAAAGCGCAGCGCAGACATGCTCCCTTGCCAGCTCTTCTGTGCCTTGAAGGCTGGGGACTTCCCTATGAACTGACTGTATACAGAGGAGAAGTGGGAACCTTGAAGCTGTTTCCCAAGAGCGCCATGTTGATTACACTGAGCTATTTTAACTGAAACCTCAAGGGCCCGGGGAAGAGCGACTAGCTCCCTGAGAGCGGACAGAGAATCGGCGCACTTCTCAAAGGATCTGTTCCATTCCAGCATTGCACCCACCTTCGCAAGTCACACCTTTGATCCTGGCAAACCCTCTTGGGCAAGCTGCGTCTGTAAGAACGGGACAGGATTTTACTTTGTTATTAAAAGAGAAAAAATACATTTGCCAGGTTCAGTGGGAAGGAATTAAAATTTGCAGCTGGGTGGCAGAGGCTGAGGACCGGTTGCCTTCAGTTTGGAAAACTCCCTCTTGCAGGGGTAGCACCACCAGTGTTGACCCAGATTGCAGCTGCTTCTCCCACAACGCCTCGCTGCTCAAAGTGACAAATGAATTAAAAACAAATGAATCAAAGCCTCAAGGACAAGACCATCCTGTTCTCCTGGGACACAGCCAAACGAGGACCCAGGGTTTGAGCCAATTCTCTTTCCACGTCTAAGATACTTAGGAGGTCTGCTCACACTTAAAGGAAAACTCAAATTGTCTATTTCTAAAGGAGGATGAATTCCACCTGGGAAGACATTTTTGGAGAGAAGACAACAGTCTTCTTCTCTATAGACACACTGTGAGAACGGATGTCCGTTGACTTGGAGATGATGTTCCAACCAACAGCTCAGAGGGCCAGGTCAAGTGCCTACCTAGCTCACAGCGCTCACAGGGGCTCCCCCACGCAGCTCCGAGAGTGGCACAGCATTCGGACTTCAGGGTGGCCCCATTGATGTTCACTTCACAGCGGTTGTCCTGGATGTTGAGCCAGCAAGTCCCTTTCAGGCTGTCTGAAAAGGAATAGGAGAGGTTGGGAAGCTCTTACCTGGGAAGAAAACTCTCTGACACCAAAGGGACTTGTTACAGTGGGAAAAGATACAAAAGTATTAATTCTTAAAGTCATTTTGACACCACATTCTTTGAACATATTGACATGTGCCTGTATTTAAATGTGGCATGAGTCAAATACTGAACTGCACTATCCCATACAATGCGGCCATTAATATGATTATATCTACTAACAAGCTATAGAGAAATAACCACTATTGCCCTAGGGTTCATTCTGGTACTAGGAATATGGTACATTGCCATGACAACACCATAACATAGGGGAGGAAGGAACAACCTCTATGGCATGTGCTTTGACAGTTAAGAACAAATATATATCATTTTCATTATTCCCTCATTCTTCATTGAACATGCCATTCAAACTCTGCATTCTATTCTAGAAGAGCCAGTATTTCCCTAACTGTGGACATTTATTTGATTAATAACTTGGAAAAAAATCTGAAAAAAAAAACGAGCCCTAAGATGACAAACATATGATGATTACACATAATTATGTGAAAGCACCACTCATCCCTTCATCTTTCAAGGAATGCTTGCTTTTCGGTACTTTGTCCTGCATATTTATCTGTAGTTTTAGCTCTATTGCTAAAACTAATATATACTTATTTATCATCAATGATGTGAGAGCATAGAGAAATATAAATAAGATATAAAAATCCCCTAGCAATCTGACTGCCCGAGATAGCTACTCCTAATTGTTAAAATGTTTCTATATCGCATTTAACTGTCTTTAAATAATAAAATCCTAGTGAGCAACCATGGACATCGAGCTGGTGACTCCACATGCGTGAAAGGGAAAGGTCAGTGGTTAGGGAAGCTTTGGGCAGAATAACAGATTTGAACTGAACAAAGAGCAAATGGCAACTGATTCTGAAGCAGGGACAGCGAATTTATTCCAAGCTGACAGGGCCACTAGTAACTTCCTAGACAGCTGCGTGTTTAATTTTCTTTGTACCACTGTGGCTTTCAGGTAAGCGAGCACATATGGGCAGTGGAGTTCTGGATGTGCAGCTAAGAAATCTGAACTCATGACAGTGGCCTCAGATAAATTTGATAACAAGCCCCTAGGAACATATTGCTGCGCACAGCTGAGGGATACCAAAGTACATTCCCACAGAAGGTATTGGAATCTCATCTAATTCCATTTGCAAAGCGTTACTTCTAAATTCTACAATAAAGCACAAACAAAAGTGATTTCGTAACTCCAGAGTGGGAACTAGGAAATAAGTAATTACAAAGCCTGTGTATATCACAAGAAGTTGCCATAGCCCAACTCTTCTGGTGGTAGGGATTAAACTAAAGGAACAATTCTTTCCTTGACCTAATACAAAATGCTGTGGGCAAGGGTGTGGGAGGGTGGGGTGAAGCTGTACAAGGAATTCAGAGCGTGGGCAGAGCTAGATGAGAGTGTGGGAGAAGCTGAGGTTCTGGGAGGAGCTGGATGAAGATGTGGAAGAAGCTGAGGGTCTGGAAGAAGCTGGGTGAGGGCATGGAAGAAGCTGAGGATGTTGGAGGAGCTGAATGCAAGGGTGGGAGAAGCTGAGGGTGTTGGAGGAGCTGGGTGAGGGTATGGGAGGAGCTGGGCAGCTGCTTTCTTTTTCCTTTGTCTTTGCTTTTTCCTTTGGGGCAGTGTTTGGTTTGGGGAAAAATCTAACTCTAACCCTAACCTAACTCTAATCCTAACCCTAACCTAACCCTAACCAGTTTGTATAGAGACAGTGACAAGGACAGGGGGTAATGAAGAAGAACACACACTAAGATAGGATGTGTGTAGGAAGATGCTGGGATGAAATATATTACTATGTTAAGCTAACCTAAAAGAATTAAGTTTAACATTAGAAGAAACATAACCGGTGGGAGTGAAAAGTAGTGGAAATACAGGTAACCAGCAAGAAAATCAAAAAGATCATACCTATGGATTCAATGTGGAGTTCGGGAGCAAAGTATCCATGCTAAAGAGGACAATTGGGGGCGGCAGTTTAAAGAATGGAGCTGCCATTGGTGAAGATAAATATGTGTCTAGGAAACAGGATTGAGTTTAGAAATCAGAGCCTTGTTTTAGACGTACTCTATTGAGATATCACGAGACATCCAAAGGGAAACAGTTGCAGTCAGGTGGAAACACAAGCCTGGAATTAATGGAAGGGTGAGGATGGATCCATGGACTTGAGAAACAGGGTGAGTTCACACAGGGAAGCAAAGAGATCAAGGGCCAATTGGTGATATACTTCAGGGTGGAGGTCAGGAGAATAAGAATGACATAGCAAATAATAATAATAATTATAAAAGAGCCAGAAAACAGTTGCCCCTGGAATGTTCACAATGCAAGTTCTGAGAAGGTGGGTGACAGGCTTCTTTGCTAATAGTCGACCATAAGGAATGAACCATGGAAACAATAGCAGAGAAGCTGCTGCTCTTTTATGTCTATGGGAGTTAGGGACATGGGCAAGAATGCACGCAGACCTGGGACAAAGACAAGGGACACAGGTGTGGATTATATGGCACTATGGAACCAGAGCAGAGCAACGCAGGACAGCTGAGTCAAATACATTGTCCTGTCATGTCTAACAACAGCAACCTGGATACAATTGTCTTTTAAACATTTAGAAAATCACTTAAGATAATCTTTAGTATATCTGAAGGATTAACTCTAAGTCCACAACTATTCTTAGAACCTAGTGAAGTCACAGATGGTCTGACTTTAGTAACCACAGAGAAGCAATTTCATTCTTTATGCCCTGTGGTTTATACCCTGTGACTAGAGGTGGCAGGGTAATCACTGATTAGGTAGCCCCATTGAAAACATGCTCCAGGCAGGCTGGAGAGATGGCTCAGTGGGTAAAGGTGCTTGCCAACAAGC
Organism: Neodon shergylaensis; assembly: GCA_025134845.1. Taxonomy (NCBI): domain Eukaryota; kingdom Metazoa; phylum Chordata; class Mammalia; order Rodentia; family Cricetidae; genus Neodon; species Neodon shergylaensis. Next base: position 1,600,679 of record JABTXL010012544.1, on the reverse strand, counting down.
CTGATGACTTGAGTTCTATTCCTGGGATTCACATGGTGGAAAGAGAAAGCCAACGGAAACACTCAAGTTTTATCGGAATGAATGAAAAGCTTAAGACACGGGCTGGGGAAATGTGGTGGTGTTTATTTGTTGGCAAATGGAAGAATGACTTAATGATTTGGGAATAAAATGTCTTTGTTTCATTAATAACTATAAGGACAAAAGGCCAAGATAATAAAAGTCTATATGATGAAACAGAAAGGAGGATGCCTTTGATGCTCAAGTGGCATACAGATTGCTTTCTGACTATGAATTGACTGATGCTGAGTTCATTTCCTTTATGTAATAAAAACGACTCCATCTTGGTTAGAAATTGTGCCTTAGCAGAAATATTTCTACTTTACAGATCCAAACCCCATACCCCACCACCGGTAATTAGATTTAAAAAAAAATGCAGCTCTGACCAAGGCATGTGGCAACTGATTTCTGGAAGGAGAACCAACCAATGCTCAGATTCCAGTGGCCATGTTTCCCTAGGAAATGAAGACAGGAGTGTCGTGTCTCCAAAGAGGGTTCCATTGATAATCTGGGCCTTGCTCATTTCCAACTACAATCAAATAAGTAAGATAGCACCCAGCTGTCTATGGAGACAATGGTGAAACCACTTGTATCTTTTGCTTAACTATTAAATCGCTAATCCATTTTGGCTCGACAGCAAACAAGAACTTGCCCATGTATATTGGCACTGTGTAGCTTCTTTTAAAGGTAGATATTAGGTAGCCATGGGGATTGTGGCATGCCACAAGATGGCGGAGCAATGACCGGGCAGACCTTTCCTTTATACACGATATTTATTCCCAGATCACACTCTCACACTCTGTACACGTTCTGTGCCATTACCAAGACCTGGTCTTGAGCAGGCACGGTGGCTCCTGCCTGCAATCCCAGGATCTGTGGAGTTGAGACAGGGGTATTGTCAATTCCCAATCTGCCTGCTCTATGTCAGGTTCTAGGTCAGCCTGGGCTATATATCAAAATCCTATCTTGGAACAAAATCAGGAATAAAAGAACTGGCCTTAGTGATTTTGAGTCATATTTTTATCCATAGAGATTTTCCAAAACAGAAGAACACTTATCTTCTTTTCTTTGGAGGATGATGGATGAGAAAAGGGAAAATACTAAACTCCTTCTATGTGTTCCTGGTTAAAATCTTCAAATTCTTATCCTCTGAACTGAATCCAAATTCCATCATATCTTTGATTACAAAAGAGGGTTTAAAGATCTGTGATAGGGATTTGACAATACCCATGCCTTTTAAAGCATTTGAAGGATAAGAAATGTGTGTGTGTGTGTGTATGTGTGTGTGTATTCTCTATATATTTCTATACATATATAGAAATGCCTACAACCACAGCATCACGTATTTACTGATGTGAAAGGGGGCATTCTGGGACGGAAATGTTTAAAAGCCTTCCTAATTTCTGCCCTTCCGCTCTCCTCCTATCCTTTCTGTTTCTCCCACAGGAAGGCCGAGGTAGGGAACGACTTTCACATGGAATCCTTGTAGGAAGCTCACCGATGCAGACGAATCCGGTGGAGCTGAGCTTGCTGCCGGGTGAGCACTCGCAGTGGAAAGAGCCGAGGTTGTTCCTGCAGGCCCCATTGACACACGGGTTGCTCTCACACTCATTCACGTCTACAATGCGGAAGGAAAAGATTCCGTTAGAGCTGCCATGCGTTTCTGGAAAATATTATTCCAGCAAGCCGCGCTGTGCCAGAACGTCTGGCAAACTTGGCTCTTATCATTTTTATATGGATCTGCAAGGCCTAAAGTGAATGGGGAATGAAGACATGTTCTACAGTGTGGTTACACATCTACTTGACTGGACCCTCAGTAGGACCAGAAGGAACACCCTGTTTCAAAAGGATTCCGTATGTGCACCTTCTACGACTCTGACTATTTATAGCTGCTTTGGTTTGCTTCTTGGTTGTCACTGAGGTGCAATCCACTGGCACAACAAAGCTTCATTGTTTCCTGTCTCTTAGAGTTCTCTGAGATTTGAAGACAAAAGCATACCAGCATTGGCTTTAATTCTGAATTCCTAGAGGCAACCCAAGAAACAAGGGCTGGGATATTCATCCTGGCTACAGAATTCTCTACAGTCACCATTCATCATTCTCTTTCTTCAGCCCTTTTCGGTCACATGATTAATTAATGAATTACTTCACACAATTAACTTTAGTAAGGCATAAATTAGGAAAAGTAGAGCTGGGGCAGGGTGGAGGAGTTGTCTGTTGGTGGAGCGCATGCCTCAGGTTGCTAAGTTTAATCTCCAGAACCAATACAAAAAGAAAGAAAATAAATTTAATTGCATCGAGTAGGACTTCATGATTACTGCTTTTAGTCTTAAATCAAATCATATACCAGTAACCTAAGCAGTTTCTGTTGATGTCAAAAGCAAATAGAATCATAGTACACCTACATTTTCAAGAGGCGACTAAGAAATTCTCAAAGGTAAATAGCATACCATTATGAATTAATAAAAGGTAGACACAGGTCTCAATTAAAATATGAATGATCACATCAAAGTCACTTTCCATAAAATCCAATTACTCAGTCACCAAGGCAGCCACTTAATTATCTATCCTTGCTTAATTTTTCCAAACACAGCAATGTACCTCAACGCTTTTAGGTTAAACAGAAGGGTCTCTGAGATCCCAAGGAGATAGTCCCCTCTACACATATCTTTGGATTTAATATAGACACTTTTTTCTCTTAAATATTGTAAGTAAAGCCAGAAGGCTCCAATGCTTGCTCCTGACTACCTCAAGTGAGATGTAAACCAGTCCTGAAAAAGCCAGGCTCAGAGTTGACTGCCAGTCACTGGGATAAAAATGTCAACTCAAAAGTCTATGTACAAATACCAAGGATGTGCTAGCAAAGGAAGGGGAAATCTTATTGGGGCTTAAACCCTAAACCAAGAACTATAGACAAGTAAGGAATGCTAAGAGTAGGGAAGATGCCCCAACTGGTTACTCAGTACCAAGTGGTCACCCTAAGAACATGCACATACAAACAACATCATATGGACTGAGCAAGTTATAGTTATATATTTAGATGCACACACATGTAAAAACATTTAAAGAGATAGCGGCTATGAACTTGAGAGGCAGATACATGGGAGGAGCTGGAGAGAGAGAAGAGATGAGGAGAGAATTATGTAATTATATTTTAATTAAAAAATCTCTGTAGAGAGCAATTACTGCCACTTCGGGGTGTCTTGAGATGAGCTCAGGTATTAATTTAGTTCTTGAGCTACAAATTACTGCGGGAAATGCGAGTGTATTTTGCTTTTAGGTTGCTTGCAACAAAAAAGGACTTCTTGAAAGAACAATACAAATATTTATAAGACTAATTCAAATAGAAGGCTTTTCAATGAAAAGTATTGAAACCTTTTCATGAAAATTTAACTACATAAGAAACAAGACGAGCAAGAAGTATGCAATCTGAGGGTATCCCACATTTAATTCTCCAATTAGTTCATTTGTGAGAGCTCCCACCCCCCCAAAAAAAGTAGGGCTGGTGTCATCGTTTTACAAATACTCATTTTGAATTAAGCAATGGCCTACTCAAAAACTATAAACACATACAGCGACAACTACAAATATTAGCTATTTAGTTTTCCCTTAAATACAATATTTTTATGGTATAAATGTCATGGAACCAGAAATTGAAACAGTTCACTGTACATTTCTGGAAATAAACTTCAAAGCACATCTGGTTTACATTGAACTAGTTATGTCACTGGAAACACAATCGAAACCACAGTCCTGGATGTAAAAATTTTAACTTTCACAGACTCTCCAAGCTCAAGCAAAATGAAATAATTCTTTTGTAACCTCAGTCTAAAATACAGAGAAACCTCCTGCTTATTGGTACTGTTGCTTATTATATATTTAAATTAATCTATTGAAACCATGAATTACAAATAGAGTCAGTGAACAGAGAAAACACATACACAAAAAGCTGAAATTTGCAAAAAGTCTGGTACTAATTCTCTGTCTAGCCCATGGAAATTAGTAAAGGAAGACTGGAGAGGAGAGACCAGACAAATTGACTGTGCCCAATGGTGGAAGTCAGGAGACTCAAGGAGACAAGAGATGAGAGGCCCCGTGGTCGGTACATATGTAGTTTGGAGGAACACGTTAAATGGAAGGCAAATAACAGTGGGTAAAATAGTTACTTGGGTAAGTTTCCAGGCTAACTGATTATTATTTTTTTTTAATTTCCACCAACATCATAAGGTTGGAGCCAAAATATTTTTCTATCATTTCATCTTTATTCATGGACTATAGACTCCTTACCTATGAACCCCAGATAAAAGTCATTTCCATATCAAAGGAAAGACTAAGGTTTGTGGGAACAAGTGCTCTTTAAACAAAGGAAGTCAAGACATCTCTACTGTCCTTGTTGTCTGGTTTGCCACTGAAGTGACTTACCATTTATGTGACAAGCCAGCATTTTGCTACTAAATATCATTCTCTCCTTTTCTTTGGTAGTTTACCTATCAATGCCTTTCAACTCTGTCTTACCTGTTTTGACAATTCAGTGTTCGCACCACAGAACCAGACCCCAGCCACGTGGTTCCCACTCTCTCTCTCATGCCATCGCCAGAGGGAATGGTTGCATGTGACAGGTAGGAAGTTAGTCTTTAATCAGCAATAGTTCTGAGCTAATCGAGACGACAACATCTCATCTACCCTTATTTCTACATCTCCTGAGATTTAGAGAAACTTACCCTTTAACAGAGAACCGAATTGGTAAAATGGAGCAGAGGTGTGGCTATCCAGGAAAAACAAAAATGCCACACACCCCTTTCCTCGCCCTTCTGGGGTTGGGGGACAAGCAATACAGGGAAATGCTCTAGAGAAGCTTTTCTCAGAGAATGTTGAAGGAAAATGGGTGGTGGGAGTGTGAATGGAAGCCAGGAAATAGGAAATGTCACGTGTATAGTTGCAGAGCCTAGCAGGGTTTATCAATAAATGTCCCTCGCTCTTAGGGGATGCCCTGACCATCTGTGGAGACGACAAGTACTCCAACCCAGAAAGGATGGGTGTGTCCTGCCAGACAATAAGGGAAGCAATTATCTTAGCTCAGTTTAGGAAAATGTGATTTTATGTAAATGACTGTCCCCCCACCCATACATATTGGTTAATTACTCTTTTTCAGAGGTCCCTCCAACTCAATCCAAACTTAGAACTGCGCTTTGTAATTGCATTCCTTTGGCTTCAGCTGAGACATTTGTGTTTTGGCATCTTGTTCAATAGTCCTAAGTTGCTTCTGTCCACAAGAATGCTTTGAAGTTAAAGAAGAAGATGAAAAGAGGATGCTAACATCTCCCTCTCTACCTTATAATAGTGCTATTGCACTTTTCCTGGGTGTGGAGTCGCCGAGGAACAATCACACCCACAGAAAAGGAAAGGGTTTTTCTGCAATAATTAATATTAACTTTCTTAAAACAAGCTACTATTTGGAAGTGGTAGCAGGATTTGAGCAGATTATAGGAGTTGTCTGCAGGCCCACATCCTAGACACTAAAGGAAGAAAATGAATGGTAGCTAAGAAACAGATTATTCTGAAACAGAACTGGGATCAAGATGTTAAGTCATCCCTGAATGCACTCATATCATAGCCCGAGTCCCACTGAAAACGGAGACCTCCTTAAGCACTGAACTTGTTCAAGAAGCTTGCACCGCAGAAACTCAGGGCAGAAAAAACGAGGTTTTAAAATATTGACCTAATTTAGAGTTACAAACCCAAATGACATCCTTCAGCTAGTCAAGCGGAAAGGGTAATTTTCATAGAATATATATTTCAGGGAGGAATTAGTTCCACATAGGCTCCAGATATTTTTCTAGGTCAAGGTTTTGACACTATCAACCATCCACTTCACAATAAAGTGGCTAGCCGCTGAGTACTTTTGGAATGTAGGTTTTAGGGTTAGTATGTCACAGTGATTTTTTTTAAAGGGTAAGCCACATGAACAAAACAGATATTTTATTTGAACGAGTGAAGTTATACGGCTCTTTCTGTTGGTTTTTCCAGCTGCTTGATGATCACCTATGTGAATGGAACAAACCAGCAGTGTTTATAAACTGATTTTACATGAATGCCACTCCCAGAACCTTCAAATCCATGGACAGGGATCATAAACAGGGAAGACATTCTCTCACAGGTATTTTGATGGCACCCCTTTACTATGACTTCTGTGGATGTCTTTTGAGGTGCTTCTGGGGCTCAGACATGCCAAGTCACGGAAGATAGCCCAGCCCTTACCTTCGCAGGTCTCTGTCTCTGTCCGGAACACATAGCCAGGAGGACATGTGCAGCTGTAACTCCCCGGGGTGTTTCTGCATAAGCCATTGTCACAAAGCAGTCGGTTTACTAAGCACTCGTCAATGTCTGCAAGCAGTCAGCAGAAGACAAGAGGTGGACATGGTTACAGGAACACCACACGAACCACCTACACTTTATTTTTATTGGTTTTGTCCCATACTCTTTTCTCTGACTCAGTATTTTTATGCCACACTAGAGCAAACACATTCTGTGCTATTCAGTGGGTACCTTCTTCTTATGCTGGTGGAGGCTTTTACGGTCTTCTGAAGTCCTTGGAAAATGTGTCAGACTTAGCCAGGGCTCATTCTTTGTTCTCCTTCAGTTACCTTCCCCCACTCCCTAAAAGCGATTATGCTAGGTTTATTTTTACATTGAAAGCACTGATAAAATATAATAGATAGTTAAACTCATTTGCCAGTAACCTTACACATAATAAGAATACGATATTTTTCATTTTTTTCTATTAAAATTCCAAGAATGCATTAAGTGTCGGTTATGGAAAATTTCCATTGTGTTTTCAGCTAAGTAAGAGGAGTTCGTAGCGGAGCACTGTTGATGCATTTCGTACATTCCTCTGGCCATGCAGAACAGCCCAGGGAAGACGGTTTAAAACCTACAGTTCAAACGTTCGCATTAACTTTATCTCCCTTTATTTGGAACAGATCTCACGCTGTAGCTCCAGCTGGCACTGAATTCACTCACTGTGGGCTGAGGTTACAGGCACTGACTTCTTATCGGCAAGTTTGGTTACCGAGAGGAAGAAATAATAACCGCACTTGGGGATAGGGAGTTCCTTTTGCTTAAAGTGACATTTTTCCTCTCGCAAGCAGTTGCCCTTGGTCAAATGGCATAGGGTCACCGTGACGATACTGAAACAGGGATCAGGAAACGATTTCACGTAGCATCACCATAGGTAGTGTTATCTTTCCGCTTCACTTGAGTCCTACCCACTCTGGATGCTATATTTTGCTCTGATTCCATCTCCTAATATGTCTTCTTAAATGAAACTTGTATAACCTCAGTCACTTTTCTTCAAGGGTATGGCCCCTACTAGGGTTACCATGCTCCAGTGGATGATCGTATACACCCACGCATAGATGGGCAGCACAAATTGGACTCAATTGGTTAATTTTTTTTTTAAAGAACAGATGAGGTTGGAGGGGGTGGGAGAGTAGAAGGGGGAGGGATGGGTGTCGAAGAAGCTGGGAGATGGGCAGGAGACATATGCTCAACATGCTTTGTATGCACATATGAAATTCTCCAAAAGTTAGACATATATTTAAAAGAAAACTAATCCTGAATGAGGTCACATCTTGTGCTGAGGTTGAGGACTTTGATGTATGTTTACTAAGGGACACGGTTCAATTCCATGAAAAATGGGTAAGAAAATTATGAGTCAAATACTTGATAAGGCTTGCATGCTTTTTATTTTATGTGTATGTGTGTTTTGCCTACATTTATGTGTGTGCACTGTGTGCACACAATGTGGAGAGCCAGAGAGGGTATCACATTTCCTGAAAACTGGGGTCACAGAGAGCTATGAACCGCCATGTGGGTCCTGGGAACTGAACCCTGGTCCTCCGGAAGAGCAGTCAGTGCTCTTAACTGCTGCAACATCTCTCCAATCCCTTCATCTCTAAGTCTTTAACAAACATCACACTATGTAACGTGTCATAGCTGTGTGACCTGAGTTCTGCGTGGGCCTGGTCACAGGATTTTTTTTGGTTTTCAAAGGGCCCACCCACATGCTCATTTGGAAGTGTCTTTGCTTCCACTTAACAAAGGGTGGTTTGGTTTCTATTTATTTATTTGTTTGTTTGTTTGTTTATTTATTTATTTAGACAGGATTTCCAGCCCGGCTGACCAGGGACTATGGTTGTCATAGAGCTTGAATTTCTGATCTTTCTGACTCCCTAATTCTGTGATTACAGGTGTGTGCCACCACCATTGGTTTACGTGGTGCGGAGGATTGAATCCAAGGCTTCAAGAATTCTAGGCAAGCTCCTAGCAATGGTTCCAAACTCCTGGCCCCTCTGCATGTTTTTAGAACTGTTCAATAATCTTTGGCTGGCACACTTTCTTATATGTGTTTAGTTCATTTAAGTATATAATAGTCTATTTAAGCATGTAATAATAAGAACGTAATTTAAATTCATCTGTCTATATCTTAAATTCAAGATCAAATGGGTATATTAAGCAATAAAACCCTTAGCAAAAACACAGCTATTAAGTTTCTTTACTCATAATCATCAGTTGCTTGCTTGTAAAAAGCATTCTGGGTAATTTGTAAACGCTATGTACAATGATAGTTCCAATAATTCTCATTTTATGAAAATGGACTCTATTGTTCTGTGGGACAGTATTAATTTTATCCAATCTCTTGAAGATGCAAACTAATGAAGCATTGGCCTGAAAGTCTCCTCATCTTCCTCCTTTTCCTTCTGCTGAATATAAATTACACAGGGGTTTGGTTTCCACATTCTTTTGTAAGTTACAAAAGGGAGAGACTTCTCTCAGCTATCATGTTTAGGCATAGCAGTAACTAGTGGTTTCTTGATAAAGTCAAGGCTCCTCCAATCTGGGTCAACCGCACTTTCCCAACCTATCAAGTGTGTTAGCCTTTGAAGTCTACAACTCGCCGAAAACATTTAGGATTCAGATAACTACAGAGAAGCAGTCGGTGAACGATTCATTTGTAGTCACTCTCTTGGGAAAAGACTGTTTAAATATACAAGTACCCCATCAAATTCGACGCTGCCTTGTAGAACTCAATTCTAATAATTTTGTATCAATGCACAATACAAAGGCAATAAGAAAAGCTACGGGAGTTCTAGTTTTCATTGTTAATTATTGTTTCTCCTCTGATCTAGGGAATTAAACGACCCGAGTGGCTCTTGTACACATATCCGCAGGAACTTACCGATGCAGTTTCTTCCAGAAGCATCTGGCTCATAGCCGCTATTGCAGTTACAGCGGTAGCTGCCTCTCAAGTTTTCACAGATCCCATTGGCACAAATGTCAGGGTCCAAAGCACACTCGTTGATATCTGCATGAAAGGTGGCATGTTTAACACTCACAGATACCTGTTTGCTGACACAGGAGGATGTAACAAGGAGCTTTTGGCACGTGAAGAATCTAACTTTGAAAACCTATCGTTTGTGTTTTAGAAAGAAAAAGGAAATATAATAAGAAAAAAAACTGAAGGACACGATACTTCACTCGTAAATCAAGAGAAAGTAATGAAAGGAACTGGCCCCGCCCAAATAGTTAAGCCATCTAGTAATGTCTATATTTTTGACAAAATTAATAAAGAAAAATTACAGGCTGTTGGCTCAAAATCCAAAAGAAATCTTAATTTAATGGGTATTATAGCCATCTAATTAAAACATAGAGATTTATTAGGAAGGCCTGTATGACTTCATAGTCACAGGGTGTTCTTACTTTGTTCTCATAATTAGCAATTATTTAAGTAATTGGATACATAGGGCTTCTCGTTGTTCCTGAGTTAGAGTGAACCCAGAAGTCACTAAAACATGGCTACTCGACAACTCAGTTTACAGCAAGCCAAGGACATGACTGCTGCCTCGCTGCCCAGGGACAGTGGCAGGTGAACTCCAGTCAAACAAACACACAATTCCCAACAGGCAGTGGGCTTTGGTGGGAGGCCAATGACAGGGAATTAACAAAACAAACAAACAAAAACAAAAGAAAGCAACAAAAGAGAGGAATAAACCCCTACAACAAATTACTGTGTTGCAAAAGTCCCCATTTGGTTCACTGTGATCAAATTCTGGTGATGACTGTTCCCAGGAATTGGGAAGGATCTGCCAGTCAGAACATCCCCATAATCCCAGGTGCTGGGACAGAGAAGGAGGCTCAGGAATTAAAGGCCAGCCTGGGCTTCAGGACACTGTCTTAAAAAAGGAAAATGGAATTAGAAAGACCTCCTTAGAAACTCTCTTCTTATTTACCTATACTTTCATTTTGTATTCGGGGGAGGGGGGGGAATATCCTAGTAACATTCTATCTGCCTTTCTCTGGTCTCAGAAACTTATTTAAAATGTAACAGCACCGCCTGAAGATTTACAGTCCGCCCCAACGTGGTTTCAAACCTATGCCCTTATCAACACAGACGCCCTTGCTTCTCTTTCGGAGTCTTGTTAAAACATGACACACAGTTGGAAATAAGAGACCATGAATGAATTTTACTTCTGCAGTTGGAGAGGAACATTTTGATGGTTTTTAGAGCATAAACGATCTTAATTATTTCGGGATGGTGTATCCCAGACCTGATCCATATCAAACATCTCTTAAAGACAGGTATTTTTTCCTAGCTGTATCTGTATCATTATTTGGTGTAGTGCTGTCTTAAAGAAACAGACACATAAAATCATGGATATGAACTGTGAGTGAGATTCTCAGTGGAACACTTTTAACAGATAGATATTTATCTGTTGTGAAAAGCAGTCACATGTGAAATGTCACTTAACGCCATCCAACTTAACAGCTATTTCTCTGGATGATGGAAGAGGGTTCACCCTATCAGTCTCCACTTCTTCATTTTCACAGTAAATATAACCATACTCCCATGATAATCAGAAAGCCACGAGACTGAGAGTTGAGCAGGATTACCTCTTCCATCCACAGTGATGCCCACGCCACTGCTACAAAGGCCTTGGAACTCAGCTGTGTGAGGGAAACAGAAAGTGTTAAGCCAAGCCCACTCCACATCCCGCCATTAACATAACAATGGGAATAGAAAAGTTAAAAGAAGCTTATTCCACACTATGTCATTAACACAACAATTTTATTTAAACTCATTTTAATAATGAAAAAATCCACTAATTTCTAGACCATAATAATTTCAAGAATTCTAAGAATCACAGTAAAGTATAAGAAGTAGAATTCCTTGCAACCATGGGTAGGGATGATCTCACTATATTGATAAATGCTTCAATATTTTTCACATGCAACTTTAATCTAAGACATGCCACCACATTGCCTTTGTCTTCTTTTCTCCATGACAACATGACAAGAGTCGAAACTTATGTCATCATAGTTGCTGAATACCAGGTATTCTCATTTTACATCTAATAATTGATCTAATTGTTCTAATACAACTAGCTAGAAACATTTTTCCCCTCTTACAAGAGAGTAAATTAACAAAGATTAACAAAGTAATTTGCCCCAAGCTACTGAGGTGGGTAGGGAAATAGGCTTGGGTCCCAAGAGCTCTGTCACAGACATGTCGTGTCAATGTTCCCTTTATAGGGCATCAACATTTTATTCTCAGTTATATGGAAAGACTACATTTCTTCATCAGTCCCTTACTGTTATAATTCGGTCTTTCCAACTTGGAAAAACTTAGACAAGCAATGACAGCTTCAGCTATGCTTCCCAAATAATTAAATTTTTTTGGAAGTAAAACTTATCCAAGTGTATGCTTCTTTTGAGGCTAACATCCCTTCCCTGTTCCCAGAATACGCAGCCTTCTGTCATTTAAGAGTATCTCTTTTGGTATATCTTCCCATCACAGGAAAAAAATCAATTGCCTATACCTTCTCCAAACTGATAAATGAAATTGTTATTTTATTATAGCAGACATTTTTTCACATGTAAAACTACCATTTGCATTCTCCTTTGCTAGCTCCTGTGTGCAGTAAACTTTTTTCAACAGAGCGTTTCCTTGCTGATTAGCATGCGTTCCTCGAAGAGTGAGGGATGATATATGAAATGCTTTCTTTCCATTTAAATCTGTGCTTTAATACCTGATATTACATTTAGGATATTTTATCCCCCCCTTTTTTTTTCTAAAAAGAAAATGTCATATTCAGTAATTTGAGTTGCATGGAATATTTTTTCAAATGTTCGAACAACCCATTTAAGACTGTCCACAGAACTCAAAACCCATCAACTTTGCAGGAAGTTCTCTCTTATCGTTTACGTGGAAAGAGAATCAACTAAGTGTGCACCTCTCTGCTTCATTCATCCCCCTGCTTCATCCTTCACGCTTTCGCTGCCCATGACCCTTTCAAGGTGCCGATCATACACATTGTAATTTGTGTTTGCTGCCTATGATCCCAAGTATTTTCAACCTGAAGAAAAAGCAGGGACTCTGTTTATTTTCGAACCCCGCTGTCCTTAGGCATATTCTACAGAGGTTCCTTGAAAGTATGAACGGACAAGAGTCAACCTTAATGGACCTTGGACTTGACATCATAAGGTGTCAAGACTTTTACCAAGTCAATCAGATTGTCTTGTGTTTATAAATTCAATAATGGCACATACATTTCAAGGTATTTTATATTCTCCATCACAACACAGATCAAGGGAACTGAGAGTAACATTTGAATATAGAATCTGTACCACAATCACAGCGGCATGAGCAAAGAGTTGCTGTTCACTGTGATCACTGTGGTGCAGACAAAGCTTACACGCAGTCTGAGACTTCTGACTACAAGCTGCACGCACCAATGCAAACTCATTTTTCCTTCTTCAGTTCAGAATAAGAACAAAACACTTCCGAACGGATGCAATCTTTGGACAAGTTTGTTGTTGAAGTTCTAGTTTCTTACAAGGGAATACCTGAATTTTTGGCAGGGCAAGGCTGGCAGGGCTCTCCAAAGCCGTAGTCTGGATTAGCACAGCAGCATTCAGACTTGGTCACCGCTCCAGGGAAAGGACGCACGCACACCCCCTTCTTGATTCCGCCATAGCAGGTACTACGCATGTGAGTGTCTAATGGAAATAAACGATGGTAAGAGAGACAGGGGCTGTTAGATGGAAAGCTTCTTTAACCCGAGAAGCTATGACACTAGGAACTTCCAGAGGACATCTGCCATTTCCTGTTCTTTTAGCATCTTCAGCATCTTCACAGTGGGGAAATGAACAAAAGGGAACGACTGAGAACATCCCAACACCTGTAGTCCCTAGCCCTACCCTGTGCCACACAAGTACCCAACATTCCCCTAGTCTCAAGGTCTTTCATTGGCTAAGGATGTAGCGACAGTCAAAACACCACTTTGAGCTTTAATTGTGGAGTTGTCTGAGCCTCAGCCTGGCCCTTAGCTCCACTGAGGAGTTCTAAGAAGCAGTGAGGATAAATTGCCGTGAAGTGACTAGCTTGTTGTCTAGGGAATGGCTTGCTTTGACCTTTTAAATTAAAATATCTTTTTTTTTCACCTGTCAGGATGCTGTTGGTGACCATGTATTTTTGTTTGTATATAAATAAGAAATCTAAGTTAAAGAGCCAATTTGAATAATTCATAGCAGTGATTTCTTCCTAACATAATCAGGGATGGTTCCCACTGTTTACTGGGTGGACCGAAGAAATCTACCACAGTATGAGAATAGCAATATATATTTTTCCACCCAAACAATGTCTCTTGTTTTAAAAAATTGAAATCGCCGTAGTGATAAAAAATTCGCAAAGTCGTCCCAGTGATTTCTAATGTGCTCCCGGTATGTGAATAAAAGAATGAAGCCTTGGTTTTGAGCATGGATTTCATGAAAAATATTCATAGACTGGCTGCTGGAAATAGAACTAATTTCTCCTTCCCAAACCAGCTTCATGTTCACTTTTAGATTTCAATGGAATCCTGTAGGTGTAGACAAAAAGCAACGAAGCATTTCAAGACGACCGAACATATTTCAGCTGTCCGCACAGGAAGGGGCTGCATTCTTCTGGCTGCTAAGTGCTGACAACCTGCAGGCTGAAATGCAGCCAGGCCTGAACAGAGGATGCGGCCCAGGGAACAAATGGTTTCCATCTGCCGGCCCTGCCTGGTCCTCCTCACTCCTCCTGGGATTCAAGAGTTAGAAGTAAAGTCTTAACAACTATGGCTGAGCATTCTCTTTCTCTCCAAAACCACGCTTTCAAAACAGCCTTGCTGTTTTCCTGCATGAGTTGAAGATCTGAGGGTGCAAAATGACCAACTCATCCTTCAGGTTTCCGGAAAGTACTTGGAAGGGAAAGCCTCATGAATGCATTTTCCTAACCTCCCTCAGTGTCCCTGCAGCTTTACAGCTTAGATCCTGAAGAGCCCACAGCATCTTTTCAAAGCCAATGCACAACTGCTTTGATTCATTTTCATGGTACCCACTCGGCAGATGTTTCCAAAAGGAATTCAGAATGGCTTAAGGTAAAACGTATATTCAGCCTCCTATTTTCCCTTCAGGAATTGATGGTTTGAGGCATAAGCTTAAAAACTTTAAGCTTTAGATAGCAATACACTTCTATGGCACACGTTACTTATGACTCAAGCTCTGTTTGGATAAAAATAAGAGTTTACATGGATGTAACTGTAATCCCCAATTTCATATCGGTTATTAATAACATGAATTGCCATTGAATTCGGAACTCTCGTATCTTTGTAAATCATCAGAAGTCTTGAAAGAAGACAGTGTGGGGGTCTCATTTTATAATAGTTATATTGAGACATAATGTACAAGCTATAGAATTAATTCACTGAAACTCTACATTTTAAGGGCATTTACACTCACAATTGGTTTTTAGAACATTTGCATGTCATTTAGTTATCATTTTCTTCTCCACCCTGTTTTTTCTGCCATAACCAATCACATGGATGAATGCAGATTTGCCTCTTTGGGGCATCTTTTATAAATGATATCACATACAAAACGGCCTTTTGGTGACAGACTCCATTCACTTGGCACATGTTTAAGCCTTACTTGGGTTTTAGCATGCATTCTGCTTGTGGTTGAATATTACCATTCTTTTGTGTTGATATATTCTATTTTATGTTATCAGAGATCACCAGAGACTATCAGGCCATCACAGAATGCTCACTTACCAACACATACACGTCCATCCACTCCCACAGCCAGGCCAGGGGGACAGTCACAGCGGAAGGATCCTTCGTTGTTGATGCAATGCCCATTCATGCAGATGCCTGGGGTCTGGCATTCATCAACATCTGCCCAGAGGAGGACAGAAGCTGGTCCATTACAGAGTAGAAGGCTTTGCTCTCTAAACTGGTCTGTTCTCCTAGCCTTGCAACTGGGTAACTTGCAGAAAGAATATGTAAAAATGGCAACCGACCTTCTATAAAAACATAGACCACTCAAGCACATTTTGTAGAAGGCTGAGTAAAATCTGCTGAACGCACTGAGGGAAAAAGAGAGCCTCATAACATCCATTATTTATTTGATTATCTTGTTTACTATTACTAATGTCTAGTTCAAGTTAAGCGAAGTAAATATCTACAAATCTATGAGCAATTTTTTTTTTTTGGTTTTTTTTTCGAGACAGGGTTTCTCTGTGGCTTTGGAGCCTGTCCTGGAACTAGCTCTGTAGACCAGGCTGGTCTCGAACTCACAGAGATCCGCCTGCCTCTGCCTCCCGAGTGCTGGGATTAAAGGCGTGCGCCACCATCGCCCGGCTCTATGAGCAATTTTTGCAATATTTTTCCACACAGAAATAGATTCTGTTTTGACATTAATCTGAACATTTCATACCTAACAAAATAAGCTGAGATAGTCCAGGTAATCTTCAGTCCACTTGCATTTATCAAATGCTGTCCAACACTAAGCAGCTTTCTCAACAGCAGAAACACACCTCAGTCACAGAACTAATAAGCTATGGCCATTTCAAGACACCTAGAGTCTAACATTAGTAATGAGAAAATTGATGGAAAATGATTTCCAGGAGGGATGACAGGTGAAACCAAAGTCATCTTCATACATGCATTTAACTTTCCTAAGGAACACTGAGATGAAGCTCCAGACTGCCGTGCAATGCTGCATGATACAGAGAAATGCTGATCACCTACCCTGTGCTAAGTCTCAGTCAACTGACCTTGAGATAGCAAGCCAAACCTATAGCTTTCCACTTCGTCTTGTATTCCTTTTCTTTCTTTTTTTTTGTTGGGGGAGGAGTTAAAAGCTATCTGTATTGCATAAACTTAGTCCCATATTATATCCATACTGTCCTGGAATTTCAATGACATCATTGGAATTGGTAACAAATCTTATTTTATTCAGGTAGACTGGTAAAGTGGAAGGCAGAAAGCATTCATTGAGCTGATTTCCTCGAAACTGAAATGAAAACAAAAGTTTGCTTCCAAGGCAAAACCACAAAATGAATTCCACGTTATAAAGTTCTGCTTGTGAGCATGAACGTCATACAATGTCATATAATTCTGGGAGGCCTCTATTTTGATTATTAAAATTATCACTAGAACTTAAAATAGCTAATGAAAACATTCAAATCACATCTTCACTTAATTAAGATCGTAAAATTATGACGTGTTTCCAAATGACCTGTAGATCACTGCTATGGAGAAGATGTGATACTGTGTCCATAAGGAGTGGGCATAGAAAATCTAGGCCTGGAAATAGATAGAAATGACAACTTCACAAGGTGTTCGCTTACTCTTATTCATTTAGCCAACAATCAGGAAGAAATTATTTCCGTACTGTTTTCTTCAGACATGCTAAAATCAATGTGACATTTCCTTAATTTTTCCTAGACCCTTGTTACCTTGCAAAGGCATTCCTGTTTCTAAACTCACAGAGTAGTTTGCCCTAGGAAGCTTTAGCTATCTCCCTTGCTGAACTAGCAAGAGAGGGGAATAACATGTAATGGAAGCAAGGGAAATGGAATTATCCTCGCTTGATCCACAGATGAGAAAAGGATGGCTCCAATCACGGTGACTGTCTTATCTCAACGCCATGCGTACCTGTGCAGTAGCGGCCATTCGGAGCCAGCACGAACCCGGGCTTGCATATGCACTTGAAGCTGCCATCTTCATTGATGCACATCCCATTCAAGCACATGTTTGTAGTGGTACATTCATCGTGGTCTGTGGCAGAAGACAGCATGGCTTTGACCTTGGCCTTAGAGAACCAATGCTTCCTCTCCTTCCACGGTCTCCAGTCAAAACTACCTCGTATATGAGCCCTGTGCTTGTGGGCACTGCTTCACTTTTAAAAACCATTTAGATTTCACTTTGAGATCATGATATAATCACATCATTTCTCCCTTCCCTTTCTTCTCTCCAAACCCCTCCCATGTGCCCTTCTTTGCTGCCTCTCAAATTCACGTCCTCTTTCCCCATTGATTGTTTAGCTGCCATTAAAACCATATAGACACCAGTGGCTTTTGTTTTCCCGAGAAGGTAACACGGTTTCAGTGGGTGTCCAGTTTCCGATAGAATTAAAGTATGGTAATCCTCAGTCAGGTTAAACGAGCTGGCTTTCCTTAGCGAATGTGTGAGTCCCACTTCTGACATCTATTGCTCAGCTAAGCATGCCAACCAAGGATGATTGGCATGCCAAACATGCCAGTCAGTGACCATGGATAGCAACTTTGCCATATTCTCCAAAATTCAGAAGGAAGCTCCTTCTCTATCCTGTCAGCGTTATGCCTGGCATCTAAAATACAGCACAGCACACCGCAGAAAAATACCTGTCATTTATACTTAAGTATGCACTGCATAAGAAAAACAAGAGACGTCTTAAATCATGAGTTGTTGTGACATGACTAATTAATTAATTCTATCATGTCATTTCGATACTCATGCTAAATGCATTTATATTTTATATACCTAAGTCATGTGACCAGCTTTCTGCCATACGCGAGATAAGGGAGCCTTTGTAGAAATCACGTATGTGGTTCTAAAGAAAATGTATATCCTCTAAAAACCATTTTCAAGGGAGAGAGAGAACGCCATACCGACACAGTTTTTCCCATCTGTGGTTAATTCAAAGCCAGCGTTGCAAATGCACTGGAAACTTCCATCTGTGTTCACGCAGCGGCCATTTTTACAAAGGACGCCATTCTGGATGCACTCATCAATATCTGAGAAGATGAAAGAGAGGCAAACAGCATTCTTTTGCAATGCTTGTCAATAAAAACAGTCAGAGAATGCACGCGACTTGAAATACTCGCTGCATTTTTCACATGGGATGACCAAGAGCGTGTTGCTTTCTCACTAACTTTTCTTCTCGCGTAGAAAGTGTAAGCAATTCCAAGAACCGCATGGTAGGTAAAGAGGGAAAGAAAGAGAGAAGGATGACAAGATTGTCATCAATCTGACTGCAGGGGAAGACCATTTCGGGCCACTATTGCTTAGGGTCTTAGCTGGGGTCATTCTTGTGGATTCCTGGGAATGTCCCTAGGGCCAGGCTTCTCGCTAGGCCCATAATGATGCCCTCAATCAAGGTATCTCTTTCCTTGCTCTCCTTCATGTTCTTCTCCCCTTCTCTTTTTCCCTTCTCCTTCCCCTTTGGCCCTCCCT
>JABTXL010012544.1:1419153-1582034 GCA_025134845.1 Neodon shergylaensis | reverse complement strand
TTGATACCATCAATTCTACTGAGCCAAAGGAATGAAGCAGGAAAAACAGGGAAAGAGAGAGTTTAAAGCATTAGCAAACACAAGTGGTATTGCCGGTGCACTTCCTACTATGAAACAGCACCTGCAGTGCACAGTGCTGAGAATCACTTCGTTTGTCTAGATGGACTTTACTGAAGTTCAACCATTAAAAAGGATCCACGGAGGTATCTTGATGGAAGCCCCAACATAACACTGTTTAATTGAATGAAATTAGAGACCACCCAGCCAACCTCCCCTTTCCAGGTAAACTGTCTGGGAAGCCATGGCAAACTGAAAGAGGCTACAGTCTTCAGCATGTCTTCCTCCCTTAAGAACCTACACGCACGGCTTATTGTTACCATGACAACCTCTTCCTGCCATCCTGTCGTTCAGTGATAGAAAAGCTGTCTCCTAGTCTCCAAGGGCCCAGCCAACAGATATGCTGTATCTGTTCATTTATTTTTATTTCTTCACTGGCAAATTAATTAAGTTGCTTTATAAGTCCATGTGCCTTTTAAACCTCATTTGTAGATTTTTGTTTAACAGGATTATGATTTGTTTTGTTCTGTTTTATTTTTGAGACAGGGTTTTTCTGTGTGTATTCTTGGATGTTGTGGAACTTACTCTGTAGACCAAGCTGACCTCGAACTCACAGAGATCTGCCTACCTCTGCCTCCTGGGTGCTGGGATTAAAGGTGTGTGCCACCATGCCCGGTTGAATTATATTTAATTTTCATTTTTATCTTTTTTTATAGTTCTGGGGATCAAATCCAAGATCTTAAGCATGCAGGCAAACACTTCATCATTGAGTTCCTGCCCCAGCTACCAGAGATTTGGTTTCAGAAGAAGCACAAGTCACTATCACTACCTTCTGAATTGTACATTTCCTGTATCTTCTCTATTCTGGGTCTCACATTCCAGTACTGCAAAGTAATGACATTTGCCTTTCTTAAAGAGACAGAGATAAACGACTATTAGAGTCACTACACTGTTTTTTTTTTTCTATGACTTCATTAAGGACTTAGTAGGGTTAAGAAGAATTCATGGGAATCTTAGGAAAGAATTGTGGAAGTATTGACTATTAAAGTTGGTGAATTTCCAGACACTATTTGAGTTTAAAAGTTTATCCCTGAAAAATATTTTATATATCAATTTAGAATATACTTAATTTGAAGAGCTCCATATTACCCGTAGCAGAAGAGGAATGGGTTTATTTCCCATTGTCCTATAATGCAATGACAAGAGGTAAAATGATTTTAACAACCGCGTGACTCACACAGGCACCTAGACACTGCAGAACTTCACACCAAGAGTAGAACAAGAAGATAAGAGGAACATGCTGAATAAAGGCCACTGGTTTCAGGCTTCAGGGGCAATTCTAGAAGCAGGAAGGGTAATTCTAGAAGCAAGAAGGGCCAAAGGTTTTTTGTTGTTGTTGTTGATGTTGTTGCTTTAATGTTTAGCACAGTGATTTCCTTATGCTTTAGTAAGCATCTAACAGGAGTTCTAAATATAAAGGGCAATCTATCACCCCTCCAAACAATGCCCTAATTTAAGGAGGTACCATTATTATTCTAGCTACTAGAATCTTAACTACTAGTTAAGTATTCAGCCAGTTTTTCCAAAAATGCTAGTTTGTTCCTCATGAACTCCAAATGATTAAAAGCTGACACCCCGGAAAGAGAATGGTAGGTTTAGAAAGACCAAAAACTTTTTTTTCTGAAGGTGTGCTTCAGTATTAAGCTATGCCTGTGTGAATTATAATAGTGTGAAAGAGAACCTTAATGGGATTTCATTGTTGAACAATGAGATCCATCTCTATCGTAACCATGCATATCTGGATACACTGCAGAAGCTCTAGGCTTCCCTAACATAGTAAGCCATGCAGATATACATTTTCAATGCCACAGCAGGCAGGGGTGATAAGAAGTGTAACAAGAACCCTTCCTTCCTAGGGCTTAATATGCCAGGCCCTTCAATGTTAAATTTTTAACAAACTCATCCCCTGGGCATGGCTGGGTGTGATCTCTCTACCATCTTCGGGTGAACTGAGCAAAATTCATGGCTATGACTCTCTGGAGGATGACGTCCAGGGAGTGGCATTTGCAGAGGGAAGTCAACTTGAACAACCCAAAGCTTTAGTGGGGTTCTAGCTGTCCTTTCTATGGGCTCCTAGACGCCACTGGGATTTCAGGAACACGATTAAGAAACTTTTTCATTTTCACATGAAGATCTCACTGCCTTCTTCACTATGTGGACGTTTTCAGTGACAGGACAAAGCCTGAGCCCAAAGGAAAGCCACAGTGCCAAGGACACACAGCACAGCAGAGCAAAGAACAGTCCTGTTCAGCAAACAGCATTGTTTGTGACAGCAGAATCGTACCATACATATCCTGAGCTGTGAGTGTGCTTCCTAAACTCTCTGAGAGCAGGAATACATATTACACACCGTTTCTGACTGAGGCACCTCAGCTGTCTGAGAAATGAATGGCTGCACCGTTCTTTGTGAGCTGTGTTTTGTCACAGAATACTGTGTTTCCTTGAAGATGAGCTGACATGCAAATCAAAGTTCTTCAAATGTGTGATTTGTAAGACATTTTCTTGAAGAAGAAAAAAACAAGAGCCTGTCCCTTTAAGGAAATAAAAATGTCTAGTTGATGCTAAAGTTAAAATCCCAGGCTTAAAGTGGCAGAATTAGAAAAGAATACTGCTGATTTTCTAAAATTTAACAGTTTCTTCTAATGAATCTGAAGGTGGCAATAGCAAATGAGTTCTTTAATAATGGTGAAACATCTTGGCTATGGAACAACTTGTAGCACAGGGAGCCATTGTTTTTCTGGTGACACCCAATGCCCATTGAAAAATTCACCCAACATACAAGACAGGCTGTGGACGGAGCACAGCAATCAGACAGTTTTTTGATGATTCCACATTGCAGGGAAGCTGTAAGAATCACTGCTTATTGGCCTTGAATGGAATATCAGAGAAGATCCACAATTATCTAAAAATCCTTCAAGACATCCCTCTCCTTTCTCAAGTATTTAGCTGACATAAAATTGAGTTTGATTGCATTTTTTTCAGCTAAAACAACCTATCTCAGTTGACTAATACAGACACAGAGAGTCTCACTTCTTATTTTTGCTTTAGAAAAGACTCTCCTTTATTTTAGAATATATATATTTTTCTATACCTGGTACTTACATTGATATGTGATATTTATATTATTATTTAGATTTGATTTAAAATTTATCTTTATGTTAAATTGTGTGTGTGTGTGTGTGTGTGTGTGTGTGTGTATCTGTGTGAATGCATGTCGCCTGTATGTGAGTGGCTGTGGAGTCCTGAAGAAGGTGTCAGGTCTCTTGAGACTGGAGTTATAGGCAGATTCTTGGCCCCTTGACAAGGACACTGGACACCAAATAGAAGTTCTGTGCAAAAGCAGGAAGTATTCTAAACTGCTGACACATGGCTCTAGATCCTGTCATTATATTATAAAAGCTTTTATTTATGACTATTCTGTGTGTGGTGTGTGTGTGTGTGTGTGCACTCATGCATTTCAGGTGTGTGGAGAGGACAGAGCTTGATATCTATGGTGGTTTGAATGAAAATGGCTCCCATAGGCCCATAGGGAGTGGTACTTTTAGGAGGTGTGGCCTTTTTGGAGTAGGCGTGGCCTCACTGGAGGAAGTGTGTCATTGGGGGTGGGCTTTGAGGTTTCAGAAGCTCAAACCAGGTCCAGTGTCACTCTCTCTTCTTGCTGCTTGCTGATATAGATATAGAACTTCCAGCCACCTCTCCAGCACCATATCTGCCTGCTTCCTGCCATGAGGATGATGGTATAAACCTCTGAACTGTAAGCCAGCCCCACTTAAATGGTTTCCTTTATAAGAGTTGCTGTGGTTGTGATGTCTTCACAGCAATAGAAACCCTAAATAAAGCAAGCAACATCCCTATTTTCCACAATTATTCTTCTTCCTCTTCCTCTTCCTCTTCCTCTTCCTCTTCCTCTTCCTCTTCCTCTTCCTCTTCCTCTTCTTCTTCTTCTTCTTCTTCTTCTTCTTCTTCTTCTTTTCATGGTGACAGGATATGTTACTGAACCTAAATGTCCCTTACTGGCTAGACTGGTTGCACATCAGGTCTCAGGGGTTATCCTGTGTCTGCCTCCCCATTGCTGGTATTACAAGAACATAATACTTTGAGCTCTACTTCCCATGCTTACAAAGTTCATACTTTACCAGCTTGGTCATCCCTATAGTCCTCTGTCTTCGTTAGATACAGCCCTTCTGAATCTAAGAAATTAATGCTTGTAGACCATGGTGGCATACTCCTTTGATCCCAGCACTCAGAAGGCAGACACAGGCGAATCTCTGTGAGTTTAAAGTCATTCTGGTCTACAAAGTGTTAGGACAGCCAGAACTACATAGTTTGTCTACATACCAGGACTACATACCTTGTCTCAGAAAACCAAAAGCAGGAGAGAGAGGAGGAAGAGAAAGAATTAGTTAATGGCTGTAGTCATATAGTCATAGCCAGCACTTTTTAAGAGTTTAAATGAGTCAGGGACCATAATATTTGTATATTTATAAGCATTGCCACTTCAAAAGGATCAATGAATATTGTTCTAAAAATACACTCACTTTAAAAATTTGATTTAGAGTAAGGATAAGAAACTCTATAAAGAAAGGAGAAACAGATTATATGCAGGAAAAGAGAGAATTAGGAATTCTTGATGTGACTTAAGTCAACAACCAGTTAAGGGGTCCCAGGATAAGGAGAGCGGCATACACGTCAGAGAGACAGCACACAAATTAGTTTTACTTCAAAAGATCATATTCAGTCCCATTTTATCTTACAGCCGAGCAGCTATGAGAAAACTTAAGAAGGATTAAAGAATTGTGAGCTTACCTATGCAATCTCCATTTGCATCCTGTTTATAGCCCATGTTGCATTCGCATCTGTAGCTAGAAACAGTGGGTATGCAGCGTCCATTCAAACACAGGTTGGCGTGGTGCTTACATATGTCTATTGTCTGGTTGAGAATTGCTATGGAAAATTATGACATAATCAGGCTTGATCATTATAACATGCACTATTTACTTGAACTGATTTTCTTAGATGCTTAATAGAAATTAAATATATATCACAAGACTCCGTTACTCCATATTTTATTAAATTATATTTTTCATTTTGGAGGTGTTTGAAATACGTGTGTGTGTGCACGCATGCGTGTGTGTGCGTGTGCATATGCATGTGTGTGCACGTGTGTGTGCACGCATGTGTGTGTGTGCGTGTGCATATGCATGTGTGTGCATGTGTGTGTGTGCACGCATGCGTGTGTGTGTGTGCATGCGTGCGTGTATATGTGTGTGAGTGTGTGTATACATGTGTGTGCATGCATGTGTGTGTGCGCGTGCGTGTGTGTACTTTAGTCATAGCCATTCTCTGTTACACTCACATTTTTATTAAATTTTAATATGAAGGATCTTAAAAAAAAACAAATCCTCGAGACACATGGTCACAAGTTACGCTTGTTAAGTCACACATCTGGTAACTCTGCTCGTGTCTTTTAAAGAAAATTTCAGGAATGTTCTACCATACATGTGAGCACTTTCCACTTCTTTTTCTTTTTTGTAACTTGCTGAATATTTAGATGTAGCAGACAGGCAGCATGCCAGAGAGAATAAACATAGCAGCGCGGGACATTATTAAATATTATAATCAAGAGCTGTGCTTTTAAAGACCAAGCTTAAATGTCAAGCAAACAGATGCCAATTCTGCTCTGAAACCCACAGTTCTCAATTTCAAGCAGTTTGACAACAACGGCAAAGCGCAAGGGAAGGGGGATGCGTGCGTGCGTGCGTGCGTGCGTTAGGCTGTTTGGAGAGGCCCCGAGCAGGGCTTGCTTTATCTCATCTGAGACACGGTGCTGGGACACCATCCAAGCCGTATATGAGGAGAGCAGCGAAACAGGCCAGATGAACTGAGTCCAAAACATGCTTCCTAGTGACGTCACCCAGATCGCATGTTCCTGGACTCTCATTTGTATTTTCGAAGAGCCTAGCTCACATATTCTTTTGTTCCAATTTATCAAAAGAATTAAATTAATAAAGAACTGCTTTGAGCCCATGGCAGGGAAGAAGAGAACTAGACACGAAAGTTAGGAGGCGCCATGGAACCACCGCCAGAGTCAGACATGCTGAAACTTTAGCCCGTAAGCCACAGCCATGTGGCTATATACAGATTAATAGGAATGGATTAAATTAATATAAGAGTTAGCTAATAAGAAGCTAGAGCTAATGGGCCAAGCAGTTATTTAATTAAAAAAAAAGAACTGAAGGACAGATGAAATGTTTTCCTACCACATTTTCTTAAATTTAGTATTAGTGCATTTTATATGCACACACAGACACACACACACACTCTTACACACGCATGCTTGTTAATATAATATCACTTGAAGCTGAAAACTCAAGAATCCAGAGGAAATGTGAGTACTTACTTAATCCAGTGATGATGGGTCCCTGTCCCCCGGCTCCTACTCCAGTTCCCCCAACACCAGGAGAAAAGCCGTTGCCTCCAGGGATGGGGAGGAAGCCGGCCCCTCCTGGGCCATAGCCATTGCCATTGCCCCCCGTGCCTCCAGGTCTAGAAACAGAACTCCCTGGAATGCCACCCATTGGAAGGCCATCCAGGCACAGCCTACGGTATTCCTCTGTAAGAGAAAGTGTGGTTAAACAGAAACAGAGTTCTTGCTGCGTCATTGAAGCAGTTGCCATAGGTCAGTTTTACTTGGTCTACACAATATGAATAAGAAGTTAAATATTTTCAATGCTATATATTAACAAAAGCAAGGTATAGGTGTTTCAAAAAATATTTAAAACTAATGATCCTCATTATTTTAACTGACTCGCACAAAGAGCCCTTTGTGTGCACCCCTGTATTTTACCCCCTAAGTGTAACTCATAAAATTCCAGGCATAGCTATTATTGCAAGAAATTTACTTGAGCAGGTGAAAAGCTTTAGGAAACTCATTCTACGTGTTTGGTTATACTTGAATTCTCATCAGTATTATGTCCACCCAAATTTTATGTCTGTTTTTTTCATTTTTAAGTGATTAGATATTAATATAGATCCAGAACAAAGTTTTAAAATAAATTTTTGCAGTAGATAGTATCCACACAGCTGTAAAAAATATCTTTGCTTAGTTGTACACATCAAAACCAAGTAAGAAGAAGCAAGGCTGTAGCAACTGCCTAATTGTCCTAATTATCATGGAATTAGGGCCATATATTAGGGATCAAACTTGGTGGCATCTTATGGTTTCATGCTTTAGAGAATGAAGAATGTCTCAATTTTCCTCTATAAAGGCATGTATAAGATGCCATTATTAGCAAATTTCTGAAGCTTGAATTATTTTTGAGTTTCAGAATTCCACATGGGAAAGATAACAAAAAAATGTCAACATATTTGATTGTGAGGCCGTAATCATACTTTACTATTCATGCTGTGTCTTCTTTTTCATCCTAGGGGATTTTTTCAATAGAAAGTCACCTTTAAGGCACAGGCTACAGTAGGGATTGATCCTCAGGTCAGGAGAAAGGAAAGGAACTATGGTAAAGGACTGGCACACTACAAGCTGGTGGTGATCCAGATAAACATCTGGTCTGTTTCAAGAAGGTCAGAGATTACCAGTCTTACTGACTTTCTTAATACTGTTGCTGCCAAGGTGACACAACCCGCCACTCACCAGAGCCTCTGACAGGACAGGCCTCAGGAATGGTTCCGATGCCCCAGCAGCGGCCGGGCTCACAGCAGCACTGAGCCTTTGCCATTCTGCCCGGGAGTTCTTGTGCACAGCGGCCATTCACCAGGCCAGAGAAACAGGTGCCCATTCTCTGATCTGAAGATGGAAAGGGAAAACAGAAGTCACGGCGGAATTACCTCCAGTTGCTACAGCAACCATTTCCCATGTTAGGCGCATGTAGGGGAGATGAATTGCACTGACTTATTTTCCTTAAACCAGCTCATTCCTTTGCCTTTTAGTTTTTATATATCTGATCATTGCTTTATTTATTTATTCAGGAAACATTCCTTTAAATATACAGAGTCTATGATAAGTTCTTTGAATATGAAAGTGAAAGACATATAACTCTGAGGCAAGCTTCAGTGGCAAGCCAAACAGGTCTGGTGCTTGGAGAACAGTGATAACTCACCCCCATTCTTCGCAACCCTGTTCGGGCTTGATCAAAATACTTTTTAAAGCAAGAACCCCCCTACCCAAAAAAAAAAAAAAACAACAACAAAACGGGGTTGTGCTATGTACTGAGGCTGGCTTAGAGTTTTCTATGAATTCCAGGCCAGAATCACGCTTGACCTACACAAGTCCTGCTCTGCCATTGAGACCCATGTAGCTGTTCACTCTACAACAGCATCTAACTGATGGATGCACTGCTTTAAAGATCAATCAGAAGTCACCAGAGTAGCTGACTTCTGAGTACACAGACTGCAACGGTACAAAGAACAGTTTCCCAATTGACTAAAGAAGAGGAAATTGTAGAGGCTACTATCACAGAAACCCTAGAGTCACTATGAAAGGACTATGGGATTTGAATGCCCTTTTGTGAGGGCTTGCAGATGGTATGGTTTAAAATAGAGAAAAGAAAATGGCTGACATGTTTACGATCTTGACGATGGTGAGAACTCAGAGAAGAGAAAAAAGAACCATGGAAAGGACACAGGAGACATTCTGGTAATGACTTTGAGGAAGGCAGTAGTCAGTACCATGTTGTAAAAAGCATTGGGCAGAGACATCTGAAGGCAGAGCGAATGGGAAGTCACCCACATGCTGGATGTAAGAGAAACCATGGTGGAAATTTCCTGAATTTTGACTTGCACATTTCAGATGGCAATGGCTAAGAAATAAACAAGCTGAGACAATGCAAGTCTGTAATCTGTCATACATTTGGGATGTTGAAGAAATGAGCTTGGAACCCAGGGGAATACTCAAGGCAGAGGTGTGTATCTGTGAGTTGCCATTGCATCTAGTTAATTGAAAACTGTAAGGCAGTGAGATACCTTGTAAGAACTAGGGGTAACTAAGTCAGTTAAATATGGACGAGACATGAAGCAAGGTGATAATTCAGAAGTATCATTGAGTTTGGCAATTCGGTTATTGTAAAGCATTGGTACACCATCTGGACAATTTTAGGTAGGATAGTAACAGATCGAATTTGAGTCTAATAGATTTCATTCTGTCTGCTAAACTGAGAAAGAATCAGAGTGTCAGGAAACATTGGAAGATGAGTTTTAGTGGTGACAAAAGACTGTCAACTCTGTACCACACTGGAATAAAAACCCAGGTCATCAGCAAACTTGATGGACAACCACCTTTCTTTTCCCAAAGGAAAAAAAAGTTATGTCCAGTTAATCATGTGCTTTGAAATTTGATCAAGATCCTTTGTCACACAAATAAATAAACAACAAAGCCCCCAGGGTTCTAACAGGTAGCCAAGGTAGCCCTAGAACTTGCTGTGGAGTTCAGGGCAGTTTCAAACTCGAAACCACCCTTTCTGAGCCTCTGAAGTGTTAGATTATGGATGGATACCACCATCTTGATGGTTATGAAGATGTAGTCAAAGACATGTTCTCCATGATTGTAAAAAGGTACAGGGCAATACTGAGGAGTAATGGAGGAAGGTCATTGGTTAATTATAATAAAGAAACTGCTTGGTCCTCATAGGTTAAAACATAGGTGGGAGGAGTAGGCAGAACAGAATGCTGGGAGGAAGAAGAAGTGAGCTCAGAGACACCATGCTCCCCTCTCTCGGGCAGACGCGATAGCTCTGCTCTCTGAGGCAGACACAATGAGCTCCGACCCAGGATAGACATAGGCTGAATCTTTCCCGGAAAGACTGGTGCTACACAGTTTTATTAGAGATGGGTTGATCGGGATATTAGAATTAGCCAGTAAGGGCTAGAGCTAATGGGCCAAGCAGTGTTTAAAAGAATACAGTGTCCGTGTAATTATTTCGGGGCATAAGCTAGCAGGCGGCCGGGGTGCTGGCCCCGCCGCTCCTATTACAACAGAGGAGCATCGCACCAATGATGCAAATTGACAGAGGGAGAATCAGTTTTCTCCACGGACAAGCTTTTCGACAGGTGGCACAGTCCCAGGTGGTCAGTCCTAAACACAAATACATGCAACACTAAATGGACTCAATGAGCTGCACACACACGCACACACTCGCACGCACACACACATATGTAACAATATTAATTAAAGAAAAAGATGTCATCAAACTGAGTGCAGCATGGGAGGAGTTGGAAGAGGAAGAATGAGGGACATAAGTGATGTAATTACAATGCTCATGAAATTATTAAAAAATTATTGCAAATAATGCCAGTAATATAAACAGCTGACATTCTTGGTATTAATTCCATAGTCTAACATAAATACATCATTTCCTCTACTGGTCCCTAGCATCTTCAGAGGGCTTCCAACCCAGCTTGAAACAAATGATCTGGCTTTCAGATAGCCAGGTAGGAAGTGGAATGGATCCTTTCATTTTCCAATAGAAGCTTAGCTTGCTCAAAAGCAAAGCACTGAATTTGCTGCATGTATGGTCTAAAGCCATGGGAGACACTGAAAATCTTAGGAGCTGGGTTTGAACAATTTGTAGCTGGGAGTGATATCCCAGGTTAATTTCTATTGTGAAGTGAGACATGGGAACACATTTTAAAACATTCATTCTAGGAGCCAAAGTTTCATGTGCTTAGCTCTACTTGATGGTTGTGCCTCTCATGAACAGAATGGAAATTAAAACAAGAAAGCCCTGGACTCTTAAAAATAATCCTTCAAACTATAGAATACAACCAATGTTACAAGGTAGGATGGAAATATGAAATTTGCCAAGGCTTCTGCATGAAGGAGGTTGTGGCACTTTTGACCCATATTTACTTCCATAACTGTATTTAACTCTTCTTACTCATGGACCAGGGCTGGTGGAAAAATAAAATAAAACAATAGGTCCCCCGCCAAGTGGTAGATTGTCTACCTGGCATGTCCTTCTTAATAAAATTACCCTGATGTACAAACATGTATGAATTAAAAGTTCTCTGTTGGCCTGAAAAGCAAGATTAAAAGGGAGCCTCCAAAGGAGGTGAAGACGGGCATCTTGGGACTTAAGTGTGCAGTTGGGTTTTACTTTTCAGTTTCTATTAAACAATGGCTTTGCCAAACCTGTTACAGTCTCATAAGGCACAAGCATGCAGAACAGGAAATCTAGACCCCGCCCACCATGGTGTAACAAAGACAAATGTCCCAAGGGCATTGGTGATCTAGTGAGGGCAATGAGAAATCATTCCTGTCTCTATTTGGAGCTGTGGGGAGAAGGAGGTAACTACCTTTTGAGAATTTATAACCATAGGCTCTTCCTATATAAACAGCATTGCTTTTACAATTCATAGCATGCTTCTGCTTTGATAGACCTCAAAGAAACACACTGTATAACTAGAAAAAGCCAATATAAGCAGAGAAGAACACTAAGAAAGTCTCAAGGGATTTTCAAGAACTTCCAAGAAAAGAGACTAGCCAGCAGGGAAGTAAACAACACAAAGAAACAAGCCTCGAGGAAGCAAAAGAAGCTGAAGGAGCACTGTTGACTATTTTTGGTAACAGAATGATCAGACCAGTCCTGCTAAGCATTAACCATTTTAAATCATTAATAGTTAAATACTGATTAGCCACTAAATTGTTTTTAAGGTTTAAAGCTGTGAACGTCTGAACTATGGATAGTGTAAAAGAGACTGCATACAATGGAAGAACTGTCTTAGACAAGCTCTATGGAGTCTGTGCCTGAGAGGGTCACAGCTGGTTAAGGAACCTCTCAAATGCACTGAAGAAGGCTGCCACATGCAAATGAAGAGCGGTTACTGCTTCAGTAGGTGTGTGTGCACTGGTGTGTGTGTGTGCACTCATTCTCTTCAGTAGAGTTCTGAGACTGGGATCGGAAATGCTCTAAGGAGGTTGAGAAACGTGGAGACGAAGCAGGAAGGGTGATCATCTGATAAGAGTATTGGAAGAAGGCCTAGACAGAGTAACAGGATGTTTTACAGATACAAACCTTCCAGAATTTCCAGCAAGGTCCTAAGGCAAGGTCAGATTTAAGAAAACCAATAAATCCAAAGTGGGAAATAAAGAGGAAACGCAAACTATATAAACTAATACTTATAGAAGTTCATGGTAAAAACTTTAAGTAAATCTAGTTCCATAGTAGAATTGTAACAACTCTCTTGGTGATGGACAAGAACAACAGGCAATTCTGTCAGAAAGGAGAAATCCGGACAGCAAAGTCACTGAGTTTGATCTCACAGACATATCTAGAGTCTATCAGCCATATGCTCTAGATATGTCTGTGATATCAGGTCATATCACATATGACCTGAAGAGACATATGTGGAATAGTTTGTAAAACTAAGCATTTTCTATGCCACCAGCAAACACCAGACACTTCTCTGATCAGAATGGATGTCATGAAATTGGTTATCAATAGCAAACGAAACCATGAGCACTCTACACACTTCAGCACATCTCCTAAACCAGGCACGATATCCATTTAGAATAAGGCAATGTGTATAAAAACGTAAAGAGTAATGTGTCAAGTACATCAGGGGCCGTTCTATATGGACTCCAAATATTGGTTGTGGACTGGTGATGTGGGAGCCGTCTCCTTATACAGGCTGGGATACGGCAAGTTCAGAAACCTGCATCTGCCAGGGGTACTGAGGATGGACTAGTTGTGCCTCCCATTGCATATACACAGCTCTGCTTCACACTGATGGATATACCAGTGGGATCAAGAAAGCAGGACTTCATTAAAAAAATCATTGCACATTAACTAGCCTTTTAATTATGTATTTTAGTTCACATATTACATAACCATCACATAGGAATGTGGAAAAAAACTGATAATAAAAGAGTCTATGGTTTGGAAATCTCAAGTTAATGTAACACACACTTAGAAAACTGGGCCATATGTGCGAGGGTAGGGGCGGAGAGGGAGTACTGTATAGAAAATAATAAATGTTTTCACAAACTTCATGATTCCTCTCCTCTAGTAACAACCAAGAGATAGATGGCATACTTCTAATCCCTTGAATCAAAGCACACAGAATATTCTAGTACGAGGTATGGAACAGTGGCATCCACGGTTAAGGTCCACAAAAAGATGTCTTTTAAAGGAAGCCAGTTCAGTCCAGCCGAGTGTGCCTGTAATTCCATGGTCCTTGCAAAACACTGCATTTTTATCAAGAAAGAAGACATTTAGAAGAGCACCTGGCAGAAATGGAAGCTTCCCAGGGACATTATTCCTTGAAGCAAGGGTTTATTAGAGCCAAAGCAGAGAAAACCCATGAAACAATGGTCCTAACCCTTGGTGCACACTCAACTAGACGGACACAGCAAGGAGAATACACTAAGTCCACCCCGCTAGTCGTCTCCTGACTTTTTAATTGCCCAAACAGGCTTTGTAAGTCTTGTTTACCACTGTCCCCAGAAAGAGGGACCATTTTTCATTCTCTGAATAAAGTGTAAATCTTTATTGAAACAAAATCAAGGTATGGTCATCAGAATGTGCCTCATGGGCTGGCATTTACTCTAAATTTGATTGATGAGAACTGAAGACGAATGACAGGGTGCGCTGGGTGATGAATCCTCAGGTAACCTTGGAGATGGCAACCTGAAGCACGTATGTCTGTGCTGAATGATATCTGCTCGTTAAAACACAGAGCAGAGAAGCTTAGTCCAGGTCAGAATAATCGTGACAGTTGGTTCCCTAATACTGGACAAACATCCACATCTCTGGATGGCCTAGCTCAAGTTTGGGCTACTGTGGATTAACTCTACAGATCTGTTGTTTTCCCAGGATACTATTTATGAAAACTTCGTGTGGATGTTATTCAATAAAAACTGAACTAGGAACAAAGAAAGAAATTGAACCACAGTGGGAATCAGGCTCGCTGCTTCCCTTGAGGTAGTCAAGATGCCTCCTTGTCTCATTTCATCTCTGGGCACTCCTCCTTAATTATTGGTCTTCTTTTATATGATTGTGACCTAGTTACTACACTGCTCACCGTGGATTTCCCTGTGGGCTGTGGGGAGCTAATCTCTGGTCCTCATGCTTGAACAGCAAGTACGTCATTGAGTCCCCTATAGCCCTCTCCTTTAGAAGTTTAATTATCAACCCTTAAGACATTTTTGTTATTCTGCGCATGTGGAGGTTAAAAGACAACTGTGTGGAGTTGGTTCTCTCCTTCTACCTTTCTGTGGGTTCTGGAGATCAAACTGAGCTCAGCAGGCTTGCATAAGGACTCTACTGCTGGGCCATTTTGCCAGCTCTCGCCTTTTCTTTTTCTTTTAACAGTACATATTACTTTAAAAGTATTTAGCAGTGAGTTACTTCTTCCCTCAAACACACACACACACACTTTATATTTTTATGTTTGTATCCTCAGGATGTTCCAGGTGATGCTGTGTAACGGAATGTGGAAACGTGTAAGGCTAGAGGGGAATGCCTTAGAGGGTTGTGACAACATCACACTCTGCAAGTGGTTCCAAATGTTTACTCTCTTCTTCTAAACTTTTCTTGCCTCTGATTGCCTGGCATTCGCCAGTCCCTGTTGAGGGCTGATGCTAGCTCTGTGGGCAGAAAGAGGCAGCCACCCTCACCTGCACCCAGCTTGCTCTATGCGGCTTAAATAATCATTACTTATTACTCCTTATGCCAGTCATTCTTCAGTGCCTGTATTAAATTGTGGAAATTAGGTATTAATGATGCCCATGGGGAACAAATTCCAAAATGACATAAGGCTCATTAAATAATGCTATTAAAATGCTTTTAAGGAAAAATACTATTAGTGACACTTCAATTCTTTTTAAATGTGGCGTATGTTAGTTTCTAAGTTAAAGGTTTTTTTTTCCTGGACATAAAAAAATGATTAACACGCTAGGTAAAATTAAGTTAGGATTTGTCTTTCTAATTTAGCATTAAATGAAACGGGAGGGCTATGTTATTTGAAAGTTGAAATGACTAGCTAAATGCTTCTGCCCCAGGAAACTCTTCTCTCGTCCGCAGGAGAAGGATTGAGTTCCCAGACATTTTACAATGTGGTTTAGACTCAGCCTATTGGCTTCGTTGACTTTCTTATGATGCTATAGGGAGAACTGTGCTAACTGGGAAGAGGAAGCAGGGCAGATCCAGCCAACATCGCTCAGAACAAAGCTGCAACAGCATGAAGGTTCACACCTGAGACCATTCTGAGTTTATCCCGCTCAGTATCATTAGTACGTATACTATGTATTTATGAAACAAACAGAAGGAGATTCATATATTCACAACATAATCATCTATCATAAATGAATTCAATCTAAGAACACACACACACAAGGTTTTTAAAACTCAAAAACCTCTTACATATTAAGATGCTGTATTTTTTTTCTCACACGGAAACACATATTTATTCAAAATAAAATGTGTTGTTTTTTTTTTAATTAAGCTGTTCTCTTAATTTTATCACTAGCTTTATAATTTCTGGGAGTCATTTTTCACTTTTCTGTTTTTGGGGTGCCCTTCCTCTGTCCAAAGCGATAGAATATTTCCTCTGAAACGAAGGGTATTTCTGGAGGTCCACGACTCAGCTTCTGGAGTCAACCTGTGACATATCCAGGACCATGACTGAGCCCTGCATCATTTTGCCCATCACAAAGCCAAATGATGCCAAGATGTCATTAACCCAAAGAGACTCCTATATTCACTATCACTTTACTCACAAATTTTGTGGTTTTCCCACTCATTCAAATGCATTGACATGGCAGAAAATTCATATAACATTTAACATGAAGCCTGAAATCCATGAGGCCCACGAGGCTGACGAAGGCAGCAGCCCAAAGTCTGGCTGGTGGGAAAAGCACAGGCACTTGTGAGAGGACAATAGACCTTGAGCTACGGGACACGGCTCATGTGGAAGGGGCTCCATCATTGTGTCCAAGACGAGAGTTGAGATGAGGTAGGGGTGGCTATTAAAACTAACTCCGAATTTGAGGCTCAGAGAACAAGTGAGTTTCATTGGGTGAGGAACGAAGAAATCACGCTAATTCGGGCAGAGGAGTCTGTAGGCAAACAAGACAATGCTACCCTACTTCACAGCAAGAGATAGGCATTTAGGTCAAAGATGATCACAAATGAACCTTGGATACAAGCTCAGTGAAGACTAGCAAGAGACAAACAGGTTATTCTTCTCATTTAATGGTGAGACAAAGAGAAGAAAGATGACTAGCCCGTAAACCTTGTGGTGAAGTATAAATGTATATGCCTTTCCTTGCTTCTCCTAATAACGGCAACAGTGATCACGATGAGATTGCTTTATCGAACACTTCCTGTAATGTTAGTGGAGAGGGATCAGTAGCTTGCCTGAGTCCTGACAGGTGGAACTGAGGGTGTGCAGTGCCTGAGGGTGTGAATTGTATATGTCACATGTCATATACAATTCATGACAGCTGTGACTTCCCTGACAAGTCTACCCTGTGATCCTATTATCTGTGATGACAACATGACCCTCTGGTAACAGAACACATACCTTTCACCCTCCCTGATGGATGGATGGCCATAGCTAGCTTAGCACCAGGGAGATAAGATATTTATCAAATGGGTTCGAGCCATAGTCCTTTATCGCTGGTGTGAGATCTTCAGTTCATCTCCTTAACTCTATAGATCCAGCTCCTGAACTGGTTCACTTAGTACTGTCACTAATGCACTAACCCCTCAGGGAGCTACTCATACACCAACTGTCGGACTGGGGAAAGCTTCATTATCCCATTTATTCCCTCCAGTGGACCATGAAACTCTATTCTCCGGGCACTAGACTAATTTCCTTAACCCATCATTACATAAATCTTGAGTGCTGTTGTAGAAACTGTACATATTTCTCCCTCTCTTTGTAGTTATTATCAGCTCAATATTGGAACTGACCAGGATGAATGCCCAAGGCAAGAATTGTGAAGGTAACTATACTATGAGTGCACGTCAGAGGGCATTTCCTAATCTCTGGGCTCATGCGACAGAAGCCTAAGACATGCTTCCTGATGGATGACCTATACCATGCTGCAAAGTACAGCTTCATCTTTTCCAACAGAGCAGACCATGTAAGTATATTTGGCTTTAATTTAAATACGCTGGAAACACAAAATTAGGAGTGCCAACTCCTCTTTGTAATAAGTACTTCTCACCAGAACAAACAAGCTTTAACTAAATAAGATGCTGCCTGCGTTTACAACTCACAGCAACAGAATAATCTTTAATTACTATATCCCAGCTTCCCAAGCAGATTTGACATCTTTCTCTGACTGTGCCTGCAACACTGGGCAGCAGTTACATCCCGAGCAAGTCTTTCTTCCAAAGAAATGATTTTGACAACATAAAACTAAGCCAGATGGCCCCAGAAAGCGAAGACTTTACAGACAGTACTTGATCTAGCAACCCCTCAGTGATGCTAAATACTGTGAAGGCTTTAGAATGGCTCTTTGGTCTATGTCTATTTCCCAAATGGGCTTTATAATCATCACCTACTTCATACCTGTTTGGCCTGTTCTGTCCTCAAGAAGCAGCATATTGTACCTTCAAAATGCAAGACTTACCAATGCACCGAGAGCCATCTGTGGAGGAAACGAAGCCACGTGGACAGACACAGAAATAGCTTCCCACGGTGTTGGAACAGTCGCCGGCTTCACAGACCCCAGGAACCATGCTGCACTCATCAATGTCTAATCAAGGGAAGATAATTGAGAAAGGCCTTCATTAAACAAAAGGATTTAGAAAACGAGGAGGGCACTCATGGTTGATTAGGTCAGATCATGTAGCCCCGAAGATACTCTTGTTTCAAACCCTAAGAAATTTCTCACGCATATCTATGAGAACGGAGTTGAGAGTCACATCTCAGGACAGCAAAACAAGGCCAACGAAAGCAAAACTCTATATAGTCCTTTCCACTCAAGCACAACTTAAATTGCCAAAAAGACGTCAACCTTTAAGTTCCTATTCTACACCAGCGAGGGAAAGATCCTTCTGGAGCCCTTCAAAAAACACATATACAATTACCTTTTAAATATGGAATAATTAAATACAAACATAGCTAATTTTGACAATAAGCATTGGAATCAACAAAGCTATCAGATTATTTTTTCCTATTTGACTTTAGGATGTGCTTTTGGTATGTGCATTTGGATGTTGGCACATTTGACATCCTGGGAATAGCTTCACTTTGAAACAATGTAGCACTAACTACCGCCAAGCGAAAAGCTTAAAGGCACTGGATTTTCCTTCTGCGGCTCTCTGTGTTTCTTCACTCCGCTTCATTCTGTGAATGGACTGTTTCCTTGCACAGGAACGAAAGCCTGCTTTTTCTTAAGTTGTCCTAAAATGGGAAACCCGGGCGTTTCTATAAGCTTTCCTGTACTTCTTCTCTTAATCCCAGGGGCAGAGAGAGGTAGAAAGTCAAACAAAACCTCATTTAGGCACACTGGGAGCTGAAGGCTAATCCCTTTTACAAAAGGAAATGAGTCACTGGGAGAAAACCCAGCCAGGGATACCCAATTGTTGGCATTGTTCTCAAAGACACTGGTGTAGGAAAGACCACTGAACAGAGGAAGCAATTATAAAAGTCATAAACATAATTACTTAGAATCAAAGTAAATGGGAACTTGTTGTTTCTTTTATGTTCTTGTCCTCTTGGGCTGTATACATTCTTTTAGAATGTCTCAATTTACAAGACAGGGAAAATAACTGCATTTTAATTATAAGTGAGAGGGAAAACGGTTAAGCTCCATCATTACACACCTCCCCCTGAGCCCTGGGAGCCCTGTAGAAGAAGCAGTAGGAACATTGTAAGGGATAGCAAACTGTCACAGGGAAACAGTCTTTCCTGGGCCTGGCAGTAGACATAAAGGTCGCATCAACTCTCAGGGGCTGTGTGTGACAGCATGTACAAGAGATGCGTAAGACGGAGCTAGCCAAAAGGCTAGCTGGAGAAGGGAGGTGGACAGCAAGGCCCACTCTTAGCTGAGAAGCAACGCAGGGGCTGCCTGGGGAGCGAGAAGCAGTTTTCTTTAGGGATATAGTCCCTGAGAAGCTAGCCCAGAGTAGATGGTCCTATATCAGTTCACACATGGGTGGGGCAAAGTAGACTCAAGAGTGTTTACAATCAGAGCAGTTGGGGGAAAAAGTAGTGAGGGAGAAAGAGAAGGAACTGGAGGGGGAAGGATGGGAACATTTGATCACACACATTGCAAACAAGTATGAGATTCTTAAACAATCAGAAAATAATGAAAACTATGAAATGAAAAATATAAGAAATGATAATAAACAAATAATAAATAAGAGTTTTAAATAATAATACATAAGGTGATCCATCCCTTTTTGATATCCCTCTATTGATCCACTCATTTTTTTACCCGTTTATTCTGACAAATCATTAAGCTAATGAGTTGAATCATAAAGCAACCATTAGATTTTTTTTTTAAATGTCCTTTGCAAAAAGAAGGTCAACATTCGGACGTCCTCTAAAACGCTGTCTTCTTTGGAGATTCTGCAGCTGCTGAAGGGCAGAGGCGCAAATCCACACCTACCAATCCCCTCGAGAGATTAGAAGTCTACCAGGAACTGCCCACACAAATGAGGAGCAAATGTGTAAGCGGTTAGAGCCCTCCCATCAGCCTTCGCCCCGCAAAATGAAACCATGTGTGCAAATTAGGACCTGTTGCATCCGGTGCTGCCATCTTCGTGCGCTGCGCTTCCATTCACTGGAGAGCAGCACAGGCATGAAGCCGGGACAGACAGACTCAAACCACAAAGATCCCGATAAACCGCCTCTCCCCAAGGAAGATGAGATAGAGCATAGCATGATGGGAAGCAGGCGGCACGAGCGGAAGGCTGGACCCGGCATCGTATTGTCTTCATCATCCAAAGTATTAGCAGCCCGAGAGTTCGGGTGGTTTAGGATTACTGAAAATTCTTAAATATTATAAAATCTCATGTCCTTTCTTTGAACACTAACTTTAATTTGTAAGCATTTCCTAATTAAGAACATTTTTTTTTTTTTGGTTCAAAACTGAAAAGTGAAAGATGTTTGACATTTGGGAGGGGGTATTTTTGAAAGAAATATCTGGAATATAGAAATAGATGCTATGTTTCCTAGTTTGGTTTCTGTTGTGATACAACACTGACCAAAACCAACTGGGGCAAAAAAAAATGTTTTATTTTACAGTTTATAGTCCATCATTGAGGGAAGCCAAGGCAGGAGCTCAAGGAAGGAACCTGGAGACAGGAACTGAAGCAGAGGTCATTGAATCGGGTGGTGATGCAATATTACAAAAACACCTCTTTACATTCTAAGAGACTGGGACTTTGGATGGACCTCACAGTCCAAGTTAGTAATACACCTTGAGGTCACTTGAGACTTAAGACCGCTGTCCTACTATGTAGTCAAAGAGTTTGCTTAACCTGCTTTTTAGAGAATGATGTAACAGTCAAGTTTATGTGCTCGGGTTTCCCATGTAAGCAACTTTTACAGCCTAAGCTAGTGCATATGGTTAAGGTAACCATACACTCTTCTACACCCTTGACTGAACTAATGCGTGTGCATCATTTGCTGAGCAGCAAACACAGAAACTGAAAGCAACTTCTGAAATTTGCCATGTAAAGTTGAAGGCAACCATGTATGGATATTGGCTGATAAGCCATGAAGCTTGCTATCTGGGTAAGTTTGGATGAGTCGGAGCCAGTGACTTAATCCCGCGTAAAACTCTGTTAAAGATTTCTGTAAACCCTCACCTTCCTTCCCCATGGATGCTTCCTGTAAGGTTCAATAAAGGTAGAGCAAGGCCCTGAGCAGTGAGGGACAGAAATTCGGATACAACAGGCAGACACAAGTACAGAGGTAGGCACAGATTCAGACTCACAGATTGCAGACAGAGAGGAGACCCGAGACACAGGGAGCACAAAGTGAAGGATGCAAATATAAATTTGCTCTTCTTCAAATGACTGACGCCAAGGGGCAGTGCCTTTCATTCCTTCGTTCAACATCAGTGCCTTGTTGGGACTCAGAGTTCATCATGAATGCGCTTAGTCCGTGCAGAAGAGTGTTACTTACTGCTTTCTCCTCACGGCTTGCTCAGTGTGCCTTTTTCTACCTCCCTGAGATACCTGCACAAGGATAGCACCATCCACAGTGGACTGGACCCTCTCACATCAATCAGTTAAGAAAATGCTCCACACATTTCCTCATAGGCCAATCTGATGGCGGCGATTCCTCAAATGAAAGACCCTCTTCCCAGTTGACTATAATTTCATTAAGTTGATAAAAACTAATCATTATGACATTTAATTTTGAGGTTTTCTGTTAAAATATTTATTTTACAAAATCTTTGTGTATTTAGAATGAGGTGGAAACTTCAAAAAGGTTAACTTCAAAACAGATACATGCTGCAAACGCTCTGTCAGGATAATGAATGTTCTATATAGAGAAAATGATTTTTCCCAAGTACTTTTGAACAAGTTACTCCCCAAATTTTAAGAATTAAAGAGATGGGTTTAAACAACACAATACAAAAGCAACAACAAACAAACAGGAACATGATGGTCCAGACATTTTGCATTTCAGAATACGAATGCCTAGTATTTATTCATCTGAAAAAATTCAGCATTAGCATTTATGTGCAGTGGGCTACATGCACATAGCTCTCTTACCAATTTGCTTCCTCAAGACACTATGTTAAAATCAGATTTGAAAGGAGGACCTATATCAATGAACATAACATGTTGTCTTAGTATAAACAAGTGTATCTAAGGGCAGCAGGTCTACTCCAAGGCTCAAAGAGTTCAAAAATATTAAACGGAAAACAACACATTGTGTATATTTTGAGTAGTGTGATTAAATTTTCATCTTACTCAGGTTTCAAACTTCCCTTTAGTGGACACATCTACACAGTATACATTCTCCTGTATTGTCCCCTTGCTGGCTCCCTCTGTTTGCAAGAACCCCCCGAGTTTCTTAATATTGTGCTAATGTGAGCACTGCACCTAACTAAAATGCCTCATGTGTAAGTTAATGTATGCATGTATTTATATATGTATAGGAAAACACTACATATGCATATGTAAAGAGATAGCTAACTAGGCAGTAAAACAGAAATAGGCAGACAGTAACTATAGCTTCAGACATCCACTGGTACTTCTGAGATGCATCTCTTGAAGTCAAGGAGAGACTGCTATAGTTTTCTTCTGCTTTTCTAGTTGATGACCTTCATTGCCTTTCTTTCCTAATTGTCCTGGCTGCAGCCTCCACAATAACTGGGCAGAAATGCTCAGCAGACAGTTTATTTCTTGCTGGTGGAGAAACATTCTTCTGGCATGTAAGAAGATGCACTTGATCACGGTGGAGAAACTCCTCTCAATAAATTCCTAATCTGTAGATATTTTTCATTGGGAAGTGACACTAGAGTTGTTGTTTCTGTTGTTTTTCATATTTTCCTGCATCTTCTGTGGTGATCGTGAACTTTAATCTACTCTGACATACTACATGGATTCATTTAAAGATGCTGAGTCTATCCTGGGACAGATCTTCACATTCCTGGTAGAGATGTATCTACCATCTATCTGCTCATTTGTGGAAGATGATCTTATAACTGACAATGAAACATAATTATTTTTATACAGGACCTCATTTTTATTTGCAGATTTTAAACAATTAAGACTTTTCAAACTTAAATACCTATTTTGTTAAGAAAAATTCTACTGGAATTCTTATTTGATATATTTGAAGTCATTGATTTTTTTATGCTATTCCATACTAAATTCAAATTTCTAAATTTATCCATTTAGAGTCCATCCTAATCATTACTTTGTTACTGTAACAATAAATGATAATACTTTAATTTCTCAAAACCAGCAAGTTAGTTAGGATAACACACTACTTTCTCTTACACACACTGTATTTATGAGATATTTGAAAACACAATCCCTAGAAAAGACAGGAAAGATGATAGTTATGTCCTTTCTAAGCGATCATTGTTTCACCTGCAGCTCTAATTCATAGATATTAAGTTTAGTTATCAATTCATCATCTAAGTTTTATGGATAAGGGTTAAATGAGATGGGTGCTTAAACAAACATGGAGACTTTAGCTTCAAGATACTGAGTTTCCTTAAGAGGTAAAATATTTCAAGCATTTTTTTTTTGGAATAAAAAAATGAAAATTAAAACAATACTCTATTTTAAAAACCTTCCGGTTCATTTCTTTAAACAATAAAAAACAATCGATTATAGACATGCCATTCATTCACAAACTCAAGAAATTACTGCTGATTAAAAGTCTTTGATTTGCCACATACCAAGAACTAATTATGCGTGGTCTGTAACTGCTAGGCATTTGCAATCTTCTAAGAAGATGGGTATAAAACAAATCATAAGATGACTGATTGCCCTGGAAGGCAACATGTTATAGTAGTGTAGTATTCTAACTCAATGCAGTTGTGAGGCTCAGAACAAGTACTTGAAGTCATAGTATCTGAAAAGGGACCTTCAAGAATATGACAGAAACATCACCTGTATAGGAAGGAACGAGAGTGTTTTTCCAGATAGAACAGTGAGAGTCAAAAGCATGAAGGGAATCTCTTGGGTAAGGAATGACGCTTACTGTGAGCTGAGGTCATTTACATAGAAGATAAAACCAGAAAGTAATTAAAAGGCCTAGAATACTTTGCTGTCCTTGTTTTGGAGCAAAGAGGGGCAACTGAGTCTTGGAAAGTAGGGTAGAGGCTAACTCTATGTCCACTGCTATTTAAGAAGACATTTCAGTGTTGAAAAAAAAAGGACCGAGTTATTAGTGTGGGCAGGAGCAGTAGAGGTCATCAAGGTCTAGGTAATGAGATCAGACCTCAGGGAGAAAAAGACAAAGGTAAGAGTTGCCTAAATCTAAGAAGGAAGGATAAGGCAAAGATACAGCAAAATTCATTAGTGGCTGGAATTAATAAATCAATAATGCAAGACAGAGTGGGATTTTAGGGGAAACCAATGGCCTCTTCATTAACCCTTTGAGTTAGAGTATCTTGAAACAGTTGAATTTGGAAGGTGATTATCAGCCAAGGACAAAGAATGATGAAACCACCAAGACAGATAAAATTAGTGGGATGGAAGTTATGAAGCAAAGAGAAGAGATCACAATAGAATTAATACATAATAGCTAGGCTAGACAAATGGCTCAGTGGTAATGCACTTCTATATAAGCATGGGAGTCTGTGCTGGTATTTCCAGTACTCATTTACTTAAGAGGACACAAAGGAAAAAGACTGTCGAACTTTGTCAAGATAAGGCAAGACAATTCTTCAAAATTCTTGATTCATAGACGAGTCTGCCAGATATTCTAGG
Source organism: Neodon shergylaensis (assembly GCA_025134845.1). Classification (NCBI taxonomy): domain Eukaryota; kingdom Metazoa; phylum Chordata; class Mammalia; order Rodentia; family Cricetidae; genus Neodon; species Neodon shergylaensis. Next base: position 1,557,543 of record JABTXL010012544.1, on the reverse strand, counting down.
ATTAAAGGCCAAATGTTTGATGCTCCAGTGCTGCAGAGGAACTCTGGGTGACTGTCCAGGTAGCTAGATGTCTCTGTCATTTCTAAATTTTTGAAAGTTGCTTGCAATGCACTTTATTTATTCAAGTAATATAATATCCTTCTGAGGTCTTTGATGGAGTCGAACACTGGATAGTTACAGTTCTATTTTTCCTTAGTTATGATAGAAAGTAAATTAGGCACAAAACTTTGGACTCACTAAGTAGGATAAATAATAAATTATTTTCTTTAAAATTGCCAAATATAAATGGAATGGATATTGTAAATGGAATTCTTACCTGATAATTGTTCTTATTGAATATATAGCTTTACGATGTCAGTGTTAAAATCTTTTCCTTTTTATTTAGACAAAAGAAGAAAATATTGTGAGATATTTGATTATACTGTGTAAAGATATGTCACTGTGATTGGTTTAATAAAAAGTTGAATGGTCAATACCTAGGTAGGATTTTAGGGGCAGAGAGGACACTGGAAAGAAGAGCAGAGTCACAAGGAGACATCAGAGGATGCAGAACAAGCATCATGAGCTTCACAAAGTAAAGGTAACCAAACCATGTAAAAGAAGGTAGATTAAAAGATATGGGTCAATTTGAGTTATAAGAGCTAGTTAATAATAAGCCTAAGCTATTGGCCAAACTTTCATAACTCATAAGTATCCAAATAATTATTTGTGATTTTGTGGCCCTAAGAAAATTCCATCTACAAAGGTGCACATGAGCCACCAGCACAAAGTATTGGATATGCAACTCTTGTCTCCCACTCAAGCATAGCAAGAGCTCTGCATCTCTCCCCCATTCCAAACACAGAGTACTGAGAGAAACCATGTGAAGACAAAAGAGAATATCAGATAAATATTTCCCTAGACCTATCAACAACATAGCAAAGTGATGACTTGAGCTGAGCCCAAGGACTTGCTACATTCCTTCTCTGGATGCTGGCAGTGGTGACCAAAAGAACAAGACTACACTTGGGGACAGGGTGGTGTGACAGTGTGGCAGCAGGAATAGCACCTGCTGTCAAGTCTAGGAAAGTGCTTTTAAAATGGTCTTTGTGTGTTAGCATAAATGAATGTCAGCAGAACTTTTTCGTGAAGAGTTTTATGTGCTCGCTCACTAAGAATAATGGTATTTGTAATAGGCTACTATTGTGCAGTGTAATAAAGGGTTCCCCGCTGACCTGGGATTGGTGCTGCATCTTCCTAGACTCTAGTTGGGAGTAAGTCAGGCACGAAGTGCTGGCAGCAAGAGGCAATGCCATCATGATGCTTTGTGGCACTGTGACAACACCTGGAAAACTATTTCCACCTCAAAATATAAGAGTCACTGAGAACATAGTTAAGCAACATGAACTTTAGTTTTTGATATATATTCCAAAATGATTTCCTTGGAGAGCAAGGAAATAACTCACCAACAGTGCTTAACTGCCTCCCCTGCCCCCCTTGAGCCAACATTTTACTTGGGGTGAAATATTTTGTCACCCTTTGTTAATCCAAATTAAGACACATGGGAAACAACATTACATTTAAAACATGGACTTCTAGGATAAATAAAACTAATTAATCTTCATAACTTTACAATACTGATGATTCAACATGGTGAAACCACCTATGTGCAGAGTGCACCTCTAATAGCAGAGGGGAGCCCTATTAAATTGTCTTCCAATGTCTTTCTTGGTTTTTATTCCCACTACCAGCTCTGAAGATCAAGCTCAGAGTCCCATACCTGCTTAGTAAGCACTCTGCCACAGAGCCATATTCCCAGCAGGCCCTCACTAATTCTTTACCAATTTCCCACACCTCTCTCAGTTTCCTTCAAATTTTCAATGAGGAGAAGATGGATTGAAAGTCTCCCTTTAAGGCTGGGTAAACCTAAAATTTCATGAACATGAAAGCCAGGAAATTCCAATGTGAAATTTACTATAACCATTTGGACTTGGCAAAGCTTCAGGAATTCAGTACTTTGTACTCCTGCTCTCATTATTAAGCAGTACGTAAAACCTTGATGCTTTAAGAAGCATTTTGGCAATCTACTGTAAGAAAGCTAAAGAAGTTGATCATTTCTCAATGCTCTAATCACACATTTTGAGTAATTTATTTTTATCTCCTAAATAAATGGTCTCAGGTGAAAATGAACCCAGTTCTACATTCCACTGTAGTAGTGTAATGTCATGAGTGCTCAACTCCCCCTGTGCTTTTCAGTTTTTCTAGAAAAAAAAAACAAAAAATGAAGTCTTTATGCTCACTCGCCAAATACACACAGCATACGATTCCTGCAAAGAAAGCCGACCTTCGATTGCTGTAGTTGTATTTTCTTAGTTCTGCTTTATTGAAAATTGTCCTAAGAGGTTCTGTGCTTTCAAGTTCAGTTTAACTTTTAATGTAGTGGTACGTAGCTGGGGAGGAAGACTGGAATTAGAGAACATGCCCCACATGAGCAGGGCCCTGTTTTTAATCTCCAACACTTCACAAAAGTAGTTGTTAATTTACTGTATGATATAAACACTATCTGTGTACGTATGAAAATGGATTGTGTAACTAGTATGGAAGGGTCACTCTTCAGGCTCAGCATATAATAAAGTGCATACCTGGACCCTCACAAGGAAGAGGTGGAATCACAAAAATTCACGGAGTCATTTTCTGTGGAAATGAAAATGGCTGACTGTACAGCCTTCTAGTTGCACAGATGAATTTAAGCAGACTCTCACCCTAAGTGGCCTGATCTAGACACACCCATCTCTCTCTCTAACTAGCTGATATAGACACACCATCTCTCTCTCTAACTAGCTGATGTAGACACACCCTCTCCCCTTCTAACTAGCTGATGTAGATACAAAATCTCTCTCTAACTAGCTGATGTAGACACACCCTCTCCCACTCTAACTAGCTGATGTAGGCACACCTGTTTCTCACTCTAACTAGCTGATGTAGGCACACCCGTCTCCCACTCTAACTAGCTGATGTAGACACATCATCTCTCTCTCTAACTAGCTGATGTAGACACACTACCTCTCACTCTAACTAGATGATGTAACTAGATGATGATGCATTCCTGCTACTTTATAACCCTGATTTTGCTACTTCTATGAATCATAATATAAATTTTGATATGCAGGGTATCTGATATACTGTCGCAATCTACAGGTCGAGGACCACTGGTCTAGAAGAACAGCAACAACTTAAAAATTACACTTCTGAATTAATTAATCTGCCATTACTGTCCCTTTTGCTGGAGGGCATAAAGTTTACTGCACCTTCTATTTTGAGGAAACTCCAAATTGAACTCACTATCTTTTCACCAACACCGCCAGGAAAACCCCTCCTACCTGTTTATTATAATTGTTTAAGGGGAAAGGAAGTGCTGTTTGCCTGTGACATCTGTTTTACACGTATGAAAAAGGTGTTTTGGAGGTTCTTGAATTTTCCAGGGATCAAGAGATATCCAACTACAAGAACTATGTGCATTACTCTACCTATTTTTCAGTGCTTTATGAAAGGATGTGAAAACACATTGGCACTGGTAAAATAACACTGGTTTCTAGCATTTGATCTAGAAAAGTGTAATTGCACGATTGTTCTTATGCTACATACATTTAATTATCAGAGTATCAAATGCTCATTGCTGTGATTTGTATGAAACTTACTAGGGCATGGAGAGCACAGCCAGCTGAGAGCTGGCAGGAATTACCTGGTTCTACCTTCCCTCATCACCATGTCATTGCCCTCAGCAGGTTATCAGACTAGGCAAATATATGCTCCCATATATCAATTATAACATTTTGAAAACTTTTGCTAGCTTGTTAAGTCTACTTATTGGATGTTGTGCTGAATGTCCATCCCCACTGAAATGATATATAAAAACTCTCAATAATTCATGCCATGGAAATACTGTATTTTATAACACATATGGAAATCATTGGCAGTAAAGTCGATCATGATGACTATATCAAGGCTAAGACTTCAATGTGCTGGTGTTGGCATAGCTCCTACCAGCCTGATGTGTGGGTACTTGACCTTGTGATACAGGTATGACATTCTCCTCCCTTCCCATGTACATTCTGAATAATACTTCACACCTAAGAAACTCTTTCTCTCTACATGCTTCCTCTTACTTGAGAATAAAAGTATTAAAATCATGAGAGAAGTTAAAAATGCGACCTGCCTGTGTGTGTGCATGTATGCATATGTGCAGGTGCTTGCTCATGTGAAGGCCAAAGGTCAATGTCGAGTATTCTTTTCTACTCTCCATCCTAGTCTCATTGCCATAATCATTGTTGATTTCTTCTTCTTCCTCCTCCACTTCCTCCCTCCTTCTTTCTTGTTCTTCTGAGACAGGGGCTTTTACTGAGATGACTGTCTAGAGTCGCTTGCCAGATTGCTCCAGGGACCATCCTGTCTCGACCTCCCAGCAGTGGGGTTAAAGACGTAGTCTCCCCCTTAGCAGATTAGCTCAGGGCTACTGCTCTGCCATCCCTCTGGAGTCCCTGTCACCACCACCCCACCCCACTATTCTCTCCTTCTTGGAGGTGGTATTTCTGTTTATGAAATGGGGGGCATCTAAAGGTCAGCCTGATAACCCCACGGCTGGTTGCCATTCCTAGATGGTTTATAGGAGAACAGGCACTCCTAATTTCCAGTTTTGATTTACTTCACCATTTTCCAAATGAATTTTCTCTAAATTTCAGTCCAATATAAATATATCATAAAAAGAATTTTTAGGCCATAGAAATTTTACTATCAATGTTTGAGTACAAATAATTATCCCTTGCAGTGGCAATTCATTTGTATTTTAATACATAAAGCTTGCCTGAAGATCAAAGAGTAAAATAGCCCCATTGGTCAGCCTTACAGACCAGTCATTGGTAATAGACACCTTTAATCCCAATAGACACACTAGTTGCCATAGAAACCAGGCGGTGAATGCCTTTAATCCCAGTGATGCACACCTTTAATCCCAGTTCTAGAGAGGATTATGAAATGGGAGGAGACAGCTCTCACACACAGTCTCATTCTGAGATTCTTGGAGGCAGGATCGCTATTTTAGACTGAGGTAGAGGCAAGAGTCAGTGGCTGGCTGTTTTGCTTTTCTGACCTTCAAGTTGAACCCCAATTTCTCTCTCTGAGTTTTTATTAATCGTGCATCAATTCCTATTTTTAAATAGATAATTACTATTCTTAGATGTTTCAAAAAAGAACAAAACCATCAGCTGGTGCACTAAATGAAAAGTTGCCTTCCCATTCTTTTTCTAAATCATCCAATTTTTTTTTTTTTTGGTTTTTCGAGACAGGGTTTCTCTGTGGTTTTGGAGCCTGTCCTGGAACTAGCTCTTGTAGACCAGGCTGGTCTCGAACTCACAGAGATCCGCCTGCCTCTGTCTCCTGAGTGCTGGGATTAAAGGCGTGCGCCACCACCGCCCGGCTAAATCATCCAATTTTTTATGTTTTAAAATACTGAATGAGAATTCCCTCAAGTCCTTCCACTGATAGTCTGCAGAAATATACAAATCCATAAACACATAAAACTGACCTGTGCCAGTAGGTCTTTCTTTAGGATTATGGTTAGAATATGAGAAAACAGGAAAGCTAGAGTACAGGGGTCTTGTACAACCTATGCCTCTTGTCAAGCAAGTTTATATACTCTCATATACTATTCTTTTTTTGTGGAAAAAAAATAGGACAGAGTCAGTACAAAGCCACTATATGATGGGATGAAGTCAGCTCAGCAGGGAACTAATCAAGCAATGTTGCACAAGGAGAACACAGGATATCTCAAGAGCATCTGAGACCAAGCACACAGCATCTTGGGGATTAATAACCATAGCCCCTAGATGGTGGGAAGAGTAGGGTTCTCAGGATCACAAGCCACAGTTTCCCTTAGGTCTGGCCTCAGGCCATTACCAACTCTACCAAGCGTATTCCTGGTTTTCTGAGAAGGAATTATGTTTCTTTTCTACAGCCAGGACTTGATGGAAAGTCTCAGTTTGGTCTAGCCTTCAACACAAAACATTTTATCTTTTGTATGTAAATGTTTTACAACTTGCTTTTGTCATGGGAAATATATCTTTAATACACTTACATAAACATACGAGGCAACCACATTTTTTAAAAGGTCATCATTTCCTATTTTGCTCTTTAAGTCCACTACTGTAGCTATAGTTTACTGTATTTTGCCATTATAGAAAAGAAGACATAATTTTATGTCTATATTATTAAAGATGAATATAGATAGGATAACATTCTAGGATTAAAATTAATAGATTAAATGACAAGTACATTTGTATTTTGATAGTCAAAATATTCCTGATATTTTTGCCAGGAATTTATGATTATATTTATGGCCTAACACCTTTAGTGAAACAGTTTTCATTAGAATTTTATTTTGTCATAGATTATAGATTAAAAAAGTTATCCCTGTATTGGTTTACATATTTTTTATTCTATATAAGGAAAAACATGTTTAAAATAGCAGTCAAATAACTCTTTGTCAAGTGAAATCAGATCTTTGCTCTTCTTTGTATTAGAAATGTTCTTATTGATTCACAGAATTTCTTTACATATTTTGAAAAATTTGTCTTTATCTGTGCTAAGAACAGCATTTTTTTTTCACTTTTTCATATGTCTTTTATTCACGTTTGTGGAGTTTTTCTCTTTTATTAGCATGGAATTTATTCTATTTTATAGTCTGGAATTTACCCACCTAGTCCTCTGCAGATCCAGGGTTGACAAAATGTTGGAGTTACGACTTCCTGGGCCTAGGACTACATGTCCTGTGACATTCCAATCTAATATTTTTCAAATTTAATATCCAGTTATCTCAACATCATTTGCTGCACACTTGATCACCTCCCTGATTGACTACATGATATGTATTTCTTTTGTTTTACTGGACTTTCCTTGTTGAATGTCTTTGGGCCAGGCTATCTGCATGCTAAGCCCCTGACAGTCAAGGAGAAAGTAACTGGGCAAGTCACCTGTTGGTCAGTGTGTTGGGTGGTGTGTGACTCCACCATCTCCCAGATCTCTCCTGTAACCCAATTCTTTCCTCTCCCTTTCTCACTCAGTCTTTATAACCCATCACCGTATGTCACCTTAGATGGGAGATAAAGAAGCCAAAGATGTGAAAACAAAACAAAACAAAACAAAACTCTCTCTCAGTCTTTGAGGAGAACCCTTCAGAGACACTTCCTGTGTGGTTTTTATTATTATTATTTATTTTTTTTATGCCTAACCCTAACCCTAACCCTAAGTTTCTCGGACCAAAAAGCTAACAACACAAACACTATAGTAAATAATTTCTATCTTTTAAAGTCATGCTTTAGTCTAAAGTGCCATCTGTCTTCCTAGTGCTGGGATTAAAGGCATTGTTATCATACTCCTTAATTTTTGACTTTTAAAATTTTACCTTATCTTTCCACAAAAGTGGTTAAACACACTCATTTTTTAGGACTATTTTTCTAGGGTGGTGCTATGGACCTTTTCCACGAAGAAGGGAATTATTTCAGTTCTACTCCCTTAGCCAAGACTCTTGCTTTCCTAGACCTCCTGAAGTTCCATAGTCTTGGTAGGGGGATTTGTTCAATAAAGTGGTACAGATTAAATCATATTTTAATGAATAGAGACTGTACAAGAAAACCCACTAGCTGAGTATATAAATGCATCAATAATCCAGAGAGGCAGCAGAAGGCATTTCAGTGGGAAGTAAGCTTCCTAAAGAAGCAGACCTTGTGGGCCAGTCTCCTGAAAAGCACACATACACTGTTCGTGTGGGGATGCTTCAAATGCCCAGTCCAAGTAGAGAATAGGGATGGCAACTCATCTGGAGCCACAGAGCTCCTGGTTACATATAACTATTGTCATCAACGACATGGGAAAGCTTCTTGTGAACAGGCAGGACGAAGAGAAGAATAAAGGATTAATTTCCATGTTCTCTATCTTTGTTACATCAGGCAGAGCTGGCATTTTTTTTCCATTCATGAAGTTTACTGACTCCACAGCCAGTGAGTGGACCACAAAACGGCATCTAATTCTGACCTACTTAGATATTTCAGAGACATGCCACAATACACAAACTAAGAAAAGGCTGAATTCCTTGGCTACTGTTCAGTGGGCTGTGCCTCTCTGGGCTGTGCCTCTATGGGCTGTACCTCCCATCACCCACCTGTCTGATTGACAGCCCTGACCAAGAACAGGCTGGATCTCAATAATGCCACATTTTAGTCACATTACCTGGAGAGAGTTCCTAGGCCTTTTGTGCTTTGATGTTTTCAGTGGGGAAGTAGATTAGTGTTAGTAGGCCACCCTCCTGCTCTGTTGTGATGATTCAGTAAAACAGCCAGCATAAATTGGGTTATCTTACTGCCCCAGTATTGCCGGAGGTTATAGTAAGTGCACAGTGAACATTAGCCATTATTATTGGTACATGGAGTCTGCTGGCAGACCCAGGCATGAGAAAAAATAACAAAGCAACCTAAAACGTAGTGAGATTCGTGACAGAGAGATTAAGTATGTTTTATTATGAGGTCAGGAAATAGGTTTAGATATGGCAGTCTCATATTCAATATTCTATATTCAACAGAGGGAATAGATCTGTTTCAACCTCAAAGTTCTAAGCTTTCTGCGGGATTTAAGTGATGCTGGTTTTCACCATTTTATTTTATTGGTGACCTGCAGGGCTTCATCAGCTTCCATTGCTAACCACTGTCTTCCCTCATTATCCAACTCATACATAGCCTTCACTCTAAGAAATAGCTGATGCATTTATTTTTTTTAATTAATTTACTCTTGGAAATCTGAGTAGAAGCAAATAATTTTCATCCTACTACAGAGAATTTATCTTCCTAGGCTTAGCGAAGCAGAGTTGCAATAGCAGCAAAGGACACTATGCCAACGCATTCTGGGAGTGTCCCAAGCACAAATAAATGCATTTGCTGTCTCAGACTCCAAGGGACAAGATGCTATATAAATAAATACACCAAGGTCAAAGACTCTTCAGGATAAATTTAAAATAAGAGACTGATACACAAGGAGCACTGAAAGGAAAAACTGTGACGCAGCTTTCCTGCCGGCACAACACTCCAAGACAGAACGAAAGGCTTGAGAATGTTACAGAAGGTACGGTGGTGATTAGGGGAGGACATCTGGCACCCACTGGTCTCTAGCCATGTGCAGGGCAAAACAAACCAACATAGCATGTTTGCGGAAAGAAGCAAGCGGCGCAGTCTCAGTGGTGTGTCAGCACTACACAGACCTTAGTGTCTCCTCTTCATTTAAGCTACCAGGATATTTATATTCATGAATGTCTGAGTGGGATAAGTGGCTGGACCAACCACCTCTTGGGATGTGAAGGGATCATTTATTCCACCGAAGAGTCATTTGTCTGCTGTCTGACAGAATTGAAAATAAGCAAGGCCGCAGTAGCTATCATCAGGAAGTTTATGGAACTGTGCCCCTAACCAAAGAGAAGAGAGAAATGGCTTTCTTTCCACACACATGGACAAATATGGATGTGTACTTATTCCAGATGTGGGCCGAGATTAAGGTCTTGAGCAGTAGACCATACTGAGCATGAGAGGGGACACCAGTTGCTTAGCAGAAACATCCTAGATCACCTATATTAAACACCACAGCTTCCATGATGGCAGCAAGGCTCAGGCTTCAAACATTAAGGAGATGTAGTCTGTCCTCACCCTGAACCAGAACAAAAGCCATTCGTGCACAAACTTCCATGACTGGCAGATCAAGTCTTCCACAATATAGAAGGACGATGTTCTAATCCATGAGCAGGCATCAGAGCTGTTCTTCCTTCTTCATAGAAGGCAAAGTTTCCCTAACCTCAGAATGATAGGTCAACATAAAGGGACAATGACACAGAAGATAAAGGCCACACACCACAGTCAAAGTTTATCTTGGTCTCCCAGTGGTGGACAAACAGAACTGAAATAAAAATGAAGGTAGGCATTGTGTTACTCTCCAATAACCCTGGATTCTGAAGACAGACTTCCTTCCAGAAGCAGGAAGATTGGTACAAGTTTAAGGCCATCTGGACTTTATGGTGAGTTCCAGGCATCCAGGGCTATATGGTAAGTCCCAGTCTCTCAATCAATCAATCAATCAATCAATCCATTAAAAAATAAATAAAGAAAGAAAGAAACATTTTTAAAGGAAAATGAAAGCTAGCCTAATGAAAGAATTTTTGTGTGTGTGTGTGCAAATTTCCTCTTTCCAAACACAGCTTTATCCTGGTCTCACAGTTCGCCTACTTTTTGGACATGAACTCAGGTCAACAGATCACCATTTAAAAAACTTGGGCTCCTGCTGGTCAGCATCTATTGGTAAGGAGTCAGCCACACCTATCAGAACTCGCTCTCGGGTCTGGGTGTGGTAGTGAAGAAGGAAGAGCTTCTGTCCTCAGGGATCTCATTCAAGCATTGGAGAGAAAGAGTCAACAGACACACACGAAGTGCATTGACATCACAATTCCCCCAAATTGTGGTTTCCTACAAAGATACCATCACCCCAGGGGCTCACACTCACAATGCTCTGCCCTTTAGTCTCGGGCAGACAGAGGAACTTAGACATTCAGAGGTTTCTTTTACAAGAACAAAAGCATGGAATTTCATATAGTTAAAACAGGAAGGGCATAATTTAAAAATAAATCTGCCAGTATTCCATTTTACATTTTAACACTGAAATATAAATACCTAGGTTCTGATAATAAAAAAGTAGCTGCTGTGGCAACATTTTTAGTTAGAACATCCATCAATTTGAACTTATGACAACACAATATTAAACTATATGTGAATATAATTCAAAACCAGACATTGTATATAGTAGCCAAAGCTCTGGTATTCCAAGGTGCACTTTGATATCAATTGAATTAAATAATTCTATGTAAGGACTGTTTGCTCTTTTATACACAGGAACAGTATTACCCAAGGAAAATTGATAATGGGCACTTTTAAGACATCTCTAAATATATGCCTTCTAACAAGCGGTACTTTCACAAAACTTTCAGGTTTCAATTCCTAATCAACCCTTGTTCCAATTCCTCCATTTCCACAAATCACAAATACTAAATCATATAATTCTTTCTGGGCAATGTTTAAATGGAGTTGGCTGCCTGGACAGGATGTAAGCCAAGACATGACTGGCTTCGGGGCCCTGGGTGGTGCCTATGGTATAGCTCTAACTCCCATTCCCAGAGAACTTGGAGAGTGGGAATAAAGAGTGGCCCTGTCTTCCCCTGAGCTCTGCCTTGGCTCTGCATGCTCTTTTGATGAAGCGTGATGGAGAAAAGACTTCTTCCACATTCAGCTAAAAAGAAAGTCATTGTTTGATGTGGAACGGAAATGTCACAACCACTAGAATCAGCCAGTGGCTGCGCCTTCTCACCTATAACCAACGACTGGCTTTTCTTCCCTCACTCTTGGATAACGTTTGGAGTGAGCAATAGGACAAACTCCTCCAAAGACCTAGGAGGGAAAATTGAAATAGCAGCACTCTTTGGGTAGAACATTTAATGTTTGGTCCATTTCTTGAGCTAATTCAGATAATTTCCCACATTTTGCAAGCGTTTTTTAACCTTTGCATTTCAAGCACACTGATGATCAATATCATATTGAAGTAGTGCAAATACTTGAATATTATTAGAAAGAATGTCAGAGAAATTTTATGTGGTCCTTAAAATAACCAACGGCATCCTCCTCACTTTGCTGTTGTGAGGATCAAGAAATTAACTGGCAACTCTGTTAAATGTGTAAGACTGTGAAGACAAGTGCTGACTGACTATAACTAAATAGAAGAACATAGAAAACAGAAAATGATACTAACACAAAATTGTGTAGCAAGGAGTGAAACACTAGCCTCGATGCCCATATGCTATCTCCTCTTTCCCAACAGCCCTCAGATTCCCGTTTGCTATGTACAATGAAGTACTCACTTTCCCATTTTCTTGTCTATGTAGATGGGTATACTTCTTTATAACTGGTGAACATAAAGTAATCGAACTACTGCCTTCTATAAAAGGAAAAAAACTAGAGTAAACGGGGATCCTTTTCTACAACTAGCTAGAATAATTATACGTTACTGTCTTTAGAAACTACCTTTGGGCTGGAAGGTGGCTTGGGGTATAAGCATGAGGCTCTAAGTTCAGATCTGCAGAATTAATTTAAAGGTTGCTGTGGTAGCATTTATGTAACTCCAGTGCTCTCATAGTGAGACAGAAGGCAGAACGAGGAGAGTCCAAGTGCCCTGTCTTGAATCAGATGGAAGAGGAGGATAGGCACCTGACGCTGTCCTCTAACTTCCTTGTGCACACCAAAGCATGTGCACACCTCTCCTCACACACAGGAGCATGCACACAAACACACACACACACATACACTAGGCACACGCACACGTGAGCGTGTACACACACAGACACACACACATACATGGACATATACACTAAAAATTTATTTACCTGTGATGACATAAATTGATTAAAGTAAGGTGATGACGGAGAAGTTTCAGTCCTGCTAAAAGCATTCTAAAAATATACATGATCTTTGAAGCTACACGCGTTTAGACATTTCTTAAGTTTTATAATGATGGAGGCTTTATCACAGATATATTAGAACAGTAAATTTACTTGAAACGAATTCACAGATGAAGTGAAACCTACCTTATGAAAGAAATTATAAAAGGCTAAACGGTACTCACTCTTACTACCTCAGAGGCAGTGAGATCAGCCAGATACAGAATGTTCACTTCAAGGCTACATGACATGCTCCTAAAACCAAATCTATGGGCTACACGCACACCTCCATATTAAGATAGAGAATCAGGATTATTGTCGTTAGTTTGAGAAGTTCCAAACGCATAGTTTTCCCTGGATTTAGGATCAGCCTCCGGGCTTGCACCCTCCGCAATCTCACCTTCGCATTTCTGAGTTGTCTCACTCTGCTTGTGGCCAGCAGGGCATCTGCACTCGAAAGACCCCACGGTGTTGATACAGTTTCCTCCCTGGCACAACCCCGGAATCGCCTGGCATTCGTCAACATCTGCAAGAAGAAAACATTTTAAACATAAACAAAATTGATTCCCAGACTAGATCAGTATTTTTCTTTTATGTCGGGAGAAATGTTGCTCTAAGACAACAAGCTGAGGGAAGCAGACCCTCTTTGCATGCTTGTTATTTAACTTATGTAGATGGTACCATGCATGTCACACTGGTCTTCTGGAGATCCTCCTGTGCTGGTCTGTGCTGTGGACAATCTACCGATTTGGTTATGGCAAAGAATGCTTACTGTGTGTATTTATGGGTCTGGCATGGAGTTTATCATTATCTTCTTAGTTTCCCAGTGAATGGTAAAATGAATGCTCCCAACGTGCTTCCTCATGGAGTTCAGTGACTATGAACCCTGAGGATTCAAAGGCATGAGAACTCTCTCTGCCATGGATACAGAGCAAAAGCCCTGGACAGGTCGTGTGTGTGTGTGTACACCATACAACGCATAAAAAGTAGGTTAAGTAAGCACAGAGATTAAACTAAAAGCAGAAATGAGAAAGATGTAAGACAAAGCTCAGATATTGAAATGTAGCAATATATTCTGTAATAATGCATGAATCCAAACAGAAATCACAAGGCAAAACTGAACATGTTTTTAATTAAACAATGAAAACATACCAAATAAGGCTTGTGTGCTACTGCTAACCTGGTAGCCAGAGGTGAATGCTGAGCAGCAAAATGTCTATATTGCAAAAAAAGAGTTAAGTTCTATGCCCAATGATCTAACTTTTTATATCCACACATTTTTAAAAGCATTAATTAAATGTGAAGTGAATAAATTCAAGAGAACATGACAAAATATAAAACAAAAAACATATAGATAACTACTGTAAATTCAGGGTTTCTGGGACTATGAGTAAAATTGATGTATTGTGTCAGTATTCATTACAGATATAAAAAAACCCCTTATTTTCTAATACAAGTAATGAGAATGAACATATCACCACAGAGTCTACAAAGATAAAATGATCTAAAGAATGAACGGCAGGAATTCAATAATTAAGGTGAAATACACAAGTCTGTTGAAAGGTACAAATGCCAAGGCTCAGTCAAGAACAAACAGACATTAAGAATAAAGTATATCCCTAAGCCAGTCTCATTCCCAGTTTAACACAGAGAACACCTCATGCCTCAGTGGATATGCCACTGAAGCCTATCAAAGATTTAAGGGAAAATGACAAAAGTGTCATCCAAACTCTCACAGCACGAAAATGTGACACTGTCCTGTCGATGTGACTAAGAAGACATCTGTCTGACATCAAAGTCAGACCAAAACAATACCAAAGGAAACATGAATAAAAAGAACAGAATTGGATAATCTCCCTCTGGAACAGGCACACAAAATTATGAGTCAAACTTAAAAAATACATAAAAAAATTGTGTAACAGGACTAGAAGATGTTTATCCCAGGAATTTAAAGGTTTTCTTAAAAGCAGAGGGAAATATTAATAAATATAGTCCTTCATATTAATAAATTAAATTAAAGCCATCATGAACCTATAAATTAGAAAAACAAATATCAGACTTCAACTCCAATTCATGATTTTAAAAGCTTCGATAAATCAGAAATGTGTAGTAGTGGCTCATGTTGACAGAATGCTCATTTAAGATTAGATTTGTTTATTACATGATTAGTTTGGTCAATGTATACAGCCAAGTTACGTGTGTTTTGGCTATAAATATCTTCCTAATTTATAGTAACCAAGGTAATAGCCAAATCTCCTTTTCAACCAAGAACTAAAATTTAATAAACAAATTTCTTCACCATGTTTTTAAGTTTTGGAACAAGTAGAGACATTTAAAAGCACAATACTTAACTATCAATGACATAAAATAATAGTTGTATTCCTTATATCTTAATATAACTAAAGATTTGAAGTGGATACATTTATTTACAATTACAAAAAACAATATATCAGGTATTAATCTTAAGTAAAATATCACTTCTAATTAGAATATATGCATGTGAATAGATAAAACACAAACTATATGAAAATAGTATACACATGCAAATAGCTGTTTACATAGGACATAAAATCTCATAAAAATTCTTGGAAGGATTTAATACAACTATCAAAATTTTGAATTCACTTGCTTTGTGATAGCTTAAACTTAAAGGTTACTATGAGCTAACTTTGCTCACTTAGTGCCGTGGAAATGGAGATGGCACACCACTAAATGTGGATGAAGGTTGGAGATGGCACACCACTAAGTGTGCATAGAGAACAAAACAAGAACTCACCCCACTATCAACATTAAAGAAGTCAAAGGTTGTTAAGCACCCCAAGAATGCACGCCTGATACTGCTTATCTAGTTATAGAATATAACTTAAAAAGTCAACACAATAAATCTTCCTATTTTCTCCAAAGATTAAGTTTCCTAAAGTATTATCTTAATTTTGTATTGCCTCTCATTTCTCACAGTTACTTTATTCTCTCTTAAGCCATGGACCTGGAGCTCTCTTCTAAAGAAACTGCAAGAGCCATAGGGTAACCAACTCTCAGAGATGGCTTGCCTTGGTTAGTATGATCAGTGTTTTCAAGCCGGAACTAAAGCAGTTTCTATTGTCTTCTATGCATCTGACATTTGTTTTTAACTTAAAAAAATTCCAAACATTTTATAAAGTGACTGACCAGTATTATCAAAAAACATGTGACATGCATGCCAGTGTGTCGTTTTTAATGTACCACCTCTCCCAAACTAACTTGGCAGAAGTGTTCAGGAAACAGTCTAGGAACAAGAGAAAATGAAATCATAGAAAGCTGTAGTCTAGAAACCTTCTACACTGAGGATTAGCACACATACGGAAACTTCCTAACTGTGCCGCGATATTGAAATGAAGCAGAACCTCTCATCTTGCTTTCCCAGACATTTTAACCATGCGTTAAGTTTCCCTTTGCTTCTATTACTGTGCTAGTCTATTGGAGTTTTGAGGCAAATGAAGTCCAAAACTTAACCTCTGCTGCATAAGCAAAACCAAGCAAGTAAATCTTGGGACATTACTAACACCTGCCTACAAAATCCCAACATGGACGACACATTCCTTAAACAGTTGTGCTCTGAAATATGAGGCCTCTGTCAGAACACCCAAGGGAAAAAGACATCCACATAAGAATGAGGAGATTTAATAATTGTGCCTACCTTGGCTTCTGACTTTTTAACCCAGATGATTTCTTTCCTTTTTTTTTTTTTTTTTTTTTTTTTTTTTGTAGATTTTAGAAAGAAAGTTTACTTTCAGATACTGTAGTGGTTTCTTTTTTTTAATTAATTAATTTATTTTTTTATTAAAGATTTCTGTCTCTTCCCCACCTCCGCCTCCCCTTTCCCTCCCCCTCCCCTAATCAAGTCCCCCTCCCTCGTAAGCCCAAAGAGCAGTCAGGGTTGCGCTGATTTCTTTCCTTGAAATACTAAGTTTGAAGGCATTTAAATCCTGCAACCATTTCTTGGCCCAAAGGATATTTACTGCCTTTTCTGTGTGTGCAGGTGATGAAGAATAAAGAAAACGCATTGTTATAATATCTATGCAATGGGTTATCTTATTTTTAATAGTTACCTATGCTTATGGTGTCCTATGTACACTAATTCTCTAGAAGCCTCTAGAGAAGAGTATATCTAGAATGTATTAAAGTACATCTATACATAAAGAAAATAGTTTCAATTCTCAGACCGGTGAGTGTTCACAAGAAAAATAGAGAAGCTTCCTATTCGTAGTGAAGAATATTAAAATCAGCATTTAACACAGCTTTCATCCTTGAAGTTTTCTCTGTAATAGTTACTAGAAAGCCTCATAAGTCCACAAGTGACCTGGCTTTCATTCTTGATAAATACTCCTTTTCTGATCTGTGGAGTTGTCTTGTCATTCCCTCAGTGTCCCTGGAGCTCTCTTCTAAAGATCACTATGACACAGTGACTAAGATATGATTAATTCACACCAGTATAATCACAGGTTGTCTTAACTGAGCTGAGACAGTTCATTTCAGTCTGGAGTATCAGCACACATGGGATGCCTTGGGAAAGGGGCACAACTCTAAACACAAAGCTTATTTATGCTTTGGATACTTGAACACAGAGCTTCACAATAATTTTACTCAGGACTTTAATGATGGTGCATTTTTGAAAAGATTAATTTTTTTCTTTGTCTGTATGCATGAGGTTCTGTGTGCTTTCCAGATGAGTGCAGGTACACAGAAACTCTGTCTCAAAAAGCCAAAAATTAAAAATAACAGAAATAGAGTTTAAAATAAAGTCACATAAAAATGGAAAACACACAGAGAGTCTGGATATTGTATGTTATTATGCTCTCTTTGAATTGTTTGAATGTTGAGGAAGGAGCAACAGCTGCTAAAAGATATTTGCTTATAAATGCTGCTGAGTTAATCCAGGATAGGTATTTTGAAAATACCTTGACTTCAAAATTGAAGGCAAAAGGTATGTTACTTTGGAGAAGAGATTTTGCTTTTGTTTCCACAGAAAATAAGAGGCCGTGGATTTATTCTGAGTTAAGAAAAATCAGGTTTGGTCAAGGAAGACCACCTGAGAAATTTCCAGTAGAAACAGATGGCCCAGATGTCTGAGTTCTACATCCAGAACAGATTCAAGATGCTGCCTGAGATGATCAAGCCTCACACAATACTCCAGTCAGGACTTGATCATAACTCTAAATTTTCTTTAGGTCCCCATAAGATTATCAGTGCCCCCAACTAGCCGGAAGTAGCCTGGAATGCTATGCCCACATCCTTAAAAAATAGACTATGGATATTTTCCTTTGTTTAAAAAAGGGGGGGGATGGTATGGGACAGTTCTGTATTCTGTCAATTATGTTTTAAATAAATGCTGATTGGACAATAGCCAGGGAAGAAGTATAGGTAGGACAACCGGGCAGGAAGTAAAGGCAGGGAAATGAGAACAGGAGAATTCTGGGAAGAAGAAAGCTCCTTCTGTAGTTCTGCCCAGACACTGAAGAAGCCGGATGTGACCTGCCCCACTGAAAAAGGTACTGAGCCATGTGGCTAACATATAATAGAATAATGGGCCAATGTAAGTTATAAGAGCTACTATGAAGTCTGAGCTAATGGGCCAATCAGTTTTATAACTTATGTAGACCTTCTGTGTGATTCTTTGGGACCTAATGACTGTGGGAACTGGGCAGGACAGAAACCCCAACAAGCAGGCCCTCATGTTACAGATCCCTGGAGCTCAAATTAGAGGCAATAATGACCCTCCTAATGTAAATTTAGGGAACCAAATATGGTTCTTCTGCAAGAGCAGCAAATACTTTTAACTGCTGGGCCATTTAGACAGGCCCTGGTCCTGTGCATTTTAATATCAACTTACCATATGAGGTCACAGTGGAACTTTGCCATTCATGGTATCATGTCAGTGTGCAAAATGTTCTTGGTTTGGGGAGCCTTATAGAATTTGGATTTTTCAACTTAGGGGTATTATGTAGATATCCTTCTAATAACACTACAAAAGTGGCAAAAATCTTTTGAGGCTACTATTTATTTGTTTTAAAATTTATCAAATTGCTCACAGTTTATTGTTCAGTGAACTAAGGTTATATGTGCATTCTCAGTTGTAATTTTGGCATGGAGGACACACTGGTCTGCTTCCTAAACTATGACATTTGGGACTGATGCCATCATCACATCTGACATACTTGCTGACTTCAGTCAGAAACCTTCAACTTTACCCTTGGTCATGATTTACTTATAATAGTTCATCTGATGTCTGTGTCTCAAACAGAAACAACATCACTTCTGTCAATAATACAAAAGTCATCTAAACTCCCTTACATCTAAACAATTTACTGGAGAGAGTATTTCCACATTCTAAAAATGGATTTTGTACATACGGCATCAGAGAAGTAGTCAATGAATGTCAAGGGCTCTGTTGGCTAAAAATGAGTGGAGCTAACTAGTAAATACAGCACCATTCCTGTGGTGACATTTTGTTTGAGCTTACCAAATAAAGCTTGCCTGAAGATCAGAGTATGGACCTAGCCACACTGCTTAGCCATAGAGGCAAGACAGTGGTGGCGCACACCTTTAATCCCAGCACTTGGGAGACAGAGGCAGACAATCTCTGTGAGTCCAATGCCACCCTGGGTTACAAAAGATTGAATAAGTCTAAAAGAGAAACAAAGTCAAGTGGTGGTCACTCACACCATTAATCCCAGCACTAGGGAAGTGGAGACAGGAAGTGATATGGCTGGAAGGGGAGAGAGAAATATAAGGTGGGAGGAGCCAGGAGCTCAGGATTGAGTCTGAGGTTTAGCAGAGAAGGCATTCAGCCTGAGGACTTGTAGAGACAGGATACCCCATTCAGTCTGAGGATTTCCTATAGGTAAGAACTAGTGGCTGGCTGCCCTGCTTCTCTGATCTTTCATTCTTCACCCCTGAATATTTGACTCCAGGCTTTTATTATTAAAACCGATTAGAAATCGCATTACACAGTCTAGGTACTTGGGTTGGACTCTGTGGCCGTGGAGCCTCAAGCCTCAGATCTGTCCTTGATATATGTACGGTGCCACTAATGAGGCATGGGAGGCTCTGGAGATTACCTGGAGAGAAAGACATCACGGATGATCAGGAGAGAGAAGAAATCAGTTTCTCTCAGACAATAAAGTGTATATGTAGTGCACTATGGGTGTGGAAAGAATTGTGCCATCAGAATACGGACATAATGCAGTTTGCCCTCTCATTGCATTACATATTTTAGGAGTTAGTTTTTTAAAAGTTTCTTTATTTGTCATCTTATTCTTCTCCATTAATGTTAAGAACTGAAACGTTCCACTAGGTGACTAAAATATAAACTACATCTGTCATACTTCTGAGCAGATCCACCATGGCAACATGATGTTGGAATCCCCTCTGTATGGTATGAATGTTTTATTACTATTGGTTAATAAAGAACCTGCTTTGGCCTGTGGCAGGGCAGAATATAGGTAGGCAGAAAAACTAAATGGAATTCAGGGAGAAAGAAGGTAGAGTCAGACAGATGCCAAGTAGCTGCCAAAGAAGAGAGAGAGAGAGAGGCAAGTCTGCTGGAGAGGAAACAAGACATATAGAAAATGACATAGTACCACAGCCACATGGCAATACAAATATTAATAGAAATGGGTTAATTTAAGGTGTAAGAGCTAGCTAGAAATATGCCTGATCCATTGATCAAACAGTGTTGTAATTAGCCAGGCGATGGTGGTGCACACCTTTAATCCCAGCACTCGGGAGGCAGAGGCAGGCGGATCTCTGTGAGTTCGAGGCCAGCCTGGTCTACAAGAGCTAGTTCCAGGACAGGAACCAAAAGCTATGGAGAAACCCTGTCTCGAAAAAACAAAACAAAACAAAACAAAACAAAACAAAACAAAACAGTGTTGTAATTAATATAGTTTCTGTGTAATTATTCAGGTCAGGGCAACCGGGAAACGAAGAAGCAGTCTTCGTTTACAGCAGTGGGTACTGTTTTCAAGATTCCCATAAACAGTTTCAAGTTTGCTGACTCCAGTCAAAGAGGTGGCACGTGGCATGGTAAACACAGCAGACTCACCCTGACATGCTCCCGTGCGGATATTGGGGATAAAGCCCCGGCGACAGGGTTGAGGCTGGGCTGGACACATCTCACAGGGATGACCCCAAGCTCGTCCAATGGTGGCACAGCACAGTGTCTTCGTGCAGACGATGCCTGTCAGCTGCCCCTGGCACATCTGATTATTGACTTGTGTGAAACATGGGCCTGTCCTGTAATCTGGAATGAGAGAGGAGAAGGAAAGATAGCATTAAGAATCATACACTAGTCTCAGACCCCATTTACCAGAGGCAGAAACCAGAAACTTCCTTCTGAGCCATCCAAGGACAGAAGAGCAGTGAGTTTCATTTTGAAATTTTATAACTTCCAGTTGTGAGATGTATATTCAGAGACCGCAGTGGATTCTGCACTGGCCATTGCCAGCCAATGGCTCATGGCACCCAGATGTGCTTTCTTGGCTTGGATGATTTTAAAGAATTTCAAATAGTAGTGAACATTGTAAAAACGGGAAATTTCACAAGAAACTTGTATTTCAGGCTTTTCTCGGAAAGCATGGAAGTTCTAGCTGTGCTAAGTTCAATGTGTCACATTGCAAGATAGGATAAAGAGTCTGTCCTCTTAGGACCCTCCTACTTTAATCCCAACCTTAGTATGCATTCAAAAGTCTCACCTGGGCTCTGAAGGCATTGTCATTAAGGATTAATCCTCCTTACCCACTAAGTATTCTCCTTTCAGACTAAGTGGTCAAGAGTTCAGAAAGCCAAAGTGACCAGATGAAAATGTGTTTTGCATATCAAAACCATATTTAGGCAGTCTAAATAATGCATAAATAGTTAGGTCTAATAAGCTGACATCTATCTCTGTATCAGTCTGTATCTTTATAGTTAGCTTAGAAATGTCAAGAATTCTCTACAGGCTAGGCAGTGTTGTGTTCTCTTTGCTCTGTATTAGATAACCGTTATCCTCTGCTGCTATAGATGATGGCCAAAGTCTGAGAAAATGTGTGACGGGTGCATGATGTACAGGCTCTCATATGACCTTCCTATGACCTTCCTATGAAGTCAGGACTCTTACACGTCAAAGTGTAAGGTCAATAGCTGGGGTCCAGCTATCTTGGTGTCACTTTTGATCCCACCCTTAGACCCACTGACTCAGATTCAGTTTATTTATCAAAATTTTCAAGGGCTCCACATGCATCTCAAAGCTTGAAGGCTGAATCAGACTGTAGGTGGCTCAAAGGCTGGCTCTGGGTATTTCTAGTCTGCTTTCCTCATGCTGAAAATTGACTTCAATAAACATTCTGGGGGAACCGGTAAACATTCTTGTAGGCAGAACTGAACTACCAATAAGAAAGCCATTGAGTGTTACTGTTATGGATTTGCAAGACGTAAGAAATGAAAGAAAAGTTAGTTTCCTCATGACCGATTGGTGTAATGGTTCCCAGTAGCCCTGAAAGTCAGAACACATACAAGAAAGGTTTCTCTCCAGAAAGACTGTAGCTCATCATTGACCACCCTTTGGGAATGAAAGACGTCTCCCAGGCTTTCACTGCAAAGACTAGTGGTATGAGTCTTATACAAACCTGCGAATGTGAACGCCAAACTCAGATAACAATCTAACATTCACAATGGCATGTAGGATGTGTTACAGCATATAAAGGTTGTGCACGGTCAAACAAAACTTAAAACCACATAAAACCGTGTTTAATGAAAAAGGAGGCTTCCTTGTACAAAATAAATGGGTATTTTAAAAGTTCAGTGTACTTGGAGAGCTAACATAAAGATAAGTAAATTCAATGTAATGAAACAAAATCTAGAATGGGTATTTTGGCACAAGCTGGCTTAACGTTCTCAGCTTAACTTCCACAAAAATAGCTTATTTTAATTCCCTCATAAGAACAGAAGATGTATTGGCTGCAAGCTGAATTCTTGAAGAAAAGTCTTTTATGTATATGGAAAGATATACCAAATTTAGGAATAAGTATTTTCCAGGTCATAACTTTTTAAAATCTTCATAAAACCCATATTTTGCCATTTTAAATATTGGGTTTGCAGTTTTCAATTATATCAAGTTCTGAACACATGTGAAAACTCTATTACCAAAAGATGTTAAGATTATGACTCCGTAAGGTGCATGCATAAATTCTTATCTTCAAATACTTTAGGTTTTCTGATCCCCAGGGAAAAGGCCTGTGGGGCCTTCCTCTAACCCATCCTCAAGCAAACCAGCTGGCCAGGAGACTCATTCCTTCATCTCCCCACAGCACCTACTGAAAAGGCTGGTCTCTTGGCACATTCTCAGTGGACACAAGCAGCTGTGTATCTTTGCCAATGACCTTTCTGGCGGAACAGATGCAAGCAACTTGGGCGCCCTTCCAACAACAGACTGCCTATGCCTTCCTCCTATCACTTACACTTTCCTCTGCATCAAATCCGCAGGAGCTTACTTGTTGCAATAACACTTTGCTTTCTCACTTAAATAGCTTTAAAGTTTAAATTTGCATTTTTAGCTAGGCATGCGGCAACTGTCAAAAGGCAACACATGAACAACAGTGCGTACTTAAAAGGAATTTCGATTCCTAGTCAGATTAAAGTATTCTGTCCCTAAATTCAGCTTGTACCTTGGCTATGAGCAAGAATCTGATACATGCCTTAGTCGATTGCTTGTTGATCATGTATTCTTTTTATGAAAGTTTCACCATTAACAAAATATTATTGTCCACACCACTAAGCATGAGGAGTCAGGGTGGGAGCAAAGCATAAAAATGTTTCATCAACTTGGTATGTTGGAGCCAATGGATGGGAAACTAGTAACTTCCTTGTTGGGTTATGACCAATAATTTTATTTTTTTTTAAATTAGCCTGGGAACACAAATATTGTTATTTTTATTTTCTATTATCTAAGTGAAACATGAGTGGCTGAGAACTTGTTTTAGACCATTTCGTTTATTGATTTTGTTTTTAAACTCATTATCTTTTTTTCTTCATTGCTTGTGTTCAACTACATGATGTGTGAGGGGGGAGGCGTGTGTGCCATGGCTCACGCGTGGATGTGAGAGGAAAACTTGATGGAGCCAGCTGTCTGCTCTCCACTTTATCTGATGCTCCAGAGATCAAACTCAGGCCAGTGGGCTTTCAACTTGGGGTTGCAAGCATCTTTAATTGCTGAACCATCTCCCTGGCTCTTCATTTCATGCTTTTAAACATCAGGACAATTAGCATGCTCATAAAAAAAATCTGGCAACTCCTTGCATTTCATTTCCCACAAACAACTTAAATTAAGGTATATCTTACAAGTCATGAATCCATCTGTCTGAAACACAAGATGAGAAGATTGCGGCACATTTATTGAAATTCAGTTCGGGAACATTTTTGCTACTTTTCCAACATTCCTTACGTCTATTACCAGCCCAGTCCTAGACAACTGCTCTCCAAGCCCTGTCACTACAAATCTGCATTTTCAGGACAACGCATGCAGATAAATGACATCATAGGCTAAATTGAGTCTGAGGCCCCAAATCTGCATATGAGAGTTATTCTTAGATGAGTGGACCCAAGCACTGTATCTAGCACATGATGCAAGATGGCTAGGATACTGAAATGTAAGCATGTATCGTGACAGAGGAGAAGAGGGGAAAGATTAACCAAAACAAAGTGGATATGAAAGAGCCTTATAGATGCCTAGTATCTCATTACTGTATTTTAGAAAATCATTTATATTCTTTAAAAAGGAATTTGACAGGAGCCTCCTTGTATAGCCAGAAAAAGCTGTTCTCAGAGGATGTGCATTATTGAACCCCAATGCCAAAGGTGAGATACCATTGAGCTGCTGATGAAGAAGGCCCAGGGACTTTAAAACAATACATGCTCGTGCTATTTTTTGGGGGGGAGTATCACCAGAGGTAGATGAGAAGACCTAGTACTGAAGACACTATAGATCTTGGATGTATGATATGGAGAAAATGACTAGGACTGAAGTGGAAACTCCTCCTGCACAGCTAGCTTTCATGGTGCCGGAGGATGCTATGCAGGCCAGTTAGGGAGACGCGGTACCAATGGTCTTACTTTTCTGTGAATATTATGATCTTATTAGGTCAATCGACTAAATAAGTAAGGTATATCCTAAGGTGTGCTATGGTTATGAGGTTAACCATTTGCTTTCTGATTGGATTTGGGACCCACTCCACAGAAGGAAAAACAGACCTTGAACTAGAGACCTGGACAAAACCCCATGGCAAGGGAGTCATAGGCACTAAGCGGGGAGTGAATACTGCTGTTTATCTAGCTTGACAAAGCACCAGGCTGCCCTTAAACATGTATGCTTACCCCCCCAGACAAATGCCACTTTCAGGTGTATTCAGACACACTTCCCTTGCTAGTGAACAGTGATGAGCAGAGATTCATGGCTGTACAAGGTCCTCAGTATAAGTGATGGGTATTTCTATCCTAACAAAGCAATCTATTCCGTCCTCACTAAGGCTCATGGAGCACTGCCCAATACGGGGGCACGGCAGAAATAATGCCAGAGTTAGAAAACAAAGCAAAATCTATGAAACAACATCTTCTAGCAAAGACACAGAGCTACAGATGCCTGCACAGGGTCCGTACAGGTGGTGCCAGTAACATTAAGGCGTGGGTTGGGGAGGGACTCGGGAAGCCCTAACCCTTACTGCTGAACTAGAGTTTTAGTGAGGGGCAGTGCATATAACTGCCTTCATGACCCCCCTCCCCCATCACTCTCAGGTAGTTTCAAACCAACTGTTACACAGATGGCTCTGGTTAAAATAAATGGGTGACAAAACCAAACCAAAAGCCTTGTAGCAGAGGGGTTCATTTTGAGAGGCATAAAAGAGAGATGAGATGAGAGTGATAAGAAAGGCTGGAAAGGGGAGAATAATCATAAAAACATTATGTATTTATGAAATTATCAAATAACAAAATTAGTCAATAAAAAAATCTGAAGGGCATAAAAGTTCGATGAGGGACTAGGGAGATGGCTCAGCGGGTAAGGTACCTGATGTATCAGTACAAGGACCTGAGCATCTGGTCCCCAGCGCTCAACGTAAAAACCACCTGTAGATCTGTAACCCAAGTGAAGGCAGGGGCACAAACAATAGGAACCTGGAGCTTGTTAGCCTGCCAGTATAGCCAATCAGTGAGCGCCAGGTTCAATCAGTGAGAGATAAAGTCTTCAAAAATAAAACAGGCAGGGCCTATGAAGGGCAAAAATGGTAAAATCAGGTAGGGGGAAGGGAAGAAGAAACAACACTGAGGATGCTTGATAAAGCATGAAGGAATCACATTATTTTATATGTGCCTACAATTATACACAATACTTGTAAGTATGTATACACACATGCACGCACACACACACACACACAATCTTCCAATGAAATTATGCAACTTGGGATGACAATATTCCCCACAAGAGCCATAGACTATCTAATAAGAACCCCAGTACCAGCTCACAGGCATTTTCTTTAAGTTGTTAGTTAGGGTGGTCCAAGTGATCCTCAAAACAATATAAACTACTGCTGTTATCCCTGGTTGTCTCTCAGAGGCAGAAGGTAAGTCCCTACTGCTGACAACACTGTACAATTCGGACACAGGGCTTCTGATCTGATAGCACCCTCCCTGAGAACTAGCTCTCGCAGGACAAGAAAGTATGATGCAGGATGCCAAGGGAGGAGAGCAATCACAGTCTTATGCTGCTGTGACATCTATGAGTCACAAGAATTACCAGCATAGCAGTAGTGGCACTCACATCTTGGTGGTAACCAACAGTTATCTAATTGGACTTAAAGCCCCTTCAGCATGAAGGAAGCCATGCTTGGTACTAGAAACTTAGCCTACTACGCGGTGCTAGTGAAGTTATGAATCCTGGCAGACTACCTACTACGGCCACTTCAGGAAACCAGCACAGTTCCCAAGCACATTCTAAATACTTACCATTAGAGGCACAGATAACTGCTCTTGTCAACTCTCATCAAAGAAGCTTCTCTTGATAGCAGAAAGTTAGTATTGGTCATAATGCAAAGGTCAATCCCAGCCCTGACAGATACAGTTATAACACAACTCTGGCATCTACAGCCTAGGGAGTATTGCAGAAGGTGGTATGTGTGGACTAGGAGCATAAGAGCCAGAGCACCAAGAAGACTACTGTGAGATTTTGTCTTCTAGAAATGAGAGTGAAGCCACCCATACACGATATTGCAATGATAAGGCTACCTACACAAGACAGGAATAAGTACAACATCAGTAGACATGCTAAGTTGTTGGTGTTAGAAATCCACCCCTAGTTAAAGAAGAACTACAGGCAACAATGAAGGACAATTAGTCTCTCCCAAGAATAAGCCTCATAAATGGTTATTTAATGACGTAAATGACCAGTAAAAAATTGGTCAGCTCTGATATCATACACACAAGCAACAAAAATGGACTCAGCAGGGAGTTTTTATATATTCATGTATATGTTAGTGTTAGATTAGCAATCAAAGGAAAAAGGCCATTGATTTGAGAGAGTGGAATAGAAGACATTGGAAGAGTTGGGAGGAGGAAAGAGAAGGGAGGAAGTGATATAATTATATCTTAATCAAAACAAAATACAATTTTTAAAAGATAAAAATGTTGATGTCTGGTTCCATGTCCATACACACTTTAAGTCACACATGCAGTTGCACACCATACATGCGCATGCGCGCACACACACACACACACACACACACACACATACAGAGCATTGGCTGATTTAAGATTATTATATAAGAGAGCTAGTTCCAGGACAGGCTCCAAAACCACAGAGAAACCCTGTCTCGAAAAACCAAAAAAAAAAAAAAAAGAATTAAAATTAAATTGAGATAAGGCTCATATTAAAGGGTACATTGAAATACAAAGAAGAAACAGCAACTTCTGGAAACACAGAGTTTTTCAAAAACAGACAAAGCAACTAAGGAGAAAAAAATGAAAACAAACTCTTGCCTTATTGGTAGATATACAATTTTGTTCTAAACAAATAAAATATAATCTTTGCTTTTCAGAGAGCAATAATTTATCATAATAAAGTTTATCACAATAAATTTATTTATTCATTTATTCTGTTTAATTCATTAATTTATTGTAGTTTTTGCTTACATAGTTCTTAGATTGGCACCAACAGAGTCTACTAACCATCACTGTCTTTAACAGCATGTAAAGCTGGAATCTGCCACAGCCCTTGTGTAGTTTTGGGTAAAAGAACTAAAGGTCACCAAAGAAAAGAACTTTCTGCGCTGTTTAAAAAAAAAAAGGTGATTTTTTTTTTCAGCCAGGCAGTGGTGGCTCACACTTTTAATCCCAGCACTTGGGAGGCAGAGGCAGGTGGATCTCTGTGAGTTTGAGACCAGCCTGGTCTACAAGAGCTCAGGACGGGCTCCAAAGCTACAGAGAAACCCTGTCTCGAAAAACCAAAATAAATAAATATATAAATAAATGTGATTTTTTTTTCAATGAGAGACTTTGTGACACGAAATTGATCATTTTAGAGAATCAAGGGGCAATGTTTCAAAGTCTCACTGCACTGCGGTTTACCAGCACGCACAGCGCGTGGCTAAGAGCGGCAGCCAGTAGCCACATGTGGTTTCCTCAATTGCAGCTTAAAATATGGGTGACATAAAACAAACATTCAGTTCCTCAGTCACACTCGCTGCATGTCAAGTGTTCAGAGGCCACACAGTGGTTAGTGGCTACCAAACTAGAAAACACACTTCTTTACATCATCCCGGAATGTTCTAGCTATATATGCTCCTGTGGTTATCTCCCAACACCACAGAGAAATTGAAATTAGAACAGTACTTGGTGCTGAGGGAATGGCTCTAGAAGGGTCTGTGTGCCTGAGGACATACAAATTCAGAGCGCAATGAAACATGGCAACATTCAGGACTTACCTGCTGGTAAGCATCCAAACGCCAAAGACCAAATGCAAAGTCCAAAGACCCTAGCAGTTCTACGGCAATTCCCTTTTTATTGTCATGTGGGTAGGGGAAAACAGTGACACATGAGCGGAGGACAAAACACACACGTGTGTGTGCCCACCATGAAGTCTGTGTAGAGCATGCGCGCACCACTGCTTCATCTGTGACCAGCCCTATTTGGTGATACAAATAACTCTTTTACTGATGGTCACAGTAGACTTACATAGGCTAAGCAAAACTGCCCAAAGTAACACATTTGGTGCCTAAGTGATGCAGACTGTCAATAAGTAATTGTATCTCCATCAAATCCCTTCTTCTTTTTCAAGATTTTGTGTGCACGTGTTCATATATGTGTATGTATATGGAGACTAGAAATCAATGCTGCGTGTCTTTCTCAATTGCTCTCTACACTATCTTTTGAGATGGTCTCCCACTGAACCAGGAACTCTGACTCCACTAGACTGGCCAGCCAGGGATCCTTCTGCCGCAGCCTCCTCAACTCCTGCCTCTGTGTCAGATTTTTTCTTTTATATAGGTGATGCCAATCCAAGTTAGGTCCCCACGCTTGCACAGTGAGCACTCTATTGGTTGAGCCGTGTTCCCACCCCCAAATTCATATTCTCAACTATCACACTCTCTATCTTTCAGCATCTTTGATTATCACGGCAGAGTTCGTTCCACACTAGATCAATAGCTCATGCTCTGAGCTAAAACCCTTTTCCTGCCCATCTATTCATTGCCATATTTTCAGACTGTAAGGTCTTTTTTCGGTCGATGAATTAGCCTCGTTTACTAAATGCTTCACTGGGTACTTTGATTTGTGACCCAGGAGCCACCGTGTCTAAGACTTCTGAGCCACTGCCCAGATCTTGCTGTTTCACAGTTGCTAATATTACATCATGCTCAGCTATGGACTTTCTCTTTCAGCGGGTCCTCTGCAGAGCGGCAGCAGAGCCCACTCAAGTCCTTATCAGCAGCTTTGCTGGCGCTCTCTGCGTGGCCAGGATGTAAGGAAGTGCTACTTCAGTGCTGAAAGAGGCTGTGGCGATGGAGCCAGGTGGACGACAGAAAAGGCTAATCCAGTGCCCAAGAAGCCAGACACACTATCTACAGAAGATAACGCAGTAAAGTCTCAGTTTAACTTGAAGAATTGCATGGCTGTTCATAAAGTTTCAGTCTATCCTAGATGGAGCATCCGAAAGCATTTAAGCACTTTAACAGACGACTTAAATGCGAATCATTTTCCATAACTTAGCTTCCAGAACCTAGAAACAAAGAGGTCTGCTTGTGGATCGACACATGAGGGAATGATGTCTGTGAAGTTTGAGGAACTAGTCTCGTCAGGAGGATTTAAGGTAAGAGCCCGAATCTTCTGGCTCATCCTATCAACCAATAGGAAATGGTTCCTGGACACCTACAAGCGATAACTCTAAGGTCATCTAAGCTAGTCCCTGGCTTGGTTAGTGACTGCCGGAAGTTCAGGGTAGAGTGTAATTCAACCTTACTCAGTGTGTGGGCAGTGGCCTACCAGTTACACAAAGCATCAGAAATATTTTGTCAGAAAAAAATTCTGTGGTCAAACATCAGAAAATATATTCAAGTTCAAGAGAACTGGCTTCTTTGGCTGTAGCCACTAACCTTCAGGAGTGGTTAATGTACTCGTGTGCATATCAACTGCCAAGAGGAGGCTATAGTAGGCAGTCTTCAAAATTTATTTGCTCATAAAAATGTTTTATATAGGAGTATTCCTGAAGACCGGTGTGGGGTGAAATACACTTTGGCAAACACTTATCTGACTTTCTCACCATGCAAGGCCCTGTCATGTCCTCAGCTGTGGCTGCCTGAAACAGATTTAGTGAAAGCATACCTTTTGTGTGACTGGCTTGCCTCCAGATGACATCACTGCCCCCATAAATATCTCAGAGAACGCCAGAACCTGTGCCATGCTATGATGCACAAGCAATCCGCTGTAGATCCTACACTACTGCCCAAGTCGCTAATGGTGCTGATCGTGTTTCTAAATGTTCACAGCCTCAAGGTTCTTCTGTCTTCCTTGCATTGTTCTTCTATCTACAAAAGCTCACATTTCAGGACTAGAATATTAGTTCATATGTTCCTATGCAGGATTTTGTAAGAAATGCAGGGCAGAGGAAATTGTGTGTGTGTGTGCGCGCGCGCGTGCAGGCGCGCATGTGCTCACATACAAACACACAACATACATGTGAATATGCATAAGAGCAATATCAAGAGGCATCTACGTTTATTTCACGTGGTACTGAGATTTTCAAGCAGTTTAAATGCTTATTCTTAACCACACTAAGCAAGGTATTACATTCTGCCCCTCTGTGTAGGAGGACCCAGCTCAAGTCCTGGGCATGGGGGAGGGGCTGCCTGGCAGCTCTAGAACCCAAACTTGCACCAATAACTTGCCTGTGATCTTCAAGGAGCCCACCTCCCTCCATTTCTGTTTGTAAAATGAACCCCATACACCAGAAGGGTGTCCACGGAGCAGAGGCTGTGGACGTGTAAAAAGTGTATGGATAAAGTGGTCCCACTTATGTAAGATCGAAGAAACCACTTATATGGATAGCGGGGTCCTCCCAAGAAAGAGAAAACCTCCTTCAGAGTGGGTCTCCCCACTATTCAAATTCCCAACCACCCCCAAGCTTGGTTTAGAATCAAAGCCAGGACTCACAGCCTGAAAACTAATACTGGGCAACCAGTAATAAATTAACTTTGCAGAGAGAAATACCAGATCCACAGAAATGCTTTGCAGGAAAAAAGAACACCCTCCATTTTTTAAAACCTCACCAAAAAGCACAATGGGCAAACACAAAAACACAGTGTCTGTCTGTCTGTGGGCTGCTGGAGGGAGCACTTTCACTTCCTGGCTCTCACCCAGTCTTGCTCCCAGGCCTGCTGCTCTGATCTGATCAGGAGCAGCCAGGGGTTTCTGATTATCTCTGAGGTTATCTGCTCAGATCATCTCCCTGCAGCCTCTCTGGCCTCCCTGGAGAACCAGGCTGAGAGCCGGCCACACCCAGTGATGCACATTGAAGGAGACCTAGTTGGGTTTCAGGGTTTCTAAATGTCGCGAGCATTCCAGAGATACAAAAACATCTTATAGTCAATCAATTTGTAAAAATTCTATTCAGGCTTTTGATTGCTCATCTCTGTACTTCTAGCTGTCCTCAAAATTGAGAAGTGCGATTCTTATTATGCTGTAGTATCTATTTACCTATCAGTCAATCTACATATTACCTATCTGTATATTGTCTGTCATCTATAGATCTATGCATCTACTTTCTGTCAATCATCTACCATTTTTCAGTCATGTGCTACTTATCTATTACCTATCAATCATCTAATGATCACATATCCATCACCTACTATCTATTTATCTTTCTTATCAATCATTTATCACTTTGTCTCCTTATTGAGCAAATAATATCAATTTGACACTTATTATTAGAAAAAAAGTCTTCTTTGGATATATAATCATGCATTCCTCAATTTCATTTCTGGTATATAAGGCCTTTGTCTATTTTCCTTCTAGTCACTAAGGAAATTATCTCAATTCTCAGGTACCTGCAGAAAACTTCGATTAATATACAGACTAAATGTTAAGACCCATGAGGCGGGTTTCCTTAAATGATCATACCACTCAGGAACAAAGTCAAATGCTACCAAATTAGAGCAGAAAATTGAACAGCTGAGATCCACCTAACTGTTTCTAACACGTTTTGCAGCACAGTTTCATTCTAAAGCTAAACTCCCACAATTTACAGAACTCTCAAAGCTCACACTGAAAATAAATCCTGAGCTATGTAGACAAAGTGTAGATATACCTAACTTGTCTAGGTCCAAACTTTCTTTTCAATTGGGAGAGCTTTCCACTGTGTGGTTCTTGGTGGGAGAATCATACAAAGCATATTTGCATATTTTTTCAGTGCAAGGGGACAATGGTGGCAGAGAAGCATAGAGGAAGGACCTGGGTGGGTTTCCTGGCTCTCTTCCTCAGCACCTCGTCTCCACTCTCCTTTCCCCACGCTGCCCGCAGGTCCTGTCCTATAACATACACAATACTTTACACAACATTCCTCTTTTAGTATCTTTAGTTACAGATGCTGAATTTTTTCTCTGGTATATTTTTGGCAATTGAGAACCCTAACTGGAGCATGGGTCATCTTATGGACAATGAAAATTTTTTAAATGTTAGGTACAGCTTTAAAACTTCTCATTTTTCCTGTTTGCTGATTTTGTAGTTATGGGGTGATGTGTACAAGTAGCAGCCCATGCTCTGCCAGTGTCTGGGTTTAGATTAGAAGTTTAAGCAGAGCCACACTAGTTCTATTATCCAGTGGAGACCCAAATATTAATCTTCCCTACATTTCCAGCAATGCCAGGATGCTTAGAGGGTCTTGCTCATCATTAAGCCATTTAAAGAGGCGTCACCCTTGCAGAGGTCTTTGTGCATGCTGGTATTGTCCAACGTGAAACCTTTCTCTGTCTCCACCACACTGATTGGTCAGGATGACACACACATGAGTTATCCCAAGAAAGGAAGAAAGGATCCAGTGGGATGCACTGGTTTGAGGTTAGTAGGAGGGTAAAAGAAGGTATGAACTATAAGGCACAGAGGCAACTGATTCTAGGAGAAATGAGAGGCGGTCTTGTAAAACACCAAAGGCTGGCTGATGTTTTATCGTGGAAGACGCTGCCCAAACAATCTCTCTCTCTTTTTCTTTCTCTCTCTCCCTCCCTGCCTCCCTTCCTCTCTCCCTCCTTCCCTCCCTCTCTCTTGGTTTTGACTTTTCAAGACAGAGTGTCTCTGTGTAGCTTTGGAGGCTGTCCTGAAACTTGCTCTGTAGATCAGGTTGGCCTCGAACTCACATCAGATTCCCCTATCTCTGCCTCCCGAGTGCTGGGATTAAAGGTGTGCGGCACCACAGCCCGGCCAAAAACACTCTCTTAACAAACATTGGAAAACTTAGTGTCTGCCCATTAGTGTCCAAATCCTGAATTACCACTAAGTCTTTGTGAAAACTTTAACGAATAGTTAATGAAATACTTAGGGCAGGTAAATCTGTGAGCACATAAAATATAAAATATAATGACTTTGAATGTCTAATAGGGTTCTATGCTCTGAAAGATAGACTGTATTAGGGTGGATCAGAAAAATCTTAGTCTTTATATAAATCAATGCTTCTTAACATTTTAAGTGAAAATATCTGGAAAAACTTAAGTATGTAGTAATACTTTTCAAAATCATAATCTGTACAGAGCAGACCAGTCTGGCTGCCAGAGAGGCTCCATAATTGCATTTCCATCTTGCCGTGGTGCCTGGCTCGAGTCTGGGAATGCGCCATTTTTCATAGTACCTGCAGTGGCGGCTGGTGACTGATGGGGCTAGCACACTGCTGAGGACAAATGGGCGAGGGCAGGGTCGGGGTTAAAACTGCTCAATGGCGAAGCCAT
This sequence comes from Neodon shergylaensis, assembly GCA_025134845.1. Lineage (NCBI taxonomy): Eukaryota > Metazoa > Chordata > Mammalia > Rodentia > Cricetidae > Neodon > Neodon shergylaensis. The sequence goes on along the minus strand of JABTXL010012544.1, from coordinate 1,523,508 downwards.
TTCTCTTGGCTTTGTTGTCATCTTAGATTCTCAGAGAATTGTAGCTCTCCCCTTCCTGTACTGTTCGTGGTCGAGTGTATTTGCTTTCAGCTATGTTTTCTCTCTCAAAAACAACACTGATAACTAAGAACTTTTAAAAATCGTTTTGTAATTATGAAGCTCTCTAAGAATATCACATATTTGAACACATGGAAATATCACTTCTAAGCAGAAATCATAAAGGGACCATAATTAAAACTGAAATATTTTGCAGAAAAAAAGCAGCACTACCAAAATTTAAAAGCTGGTGATCACACGGGTGGGGGTTATATATATTATCAAGGGTCAGCATATTTGGCTAGCGTGTGTGGAGCCCTGGCTTTGAGCCCTAGTGCTACAGCAGCACCAGAAAGTGATTAGGTGCCCTGTGTATATGTAACAGTCACTATTCCCAGTAAGTAAGGGAAGTTAGGGATGAAAAGGAAATACAAATGATTAGATTGATAAAGCTTTACTTATTTAAAGAACAGAGTAGAATTATTTTCTTGCTTTGTGTGTGTGTGTGTGTTGTATGTGCATGTGATATGTGCACGTGTGTATCTGGGGGTACATGTATCTGTGCACACATCCTGTCCTGCTATATCATCTTTATCATAGTCCTTTCATATGAAGTCTCTTACTCAAGCTGGAGCTTGGCTAGCAGCCAGCAAGTCACAGTAACCCTCCTGTCTCAGTCTTCCACAACTTTGGTGCTACGTGCACTGGGGACTAACTATACACACCTTTTCATGTGGATGCTGGGGCATCAAACCCAGGTCCTGATGACCTCACAGAGAGCTCTTCTCTACTGAGTCATCTCCTGAGGCACTGCACACTGTGCTTTTACGTTATTCAGTCTTATACTGAAATCCACCTTGGTAAGAACAGAGTCATCTTGCAGAAATGACTCATTAGTGAGAACCATCATATTTTTCAGAACTGAATCCAAGAAATAATTCACATATGGGACTTACTTAGAGACACTTTTAGTGTCACCTGGAATCATGGATTTAAAACGTTACATTGAGAATGGTATGCGATCTGTGCTATAGTCTCTTACCCCACAAGTTTTATCTGAAGACTTCTTCCTCTGTTAGAGGAACAAGTGCTCATAACATCTCCCACGTGTACAGTGAGGAACTGGTGCCCACAGCATCTCCCTACAGTGCACAGTGAGGAACCAGTGCTCACAGCATCTCCCCCAGTGCACAGTAGGGAACCAGTGCTCACAGCATCTTCCTACACTGCACAGTGAGGAACCAGTGCTCATAGCATCTCCCACAGTGCACAGTCTCTTCATGGGTGGCACTAAAGTGTCCAGAATAGTGCTAACAGAGATTTAGCTATGTATAGAACTATTACAGCAGTCCAGTTTCCTCCTTCTTTTAAGTCTTTCAAGCAGTCTGAATTATCTCCAAACTTAAAGCCTTTCCTATGAAGACTCCTTTATCAAACATTGTCTTCCTTTGACGCGTAAAGAATCTGAGGTAAGTCAGCCAGCACTGGCCCAGGTTGCACTATGGGACTTCACTGTGGTCTTAAAATGGCTGGGTCCCTAAAGTAACCAAGACCCTAAAAGGTCCAGATCCCTAAAAAAATGGCCAGGTCCCTAAAAACAGCCAGGTCCTTTGATTCTTCAGGCCTGTACTGGTTCATAGTACTGCCTGTCAAATACAACTTCCTTTTTTTCAGACACATGGGAAGAAACAAATCTCTGTCCCTTATGAAGATGTAACTATAGCATGTGACACAAATAGCCAATAAAGCAAGACTTTGAATGTCGAGCCAGCCACACCAGCTGCTATGCATATCACAGTATCTTCTTTCCTTGCCACAGTATGTACAGAGGGGAGAGTGAGACTCAGCCTTTTCCTTTTCACGTCCCATGGGCACACTTGGCACAGTACATGCCATCATGTTCACAGTGACTGCCTGCTACACCTGGGCTCAAATCTGGCTCTGCTCAATATTATAAACTGCCGTTCTCATGGTACCATCCAAGCTACAGAGATTGAATGACAGTCTGATTATGGAAAATACAGGCAGCCAGGCGATGGTGGCGCACGCCTTTAATCCCAGCACTTGGGAGGCAGAGGCAGGCGGATCTCTGTGAGTTCGAGACCAGCCTGGTTTACAGAGCTAGTTCCAGGACAGGCTCCAAAGCCACAGAGAAACCCTATCTCGAAAAACTGAAAAAAAAAAATACAGGCAGAATGACAGAATGTTTCTCATCTGTCACGTCTTAGCACGCGTCTATTAGTATAATGGATTGTGTTATGTTAGAATGTTGGGGTCTTAAAATTGTTGTATGAGTAGTTGATTTTGGGTTTCATGAAAATTCATTACATTAATTTCAGTTTAGGATTAAGATAGAGTTTCTAAGAATTTCTGAAATGGCTCCATACTTATTTCTGCTGCTTTCTAGCACATATTCAGGTGATGCTCAACTATCAGTCAGTTTGGGAAACACTGACGATGCTTTATGTTCCGTGGCATCAAACACTCATCGAACACCAGCTCCATATGCAAATTAATTTTTAACGTTAATGATTGGAAAACTTATATGTATGCCAAAGAATCATTTGAAAATAAATTTCCTGGAACCAGAGAGACGGCTCCAGCAGTTCTGAGCACTGGCTGCTCTTGCAGAGGACCTGGGTTCAGTTCCCAGCACCCATATGATGGGTCACAACTGTCTATATCTCAGTTCCTGGGAGGGGCCAACGCCCTCATTTGGCCTCCATGGGCACTGCCATGTACATGCTGTATTTAGTACACACAGGCAATACACATAAACCAAAAAGAAATCAGTTTTAAATTTTTTCTTTATGATTTATGAACAGTTAAGGTTTTATTTATACACCTAGTTTACATTGGTCACATAAACATTTCTTGGGTAAAAACGGGTTGAGAGTAGAAATAATGGAAGAAGCCCTGACCTAAAAGAGTCCAATTAACAGAGGCCTTAGAGTAAATGATATACTCTCAGGTCGAAATTTTCTATGCAATTACTTGAATTTTTTCAATCAAGTATATCAGAAACCTCTTTATATCCACCAGAAAATGTATCATTGCTTGTGTGTGTGTGTGTGTGTACACAGCAATTTCCTAGTAAGAACTACTGAATGAACGTTCACTTTACTAAAATAATGTAGGTACCTTATAATTCTGAAACATAATATACTTAAGCAAAGAAAATACAAATAGTAACCAAATATCAAATGCACAGGACATTGTAAAAACGCATCCCAAACTTGACTATCTACATGAAACACGCTGTGTTGTACAATAGGGACACAGCCACCTCCATGGAAGAACACTATGGAAGGAAGTTTCCTGACTTAGAGAAACGACACGCAGACAACCCCAGGGGCAGTTAGCTTAAGGAGTGGTGTAGACCTGAATTAAGCAAAATATAAAAAGTCACAAGAGCTACAAAACTGGCATGACGTTGAAGCTGTCAGGAGTACGGACACTAGTTTGGGTTTTCCCTTTCTTCTGGCAGATGAGGACAGGCTTCGGTCATGTTTATGACTATTTCATTCCCCCACATCACTTCTGTTGGCAGAAGAACACCTCAGAAGCTCGTGCTTCGATAAACCCAGACTCACAAATCTCTTATGAAGTAAACCTTAAACTGGCGTCCAACTCTAAATCGCAGGGCTCAGCTGTCAGGGTTGGAAGAGGCAGGCAAGGCTGTAGGAACATTCTTCGTCAGCTGCCATTGCTTTTGCCAGTGTCTGTGTATCTGTCATGGACTGTTGATGAGCTTTGACTTTAGGGTATTTCTTTAACTCACATAAATCTTAATTTTAATCTCTTTGAATTTAAAAAAAACTGTTTGATTTTTATTCTATTTGGAAAATTTTAATACGTCCAGGCAATGCTTGCCTCCATGTTCATAAAGTTAAAAATCTTGCTTTTTCAGGCAAATGGATTTATATGTTTGTGGTGAATTCACATATAAATATTAGCAGAATAATTTTTAAAAGAAAGAATGGATTTTTTTGGTAATGACATTATGAACAAGGATAAAACACTTGTCCATATATCGGGCCCTGTTACATCTGCTTTCTGAGAAGACAAACTCACTGATGAGGTAGGTGTGATTGCTACAATAAGGGACACATATAGAAGCCCCCAGAAGTTAGTAGTTGAGTCCAAAATTGTATGCAGTTTGTTATTAGTTGCAATTCATAGCCAGAGAAACAGTGTGGCATAAACCATAGTAGGAAGATACAGATCCTAAAAGAAGGTGCAGCTGAGCGAAGACCTTAACCCTACCCCTCACTTGTCACGTGATGTTAATTTGGTGAAGCAGTTAATGGAGAATGTCTTAAAAGAACAGATGCTCACCAAAGGCAGAGGCTGGTACCATAGTGTGGTGGCACATACCTGTTCCTCCAGCACTCCGAAGTTTGACAAGTTCAAGGTGAGATGGATAACACCTTTCTTAAAAGGAAAACTAACAATGAACTTGCCTAGCATCTGTGATATGTGGGCTTCAACCTTGTCTAGCATCTGTGATATCCTGGGTTTACTCCTCAGTATGAAATTCAAATAAAATAGGATAGCAGATATATTTTTCCATGATTTCAAAAATTTTCTGGTAAGGCTTGGCCTTTTCTCAGTTCTCTTTATTGGACATACATTATTCTTAAAATCAGAAAACTAAGCAAAGGCAGGACCCGAGTTTAAACCTCCAGAACTCCCATCAAAACAGAACATGGTGATGTGCAAGAGTGTTACCCTCTGAACCAGCTCCCAGGACATGGTGGTGTGCAAGTGTGTTAGCCTCTGAACCAGCTCCCAGGGCATGGTGGCTGCAAGCGTGTTACCCACTGAACCAGCTCCCAGGACATGGTGGCTGCAAGCATGTTACCCTCTGAACCACCTTCCAGGACATGGTGGTGTGCAAGCATGTTACCCTCTGAACCAGCTCCCAGGACATGGTGGTTTCAAGCGTGTTACCCTCTGAACCAGCTTCCAGGGCATGGTGGTTGCAAGCGTGTTACCCACTGAACCAGCTCCCAGCCTTTGCTTGGAAATCTTTCTGTTCTTTAACAAGATTTCTCTTATAGATGCTCCCAAATCAGCAGAGCATCAGGAGAAAATACAGCCACAAACACAGAGGAAAACACAAAAGGCCCCAATGAAGAAACAGAACTTGCCTCTTTTTTTTTAAGGCAAAACCCCCCAAATCACAGGTGTTTTTCACACAGAACCAAGATTACTCAAACATCCAGTCTGTGAGGGAATTAAAGACAGAGTTTTGACAGAATATCTTTATGAGGTATCTTGGTCTCAAAGACCCATAGAAAGCATGGCTATTTTGGTAAAATTTATCTATAAAATATACGTATCTTCAGTTATTTCTATAGTTTTAAGTTCTAAAATGAAATAGATGTTTTAAAATCATGTTCAGTGACAACAGACATAACTGCTCTCCGCTTCAGAAATGCTTAGGACTCAAATTGGGCAATTTAGTAAAAGCCACTAAATAATGTTCATTCTCTTTCTTCAAGAATTATTTGTTTTTGTTTTTTTTTTATCACTCACACTCACTATAATCCAGATGTCAGGTTTTTTTTGGCGGAATGGCTGAGTAGATAAAAGCAATGATGGTGACCTCGCATGGGCGTCTCAGCAGCAGGACCCTTGGTAGAAGAAGAGAACTGACTCCTGAGAGTGGTCTGAGCACACACGCACACACACACTCACCGTGGGCTCTCTTTATATTCACACCACACACACTGCCTCTAAAAGGCATAGCCTTTTGCTTAAAGTGAGAACCACCTCCTCTTTCAATAACCAATAACTAATCATTTCTAATAAATGCCTGTCAGGGGCTCTAAATTCGAAGCACCTAATCTACACTAAGAGGCAGCTGCCAAAAAAACCACCCTAGAACCATCTCCATAATGTTAGAGAGACTTGGCCTACATTCATGGGGTGAACATTTTGCTAAAATATATTAATACTAATTGGTGTGTAAGAAAAATTTACAGGTGTGATGAAGAAATTCTGTTGCAAATGTAAATACTTTTTAAATGTAAAAAGTATCCATACCACAGCGCGTTTACACAAGACACACAAGTCAAATAAGGAAGATAAACTGGCCTGCATTTTTCTCTGGGTGGGAGCTACATGGCTTTACCATCATAAGCAGCACAGAGCTGTCAATACAAGGTGAATACAAGCTGAGCCCTGGCCTTCAAAAGCAGCCTGTGAAAAAGGTATCAAGTGCTCTACAGTAAGTGTGAAGAGAAGATGGGGGAGCAGGTGCCTCTCGTCCTTCACGGAGACCTGGTGGTGGGAAATCCAGCAGGCAGAGTCAAGTCCAAAGGCAGAGGAGGGAATGCGGAGAACAAAACCAGTTCCCTGTGGCAGGGACCGGGCATACTCTGGTGCTGTGGAATAATTTTTTTTGTACACTAGATTGGTTTCATAAAACTCTGAACGGCCAATAGCTAGGCAGGATTTTCAGGGCAGAGAGGACGCTGGGAAGAAGAGGAGAATGGAGGGCCATAGAGCAAGCAGCATGGGCATTGCAAAGCAAGGTACGCACGCCATATAAAAGAAGGCAGGTTAAAAGATAAGAGTGAACTTCAGCTCCAAGAGCTAGTTAGAAACAAGCCTTAGCTATCGGTCGAGTTTTCATGATTAATAATAAGTCTCCATGTCATGATTTGGGAGCTGGCTGGCAGCACAGAGAAAGACTGTTACACTTCGGTGTCGGAGTGGTGAGGGAAACTTTCAGGTGTGAAGGAAAAGGTGTGAAAATGGTGACAGAATAATCACTGAGCACATACGCGTGCCCGACATTGAGTACACACTTGACATTCACTGTGCCGTCAATACTCCATAACGCCCCTGATGCTCACTGTCCGCACAAGGAGCATGGATGGGCTACACGCACTCACAAAGGCCTTCTCTGCCGAGTTAAATGGTTATCTAATCTACATGGGAAATAGAAAAAGACAAGATCTCTTGAGACATGGGGACCTTGGGGGAGGGATGAAGAGGGGAGGGGAGAGGCAGGGAGGGGAGCAGAGAAAAATATAGAACTCTATAAAAAAATCAATAAAAAATGGCAAAAAAAAGAGAAATGGCTATCATTTCTAACATCGGTACTTACAAAAATTTGTTAGCTTAGAAGCGTAGAGACAAAGCGATGTGAAGCTGGAAAGATGACCGTGAGAACAGTCTGGAAAGAGTTCTGAGGTAAGACACCAGCGTTGCACTGCTCACAAGGGCGTGCATTCCAGTGATGCCTCAAAGGTAGAGTAGACGAGACTTAGTGACATCTGCCTGGGACGTGGAGTGACTGTCCAGTGTGACTGCGAGGTCCTTGGTTTAGGTGACTGGATGATCCTGCCTCACTAGAAAAATACCTAGATCCCGGAGCTCTCAAACACCAGCAGGTCCCATGTAATGTGTCACACCAGAGTGTTAGTGGAGCAGTCAACAACCTTGACCATGAGCTATAGAGGCTGAGACTCAGGGGAAGATGGAGATGAAGAGATTTCAGTGCAGTGGATAAAAAGAACAGCAGACATTAGGCGAGACTGTGGACTAGCCCAGGTGGACATTCCAAGTGGAATAATGGCATTCAAATAAAATAGAGATGCCTTGTTTAATTGATGTCAGAGAGGAAGTTGATGAATTAGAAAAGTAATTTAAAGATAAATGCATGACAAAGAAAAAATATAGAGAGAAAATAGAAGGTCCGCTGCACTCGTCCCCAGTAAAACAATTATTTAAGCCACTTCATGCAGCAGTCATTTTAAGTCTGTGAGTACTTTCCTGCAGGCAACCAAGCAGGCTAGTTAACATTTCTTCAAGAAAGTCTATGGAATCTCAGTAACAGCAAGAGTCTATGTCACCAGGAGCCACACCTCCTTCCTCCTTTTGATGTGCCAACTTAGGGTGAGGAAGCTCTCCTTGAAGTCAAGGACAGCAGGCCTGACAGATAGCCCTCCCTTTCTGCCTCAGTCAAGGCAAGGAAAGCAGGCAAAGACTCTAGTATCCTCTGCTTGGTGTGGCAGAGGCTGACGTACGGAGACAGACACGGGAGAGAGTCTGGTAGAGTGGATGCCACTCTGGCATCAGACCAAGAGCAGAAGGGCAGACACGGCTAGGGTACCAGCATGATGCTATGCGGAGAGGTTCCCAGTGAGGACAAGCTGAGAAGACGCAGACCACTCACTGCCTGCAGCTCCGATCCTGAGCAACTGCTCGGAGAGTTTGCCCACAAAAACCTTTGAAATATTACATAAGTGATGTTAAGAAAGAACTGCGACTACTTTGAAGATGGAAATTTGCCAAATTTTCTCGTGTAAGTGAGAGGATGCAGGTGGCTGTATGAGGACAACGGGCGAAATCACAGTCCAGTTATTTATCTGGGAGAACCATAGAAAAAAAGAACCCTAAGTACCTCAGAGTCTGGACTCAAAAATCTCTGCAAAGGGGCCTGGATTTAACTGGATCAGCCTGTGGAGCAATGTATGCCCCAAGACATTATAGAAAACAATGAAGTAATTAGAGGGCAATTAGTGGAACCCCACAAATGGGTGTGACATCAACAGAAGCAGACAGCTTAACAGGGATCAGAAAAGGGGAGAGTCAAAGGAAGCGTGGCTAAAACCACTAGCACCCCAGGGTGACAAAGCCCTGGGTTTCTCTGAGAAACAAAGGAGAAGCATTCAGTTACTTCAATAAACAACTGTGTTTCAGTCTTGTCAACAGGCAAGCGTTGAGTAGCATGCCAAAGCATAGACTTATTATAATGTATTATTTCCTAAAGTTTTCAACAAAACCAGTGAAGAAAGAGTTTGTAATGGGTGGGGGGTAGGAAGCACCCAGTTTTTGAGAAGCCCCAGGGGACCAGATTTGATACAATTCAAAGCAATCATTATTAATAGAGTTCAAGGAATAAAGGAGATCATACTGGATGAGCACGGTATGATAAGTGTCTCCTAAAAGTGACACCATTCGCGATCAATAATGACGAAATAAAAAAAAAAAGAACCCAACAGGAAGTCTAAAGTTGAAAGACAGAAGCGGGTCTGAGAGCTGACTGCACACAGGAAACAAGTCCCGAGTTTCTTTCTCTTTGCTTTCTTTTTTCAACAGGTGTGTTGTGACGCACATGTGGAGGTCACAGGAAACCTTGTGAGAATACGTTTTCCTCTTCCACCATGGGCTCCAGGGATCACAATCATGGTATCAAGTTTAGTGGCAAATGCCATTACTCTCTAAGGTAGCTCATTGGCTCATGTCAGGCCACTTTGAGAGCAGAACAGAAAAGATAAGAAGAGAAGAAAGAGTCAAAAGGAAAGGGGATTCAGAGAAATGTGGAACACTATTAAATCCCTGAAGATATAGGTAATAAGAAAAAGAGAAGATAGTTAACAAAAAAAAAAGAGGAGGGAAAAGCAAACACAGTCCAAGAAATACTGGGAGAAAACTCTCCCAGTCTGATGGAATACATTATTAATTAATCTACATCTCGGTGGTGGTTTAATGAGAATGGTCCACAAAGAGTTTCACCAGCCGAGGACCAAGCATTTAAATAAGTAAGTCTTTGTGGCCTTGCTGGAGTAGATGTGTAACTGGGGTCTGGCTTTGAACTTTCAAAAGCTTGTTCCCCTCCTTCCCCTCCCTCCCTTATCTGTGCCTTATCATTAGCTCTCCTGACTTGGAGTCTGAAGCTACTTCTCCAGGGCCACCCCTGCCTGCCTGCTCTCCTGCTCCCAGAATGGTGGCCATGGACTCTAACCCTCTGAAATTGCAAGTCTCCCTCCTGCCCCCTTCAAAAAATTAAAAAAATTCTTTTCCTTCCTTTTGTAAGTTTTCTTGGTCACTATGCTTTATCATAGATAAGACAACCTCAAAGAAATCCAACACATCCAAGTCATTAAAAAAACAGAGACGGAACCCTAGACACAGAGTGCAACTGTTTAATCAAATGGAAAAAGGAAAAAAAATACCTCTCTCACAAAAGAATTCCAATAAAATTCATGGCTTTCTTGCCAGAAAAAAAATGATAAAAGACAAAATTGAGACTGGGAAAAAGAAGAACAAATTGATATTAAAGCAAGCCAAAAGAAGAAATTAAGTATTATAGAGAAATTAATAAACCTAAAAATGGAAAAGTTAACATCAACAGAACTGAAAATTTGTCCTATTTTAGATAGATAAAATTGGCAAATCTTTGGCTAGACTGGCCAAAAGAAGAAGGGGACATTGGAATTATGAACATGAGGAATGAGAGGATAATTATTGCTGGTTCTACTTAAATATGCTTGATCATGAAGTGATGGTCAATCATGTATCTATAATTCTAGACAAGGACAAATTAATAAAATGATACAAAGTATCAAAAATGTTTCTGGAGTAGTCACAAATCAGACTGAAGTAGTAACAAGTCATTCTATTGGGTCAGGGTTTGGAGAGAGTCAAAAGCACAGAAGGATATCAAAATAAAAGAAAACTGTAGGTCAATATTCATTATAGATATAGGTCCAAAACCCTCAGCATAACACTGGCAGACCAGGTCTAACAATCTATGCAGAGAATTATACTCATCACTTAGAAGATAAATGCAAGGATTTAAGCTGGTTCAATGTATAGGAATTAATCACCATAATATACACTATTAATGTAGTAAGAGTCAAAATCAATCTGATCAACTCAATAGATAGACAGCATTTGATAAAATCCAGTATCTTTTATGATGAAAACATACAAAAAATCTAGAACTAGAAGGGAAATTTTAATGTAGTTAAGGAGATCTACAAAAAAGAGAGAAAGGGAGGAGAGAGAGAGAGAGAGAGAGAGAGAGAGAGAGAGAATAGATAGAAGAAAGGAAGGATAGAAGGAAGGAAGGATAGAAGATACAATTTCACAAGGATGAAAAAAGGGTGTTTCTTTCTTAAGACTAGGAATTAAACAAAGAAAGCTACTTTGCCACTTTTGCTCCTAGCAGTTTCCACCAGACTAATTAGGCAAGAAATTAAATCTCTCTGTTTTTGGGTAACATGATCACACACATATGCTCATGTATTTTCCACTATTACCCAAATAATAACTAGTCCTCCAAAGTTGCAAGATACAAGATCGATGCATGAAAATCAATTACATTTTTAAACACTAGCAATAAATGATAAAAATAAAATTAAGAATTCCATTTACCTAGCGAAAACACTAAGAAAAGAAATAGCAACACTTATATTCTGAAACATACAAAACAAGTTGAGGTCTCTTTAAAAAGAAATAAATTAGAAAAAACATTTACTGGAAGGAACAGAATCAACTGAAACAGCTTTCTTGACATTACTAGAGTTACCTGGGAAGAGGAAACCTCAAATGAAAAACTGCCCCACCCCCACCATCAGACTGGCCTGCGAGCATGTCTACAGGGTGTTATCCTGATTCATGACTGATGTAGGAGAGTTCAGTCCACTGTGGGTAGTGGTCAAGGGTTGTATAAGAAAACAGGCTTAGCAAGTCAGGAAGCAGTGTTCCCCCGGGGTCTCTACTTCAGCTCCTGCATTAGTTTCTCTTGATGAAGGATGCTATCACTCTTTTCCTGCAATAGCTGCTTTCTGGTCATGTCTTTAACACAGCCACAAAGAAGCAAACCAGCTTGGACAAACAAAAGTAATTTATGATTATCAAACATCTTTTCAAAAATGTCTTCCACAAAGGTGAGTCAGGCTCAGAAGGAGGCTTTGAGTTATCCTTTCTGGCAAATGAGGACTCTGAAGTGCCAGGACCGCTTGCTGGAATACCAAATGTTAGTCTTAGGAAAATTTAGTATTTGACACACTTTCAGATCTACATCTGGATTGAGATTTGTGGGTCAAATTCCCCCGGGTCACTATGACTTATCATTTCAGTTTCCTGGATCTGGTCTGGTAAGCTCAACAAACTCAACCCCATAGGAACGAAGACCAAAGTGGTGAGAGGCAATAGTTTACTCCGAACTGTCACGAGGGATGTGAATAGCTATGGTCCAGGTTTGCTTTAGTGTCTTCCTAAGGTGAAAGGAACAACACACCCCCAGCTCTGGGAAGAGTGACTCAAAAGATAGTCATCTGATTCCCATCATGACAGACCACTGGCGTTGAAGTACCCTCTATAAGAAGGAACTTTGCCCTAATTCAGGGTGACTAAACTCGAAAATGTTAAGGCCATATTTCAAGATCTGCTGCAATCAGATTTTTTTAAAGTAAACAACACAGAAATCTCCACAGAGCTTTCAATGGAATGACTGGATGAACACGTTTAATAATTTTAGTAATTAAATAGTATTTCAAAAATTAGATCTCTGTATCATGCAGAGATCTGACTTCTTTCTCTTTGCCAAACTGCACTATGGGAAATGAATCTAAATCGAGAACCCTCAACCTCTACAGCACTGCTTCCTTCTCTGAGGCGTGAGCCCATTTTCCAGGGAATTGGAGTGGGAAGATAGCGGAATTCAAAAGAGACAGGACACACACAGTACAGGAAATGTAGAAGGCATAGCGTATTGGTCCTCTCTGGAGACTCCATACATGCAATCCAATGTGGAGACACCTCCTGACAGTATTCCCTGCACAGATCCACAGGGCCTAGAACTTAACAGAGGGTCTGGCTAGGGACTGTTGCAAATTCTGATTTATTCTCATGGTCACATTTAATACACAAACATGGTAGGGAAAGAAAGAGAAAAAGTAGAAATCAAAAGTTCAAATACCACAACAGCATCAAGGTTTGAATTAGTGGATATTTAGACTTTTCATGGAGATGCCCCAAATACCATCACTTCCTCAGTTCTTTCAGAATCTTTCGATGAGCTACTTGTCAGCTCCACTTAGTTTTTTCTGATGGGAGCTCTTTCCTTCAAGTGCCAGAGCCACACTCGCCAAGCTGCCTTTTTTTAAAATAGCCCCTTAGATGCTACCTCTTTCACAAACATTCTTGATGTAACCAAAAGAAATTCATCATGTTCCTCTGGCTTCATTCCAAATGTACTTACTTAGCTTTGCAAAACCATCAGTAGCAAGACGTATATATACATTTTTTAATTTTTTAATATTTTTTTTTTTTTGGTTTTTCAAGACAAGGTTTCGCTGTAGCTATCGAGCCTCTCCTGGAACTAGCTCTTGTAGACCAGGCTGGCCTCGAACTCACAGAGATCCGCCTGCCTCTGCTTCCCAAGTGCTGGGATTAAAGGCGTGCGCCACCACCGCCCAGCTATAATTTTTAAATATCATTAAAAGTGACAGTATTCTAAAAGAGGAGGTATTATAAAAGATAACACAAGAAATAATAATGTAAGTATGTGTGTCTTCATATACCTTACTCCAGTCTGCACACGGCCTCACTAAACCCTCCAAATCTCTCCTTGAGTTCCTGGATAAAATACAGCTCAACTACATCAAGGTATGTCAGAGGCTTGTCTCAAACAACTGAGATTATCCTTTTCAAAATCTAGAGAAAACTTTCTGTTTTGTGCACACAACTTTTAAAGTTTATTCGAATTATTTCTAGTTTATGTCACAGCACCCAAGCTGGTGTCTGAAGTCACCACACTCTGGGCTCTTTCTTTTTGCTGTCAGCAGGTGTGTCTGTGCTTCTGAATTTGAGGTCATCAGGATTTGAAAATAGAAGATGTGGAGAAATGCTAGATAAAAGTAGACTACTTTCGAATTCCGTGTTGCTGTGTCAGAGGGAGGCACACAACTATTCTAATGAAATAATCTGAAGACTTATAACTTGTCTCAAAATAGCCTAAAAGTGAATATCATCCCAAAGGCCTTCATTTGGGACTTTTCAATAAGAAAAATCAGTATTAGATCTTGGAAAAAAATTAAAGGAATGATTGGTAAACTTCTTATATAGTTACCAAAAAAAAAAAAAAAACACCATGGGGTGTTTTAAAAGGACCATGTGTAGGCTAGTATTTCAAAACCTTCCATCTATAATGGGATTACTTTGGAGGCTTGTAAACCACTGATGGTTAGTCAGGCTTGGGTCCCACTGTTTACTTGACTGAATGCAAGGGAGGCTCCTGACAGCATCTTTATAGCTCCCTGGTCTGTATCATTCTGGTATCACTGCACCTGAGCACTGAACCAGAACTTCCAGGAACCGGCATGGGAACGAATGTTTCCGTCAAAATATCCAAGTTATTCTCATGACTGTCAACCAGCAAATGCAATGCCTTTGTTTTCCAAACGACAATTTTACTTACAAGTTTGAGGAACACAATAAACTGTCAGATTATGAGTAAAGTGTCTACTGTAATGTTCTGAACATTCTTTCTTTCCCTTTTAAGATGAAAATGGCCTTGTTCAAGAGCGGAATGTACCTTGTGTGCTATTTCTAAATCAGATGAAAACATGCAACTTGACCCATATGGAAGGCGTTTACATGCATTAAACTGTGACATGAAGTACGGTCATGGGAAACATGTGTAACCCACAGAAGAAGAGGCACCCATGGAATTGGGGTTCCTGGTTCCATTAAATGTACCTAATGCATTGCCATCATCTTACTTGTAGATATCAGATATAGGAACACAAATTTTATCATATGGGAAGTACCTATACTTGGCTTTCTGTATGACTTTAGATAGATTTCCAAGTCAAAAATTGCCTGTGATGTCAATGTTTTAGGGAAAAAAAACAGCAAATTGAAAACATATCACAGACTCTTTCCTTTCCCACGGAAACGATGAACAACAACAACTCAAGAAAGGTCGAAACAAACAACAGAGCAAAAATTATCGCCAGTAACTAATGAAGGAAATAGCCCCAGAAGAGCATCATGATGATAGTCCAGGACTGACACAGAAGGGCTTTGCAAACCTTCCCCTGCAAACAATATAGGAGATGAGGGTAGAGACTCAAACCCTGAGAAAGTTCACTAATTCTTCATAGAGAGCTGGATTTGCCTTTAGCTTATGAACTAGAGAAAATGTGTAGGAGTAGAAGCCCTGCTACCAATATAGCATTGCACTGGGAGGAAAAGCCAAAGTCCTAGACAGCCCCAGCCAGTGTGATGGCTACCAGATGGGAGGAAGTTATGGAAGACACAACGATCATCACTACATAAGGTGAATTCTCTCCAGCATTAAACAGATGAGAATAAATGAGGATTGTGAAGGTGACAGAGTCTCAGGGCGTGGGGGTGCAGGAAACAAGGTGAAGCCCTTTACTATGGGGAAAAGGGACTGGAGCTGGAAAGGGCTGGGGGAAATCTGAAACCAAGCAAGCAGTCTCTTCACAGCCAAGGAAGCTACCAGGCATCATACCTGAAATGGGGGCAAGGCTGGACAACTTGAAAAATGCCTTTGAAAAGACAAAGGGAGTGACCTGGACACAGAGTACAGAGCTCAACTCCTTCCCCCAAACTACCAAAGCCCAGCTGAGATCTTCTACCCCCGAGGGCTTAGGGCACTGAGAATCTGAAACACCTGGGTCTCCTACAAGAGTTACAGAACAGAAACAATGTGCAGAAGTAACATTTAAAGGGAGAAGAGGAAATTTATCTCCTTCGCCTAGCAACCCTGCACAAAGTCACCTCTTTTTATCCTCTCCCTAGAGGGATAAAGGACAGGGTAGGAGGTAGTTAGCATGTTACGATTCTTTGTATTAACACCGAGACACACAGTAGGCTGAGAGACCAAAATCGTTCCATTACTGGGGGAGGAAAAGAGTAACTAGGAAGCAAAAACAGAAGCAGACGGGCATTCTTGGCACTAAGTAGGTCTCCGCTAAGAACTATGTAAGGAGATAAATTGAAGGTCTATAGAGATGGCTTAGCAATTAAGAGCAATTGCAGAGGACCTGGGTTTGGTTCTCAGCACCCACATGGTATCTTACAAACATTCCTAAGTCCCGCTCCAGGGGATCTGTTGCCCTCTTTTGACCTTTGCTGGCACCAGGCATACTTGTGGCACACATACATACATGCAAGTAAAAAAACACTCATAGACATAAAAAAGTTAAAAAAAGAATTTTTAAAAAGAAAGTGAATTGACTAATAAAAGGCTGGCAGTGAGGTGACAAAACTTAAAAGAAAAACAGGAAAACTCCAAGAAAGATAAAGAAAGAAATTGAAGGCAAAAGCAAATTATTATAAAACTGCTAATTGGTGAAAAGATTATATAGATTGAAAAAAAGACTTACTGACAAAGATTAAAACAATTATAGAGCAAATAGCAGGTTAAGTTTATTGATAAATATCAATCTAACTGAAGTGGAAGTCCTAAAATTGAACCCAAACATACAATAGAAGAAAATTTCCATATGTTTTCAAATAACCATTATTCCAAACTGATCATTAAAACTTGTATAATAATAAAGAAGTATATTGTACATTATTAAAAAGCCAAAGTATTCAATCTTACAGAAAAAAAGGACATAAAAAATAAAGCTTGATTCGGACTTCTTTATGACATAGTCAGTGAATAAAATAATTGTATTATGCCCAAAGAAATGAGTAAGGAACATGGAAACCTCCAAAATTAAACAAACACCACTTAGAACTCAAACATAAGACAATAGGTCCACATTCTCCACAAGGAGAAAGTCTCATGTGCAGAGATCTTAGGGAAGCTATTCCATAATAAAATCTAATGGGCCAGCCATGCAGTGAGAAAAGGAACGCTGCAATTATCTTTCAGTTCAACAGCCAAATTCTCCTTTCAAAGAGTCAAGAACTAAAAATAAAAGTTATTTATTCACACATAGAAGATCTTACCTATATTGTAGACAGTGAGGACCAAGCCATTATGTGTTTTTTTTTTCCTTTGGGGGACATTTGTGAGCCAAATCATAAAACTTTCTGTCCAATATTTTTGGAAGTTTTTCTCTCAAATATTTTATTTTTTCCAGTACTTTCAATGAGAAGGGTCAATACGGCCTCCACTTGTCTATTCTGATTACAAATCAAAGACTCCATTTCTTGTTTATATTTTTGTTGGTTTTTCGAGACAGGGTTTCTCTATAGCTTTGGTGCATCTCCTGGAACTAGCTCTTGTAGACCAGGCTGGCCTCAAACTCACAGAGATCTGCTTGCCTCTGCCTTCCAAGTGCTGGGATTAAAGGCATATGCCATCCATTTTGTTTTAAGGAGATGAATTTTGAACATTTTTGGCCATTGCAAAAACAAATTTTGAGTGTATCAGTTCAGAGGTAAAATCTGAAATTCATACACAAAAAATAAACTCATTTATGTCAGATAGCAGAATAATTAAGTGCCGGCAAACCATTGGCTTCATGTGAGTTTTCCATCTTTTCTGTAACACACCCCTGCTATCCTTACACAAACTGATTGGTTGACACGGTTTATGTCTAGGGAGACGGCCTACATGCTGCATCTGAAGGTGTACTTAAGCATGGAGGTTCTGAGGCTACACCTCCTGTGTTCAAATCTTCCTTTGTTTTCACCTAGTAGCTTTGTGGGTTTGAATAAATGGCCCTGTTTCATTGTGGACCGCTCCCCCTTCTCTTGTAAGAAAATTTTAAAGATGCTCTTTGGGCTTGAGGAGATGATGCAGCGGGTCAAGTGATTGCTACCCAAGAAGAATGACCTGAGTTCAGGTCCAGTTCCCCCACGTGAAGGCCACACGCTGTGCATGTCTGGCACTCCAGTGCTGAGCAGAAACAAGCAGATCCAGCCAGTCAGGCCAACACATGAGCTCCAACTTTCCAAAATCGAAGATCAAAGACTGATGGAGGAAGGCATCAGTGTCAACCTCAGGCTTCTGTGACATACACCCAAAGGTGAGCACATACACCCCATAATTAATTTTTTAAAATTTAATTAAATTTAAAAAATGCGTTCTTTGTGGTATTAGATTAAACACTTCAATAAGTATTATTTCTCAATATTACACACATACTTTTTCTACTTAATATTTATGCTAACAGTCTAACTTAGGCCTACATACATCATACTTCAGTGAGTGTATTATATAAACTTTATACTGGATTGCTACACTCCAACTGATATATGTGTCTCTTCCTAATTCCTTTTGCTGCCCTCTTGCTTCCCAGCCTACATTCTGTCTTGTCTCCCCAGACTGACCTTTGAGGGGAACTACTTTCAAATCCTGAAGCCACTCAGAACACTTCTCCCAATGCAGACTAAATAAAGAGCAGCTTTTGCCTCTGGCCTTCCAAACACATTCAGGTCCATTTTTTTTTTCTTCCAGCCTTATCCTGTCTCTCATTGACTGTGTATTACAGCCATGCTAGATAAACAAGCCTCCAAAGACATTTAAGGACTGTTATTAAGCACTTCTTGTCCTGTTTCTTCTGTTTGGCATCCCACAGTCTCACAATACAGTGATGCTATGGCTTCAATTGCACTGCACCATATGAAATCCAAGGAGCACAAAGGCAAGAGGAGAGGAAATTCTCTGCTGTTGAGAGATTACAGTCAACTGAATATCCACACACAACACAAGGATAAGCACAGTTACTTTAGGCAACTTGGATAAACGGCAATAAATAAAATAAAAGGGGTATATGTCTAATGGTCACTTTGCAGATGAATGGCTTCCTGAATTGTTCAAAGGCCCCTCTTTGTGAAACTCTCAGGACCATATTCTATGCACAGGGATCATATAAACTTTAAAGGAGTCAAATAGAAAAAAAGAACACTAAAAGTAACAAACTTGTCAAAGCAATACATGTGGCGCCTGATTACTCAACTACATAGCAAGCCATGTAGTGAGAATGCTATAAATTTCCCAATCAAGTTTACATGGTCACAAAACGACAAGGATGAAATCGGAGTCCCTTACAATTCACGTCACCTGAACCAGAGCAAGAAGTGTCGAGAACCCTAAGTTATTCCCCCCCACACACACTACCAAGCTCATCATTTCTAAGTGTGCATATCCTAACTTGGCTTCATGGATTTTTACAGTTATAATGCCTTTTCTGGGCCAAACACTGGCTAGAAAATTTCTTAATTAATTCTCCTTTCATGGAGATAAGTCCCCCTCTAGTAAAAGCAATAAAAGGAGCATCAAACTTCACCCCCTAGAACTTGGTTCTCATTGGTTCTCCCATTTGAGACTTAATTTTGAATAAGAAACTGCCACACAGATCTTTTTGATAATTTGGAGAGTCACTAAAGCTATCAATGTCAGCGTCTGCGAGATGCCAGGCATGACATGATTGTCATTTAATTATCAGAGACACTTTCTGCCTGAATAGCAGCAGATGTCAGGGAGGGCAAGCAATGCCACATGAAGGTAATACTAACCTTTGAATTTTCACTGTACTCAACCTTCCTGAAATACAACAAATAACAGTGGAAGCCAGCTGTGTGGCAGGCTCAGGGATCATGTGTCAGGCTTTACAATTTTTAATCCTCCCAGTAACTCTAAGAGTAAACTCCAGGCTACATTCACTCCTAGAAACAGGTAATATTTGTTTTGGAGATTTGGGTAGAAATTGTATTTGTTATATAACACTCATCCATCTGTACACAGATGTATTTAATTCCTTTCAACAAACCCTTACATAGCGATATTTTATTCCAATTAAATTTTATGAGTTTATATATGGTATGGCAGCTTTGCATAGTTTCCAGACTTGGTAACTTCTAATGTCATCTGATTTGATCTTGAAGTCAGTAAATATCTTATTCAGCAAATGTACACAGAGAGGCTTAAGTTAAGAACAAGGAGGCGGAAATCAGGGCTGTTTCTAGATGAGCCTATTCAGGAAAGGGTTTTCTCCAAGACCCAAGTTATCCCTTGAGAAATGCAAGCATCACAGGCCTTGCCTACCACTACTTTTCCCATCTCCATCGTTTATAATTTTTTCTTCTTTCCCTTTGTTTCTGCTCTTTAGCGTCTGCCTTCCCCCTCCTCCCCCCATCTCCCACCTTGTCTTCTTCATGGCATTCAAGATAAAGATGCCATTAGAACTAGTGCCAAAACATAAAGTTCTCACAGATCTTCTGGTATTCCTCTGATGCCCACTTAAGTCTAAGTTTAGCTTCTGAGAGCAGAAATGCATGTGTGCACTGGTGAGATGTGTGTGCTCACCGACTTAGAAGCATATGTGGCTTTAACATTTATACTTGATAATCTCTTGTCTTTACAGTTTACATCCTACTAAATTTTCAGTGTGAAAGAAAAGGATCACGCCCTTCTGAAGAAAGAAAAAAGCTGACTTAGTTCACTACAGCAACTCTAATGAGTTGTGGAGCTTAAATAGTGTTGTCATAAGATGAGCTATACTATCGTCATTATATCCATGTAGGGAGTAGTCTGCTGGTGTTTTCCACTACATTTGCATTACTGACAAGGGAACTGTTTTAATTCACTTCAGTTGAGAAGTACCCCTGAGCTCATTACTTCTTCCCATTCCTATTATGGTATCTACCATGGGCACCGTACCTTTGTGTTTGGAGAGGATTTTTAGTTCTAGTCCTTAAATACACAATTAGCTTCTTGTGAATAGGATACATATTATTTCTTTATAACTAAATTTCCAAGTACTTAATACTTGACAAGTTCTTAACAAATATTTAAGGTTATTTGAGTAAAATTTAAACATCCTGAACAAATGTGATTTAATTGTAGTCATATATTTTAATTTGTGGCTGTATAAGTACTGCACATTAACAGATTAAAGGATAAAAAGAAATACCAAAAGCATGAGAAAAATAGATATTTATAATATTTTATAATAATAAAGGATTTTTCAAACACACTAGACAAGGAAGCAACCACCAGAAAGTTTTTCTATGGAAATCAGCAGAACATGTCAAAGTCTCTGTTGTTTTGGTCAAATGACAGTAGATGGTCTGCCCAGACACATACAATTGAGGGACTAAAGCTGGGTCTTGAATTCGATTGCAATCTCATGTCCTCTGACGGTGTGGGAAGTCCTTCTGTACATGTGTTGCTTTTATTGGTTAATAAAACTGCTTTGGGCCTATAGCAGGGCAGAACAGAGCTAGGTGGGGAAAACTAAACGGAATGCTGGGAGAAAGAAGGCAAAGTCAGTGAGATGCCATATAGTCGCCAGAGAGGAAAGACGCAGGAGGAGCAGATTCTAGTAAGGCAAGATCCCATTCTTTGAAAATACTTTCTGAACAATAGGAAAGACTCAGTACCTATATAGCACTTAACCCTGAGCCCAGGAATTATGAATAACTTGAATTTCTCCTTTTATGTTGTATTATTTTCTAAATTATTTTATACTGTACACATATCACTGCTAATTACAAAGTATAAAAAAGTATAGTTTAAATAAAAAGTATTGCATAGACATTTCTTAGAAGTATCATGAAAGTGTCCACCTACTGCCCACAGATGTGTACAGGATACCAGTTTATTCTTTCACCATACAGTCCAGTATTTCTGCTCATATTATCTAGTCTCTGTGTTATTAAAATACTGTAGGAACCCACCGTGCATCCATTATAATAAATTCCAAGTCTTGGAAATCAACACAGGCTAACAAGTGTATGAGTTCTTTATATCTTGGATTTTGTCTATGTGATTCCCAGAATGCAGAGAAACTCCAAGAAACTCTTCTTGTTTTTGAAATATAGACAAGGTCTAAGTAGTTTAGTGACTATCACTATTACCTTATCTCTTGTTCTCTTGAACATGTGAGGGAGTGAATTGACATGCAGGCAATTCAGACCTTTTTTTTTTTTTTGAGACAGGGTTTTTTTCTGTAGCTTTGGAGCCTGTCCTGGAACCCACCCCTGTAGACCAGGCTGGCCTTGAACTCACAGAGATCCACCTGCCTCTGCCTCCTGAGTGCTGGGATTAAAGTCATGTGCCTAATTCAGACCTCTTTTTGAATGAGACCTGACATTGCACTCATGTCTACTCTTGGTGACCACGATGAATCTGTTGGAGAAAGTGTTGCTCTCACCTTTGTACAGAACCATTTAAGACAGGATGTGTAGGCACACTTTTTTTTTCCCAATGTATTTATTTGTTGTTCTGGTTTTTTTGAAACAAGTTCTCTCGGCATAGCTCTGGCTGTCCTGGAGGTCACTTTTTAGACCAGGGTGGTCTCTAACTCGGAGATCCACCTGCCTCTACCTTCCACATGCTGGGATTAAAGACATGGGCCATCATCACCAGGCTGTGTGTGCACACTTTAGGTGTCCGGGTTAGGTAGGAAAGAGGCAGTGAAGTATTCAACCAATCATGGACCTGACAATGAAAGCCCTGCGGGTAGACATGAGTGAGGGAACTGTGGCTCCAGGCACCGGGAAATATCAGAGTATTCTGCCTCAGCATTCTTTTGGACAGCGAGTTCATGCCTCTGCCACTATAACTGTATGATTTTATGAGAACTGCCCAAACATGAAACCGGTCCTATATCATTTTCCCTCCAGGCATGAAAGCTTTGCTATTACAACCAATGCCACTGGGAACTTGGTCTCACAATCCTATGTCTTTGCAAATTAATACCCTGGAAGGATTTTTTTCTTGAAAACATTGATAAGTTAAAAAGCAATCCTTTAGTTTCTTTTTTTTAAAGTACCTTCTTGTGGTAGTGTGGAGAAGACTTAAACTTTAAAGACAATGTCACTATGTATCAGGGTATTTGAAGGTTTATAGAATTAAATGCTTTTCTAAGAAAAACATATTTTACATGACAAAAATAATCTGTAGTCATAGTGTATGTGTAACTAGAAGGGTGTAGCATATATTTTTACTAGATGCTCATAGGGAAGCTTCATGGGAAATTCAATCATTAAGTAAGCATTTTCTGAAGTCAAAAAAATTTTAAAAAGAGACTGGGAAGACCACATCGGGAATCAAAGAATCATTTTAGTGTGTCTACACATCCCTTACGTGGGCTCACTTATTTCTGCTCTGCCTCCCTGAAATTCTTGTTGTTAAGTAATAAGGTGCTCTCAGGATGGTGACCATGGAGGCTCGCTATATAATGCCGATTTCTGTTTCTGCTTTTTCTCAGGTGCATGGGACGTATAAGTTTTTTCATCTGTTTTGTGAAGGAAGCAAAACTAACTGAATACTTTTATGTGCTTTAGACGCAGCTGAGCTGTCAGCGTTTTACAGTCAGCATGGTACCACAAGGCCTCTCTCTCTCTTTCTGCTAACTATAAAAGGTCATTGTGTGCATCATAAAGACAGGAGACTCCAGAGTTTCAGCTTACAGCTCCAAGACTCAAGTCAAATAGCTTAATCATGCCCGTCATTAGCTACCCTCAGTGTTTGCCTGAGACCAGAGAGCAGTCTGCCAGAACCCAGATAGTTGCAAAAGCAGGCCTGCTCAATGTGAATTCTGAGCCCAGGAGGCTAGTTTAAAGGAAAATTATATGTATTCCACAATAAGGAGGGGAAATGTCCTTGACTTTATGCAGCTCCTTTTCCCCTTATATAGTAAAGAACATGTATTCTGAAATTAGTAATTGAGTAAAAACATGAACTTTAACCATAAACAGGCAAATTAGCCTATTTACTCAACATAAATGGGTAACTCCTCTTGTATATAGCGCTTCCAATAGTTCTTAAGAGAGATGAGGAGCTCTAATTGTATTAAAATTACAATGACATGCAAAAATTCTACTGAAAAGAAAAAAATGCATCCCTAAAATATTAAAGTTCATGGCTGCAATTTAGGAGTGGAAACTCCTAGCTGCGTGTTAGAAAGAAATGAATCTTTTCTACTTGTCTGACGGAAGGGCAGTAATTAAAAACAATGCGAGGCAAGTTTTTAAGGTCAGTTCATGAACTGATCAATTTTGTACTTTCTCCTGAAATCACGCTACTGTGTATGTAAATGCTGAATAACTCCCCTGGAGTCAGAGCCAGTGAATGAGCGACTGTCGGGGAGAACAGTGACGTCATACCTGGAAGCCTGGGCTGGAAGACTCCAACCAACTGTACCAGTCAGGAACGAACTTTGTCACCTGCCTTGATGAAAGAGCTGCAGAACTTACGTCAGCAGCAGAAAGCAACTAGTATCGCTTCCACTGGTCCTGACTAGGTCTGCATTTTTAAGATTACTATCTTCTGTTCTATGGTCTTTAAACCACATCGCTTAGGAAATCTGTATTATTTTATTCCGATGCACTTGGGCTAACATTTCTCCATTCATTTTCCTTTCCCCAATAAGAACATCTGGCAAAAGCTTTAGAACTTATCCGAAGAATAATGATAAACTCTGTCATCTGTGGAATGTACTTTAGTCCCAAGAAATCTCTATGACACTAGGAATAGCATACATATCTCAGTGTGTACACACAGGCATATGTTAAAAGTTTTCATGCATCAAACTTCTCAGGCTTCACCATTTTCATTCGCAAGAATGAAAATTACCCTGAATACCAACATGACATTTTTTTGTGAGGATAATGATTTAGGTTTTGAAGTACAAGTTATCTTCACAATTCCAAAGGGTCTCTGCACTTATACCTGTAATAGTTCTTTGATATGAACTCCGTACACTTTAGTTTTTAAATAAAGTGCTCTGTAACTTTAGATGCCGTCACAAGCCCAGGGAAAATCACTTGAAGATATATGTAACAATGTGACAATGTAATGTTACCTTTAATCTAAACTTACATTTACTCTAATGGCTCAGGGCTACGCAGTTAGCCATCACATTTGATGAGGTTTAGCTTCTTTGGTGGACCACGACCACAGCTGTTCTCAGGCCCTATGGCTGCTACAGCGTCAATGCTGGCTGTTCTCAGCAGCTAATGAGAACGGTTTTAATTGCTATTGGAATCACCGTCACCTGGTTTCACACCAGCTTTGAGGATTGTTTACGGAGGTGCAGCGGTCAGTGCAGGATGCTTTCTTTGAGCATCCATTCCTGGAACTCCTTTGTTTTGCCCAAGGGAAGTTCGGCTGGGTTCACGTACCCAGCCGTCTTCTGCATGCGGCTCTGGGAACGCTTACCTCATACCACGCTGCAGGAATGGGTGCTGAATCCAGAGCCACCATAGTAACACTTTCCTTTGTCATAGACTATCGTGCAGAACCCAAGCTTAACCTCACCATCATGAAGCATCGCTGACGACTATGGCTGACCAAGAAACAGTTAAAGAAGGCTTCTCTTTATAGATGGGCCAAAGAATATGTTGCCGCAGTAATGATGACAGTCCTCATACAACCACAAAACAAACAAACAACAACAAAACACTCCAAAAGCCCCCAGAGTAAGACCAAACAGAAGCCACAGGAGGGCAGTGCCAAGAGGACTGGAAAGACTTGATCACATCTGATAGAAAGCCCAGTAGCTCTGGACTTGTGTTATAGAACGTAGTGTGTTTCTTTATTATTAAAGCAATTTGGGTCAGATTTTGTGGAGGCCAGCCAGGGACATATTGCTATTGACTTTTTTTTTTTAACAGCAGAGGGATTACTCCCAATAGTATCTAGAAAATAAATGTAATACATGATGAGAATCTGCCACGAGTCAATCAGTCAGCATCACCCTGGGGCCACTGCTTCTGAACTGGCCTCCCAGACCCGGATCACTGTCATGAAAATCACGGAACGCTTCTGCTTCTGAGAGGATGGTGCCAAATTTTACCCTTCTAACTACCGTTGCATAAAAATATACTTCATCAAAACAATTCCCATAGAACAGCAAAAACACATTCAGACATTGTTATAGCATGACAGAATGAACTTTGAAAACAGGTTGCCCAATCTCTTCCCCCTCTTACCTCTCTCGCATTGTGGCCCCGTGAATCCATAAACGCAAGCACAACGGTTCGGGCCAATGCAGCGTCCACCATTCTGGCATCCGTTTTCACAGACAGCTGCACACAAAACATGAAGAAACAGTTCATTAACCACCACGTCTCCAAGCACAGCAAGATCCTGCAGTGACGCTGCCAAGTAAACATCTCATATCCAATTGTTTCTCGAAAACATGAGTGCACGAATCTGATTGGTCACTAAATCAGAGATGCTACAACGATTCATAGATCTTATTATTAATCAAGTTTATTGTAAGTCTTTTTTTCTTGATCAGATTCATGAGGATTAATAGGTCTGATGCTCACAAGAGACAGGCAATCACTATGCAATATTCTATTACCTTTTCTTCGGGGACCTAGGCAAAACTTACTAATGTGCCCTCCAAGCGATGTATGTATCAAAAATAAGAAGCTCAATAATAAGAGGGAAATAGGCTGGAGGCGCAGCCACTTGGCTCTTTCTTCACTCTTCATCACCGTCCAGTGATTGCGGCTCTGTTGATCATAGCAAGAGGGGACACACTTGGAAAGAGAGGATTTTTTCCATCTTCAAGCATCACTGTGTTAATGACCTCAGGGTTACTAATTGGAGTCACGTTTTGATGCTATAGGCCATACGGCCTCAGGGTTAGCTGCTACAGTCTCATTTTGCTCCAAGGCATGATGCTATATGGCTCTGGAGAAGAGTCATTTCTGCTTCTTTACCCATCACACCTTATATTTCCAGGTGGCACTTCTGATATGCCATTGCCTTAAAACATGGGGCAGGCAAAGAAGTTAGAGGAGAAAATACAAAGGACAGGAAAAGGGGAACGGAGGCCATGAGGGCTGAGAGACAGATGGGGGTGGACAGAAATGTCAAAGAGAATGAGAACTTCCCAAAGATCTCTAAGGAGCATGTGGGTCTTGGAATCAGTTGCCAGGATGTGAAGGCTCAATTGTAAACAATTACTAGATGTGGATTTCCCAACTGACCAACACATACTTTTGCAGACGGATAACTCTAATTGAATGTGATTAATGAAAATGTAAGGAATCTTCTTTAAATGTTATCTAGCGGAAGGGCATTGGAATGAAAACCACTTTCCCAGCCACATCCAGTTACTGTACCAGCCTTTGGGAAAGACACAGACAGGCTGGAGCGAGGGGTCAGCCAGGAATGTACTTGCATGCAAGTATGAGGGCCTGAGTTTGGACTTCAGTATTCATATGAAAAGTTTGGTCCCCCCCGCATAATCCTAGCACTGGGGGAGATGGAGACAGGCAGATTCCTGGAACTCCCTGGCCAGTCAGCCTACCTGAATGGTAGCTCCAGTGAGACACCCCACCTCAAAAGAAAATAAATGAAATGAACTACTGAGAAAGGCATCTGACCATCTCCGCCCTCCAGATGCACATATATCTGCAAGATTCCCCTGATAGACTACAGACGGAGAGGATCTGCCTGCCCCCGACTGGGATCTATGAGCAGAAGGAGGCTGCCTCTCTGAGGTTTTCAAACCCAGACAGGTGGACTGTGCCATGAAGGTTCAGCTTCTCCTGCAGATATGGGCCACTTACTGTGCAACCCTAACATAAACTGTCTGTGCTAGGCTAACAAGCCCTTTCTTCACAATATGCTTGGTGGTTCAGAAAGTAGAATTATTGTCCATAAAATATTTATGGGAACATATGACATGGGTGAACACCAATTTCAAAATGAGTTAGCAAACAGTTCTGATATTTCTGATTTCTGATTTCTAACACTGTGAATATTGATATGGATCCGTGAACAGAAAGGCAAGGACCCACCACACTGCCAGTCATTCGCTGCTGTTGCTGTCAATCACATAAGAGGAACAGTTAGCTGGCCTTAGGATCCTCCCTCCAAGCCCTATGCCTTATACCAGGCTCTCCCAGCATCTTTTCTATCACTTTGCCAGGTAGATGGGTGTAATGAAGAACGAGTCCTGTCTTCCATTCCAGTGTTCCAACCTCTTTGGTCCTCAGCATGCCTGCTCATAATAGCTGGCGGTTCCCTGCCTATAGTATTGTGAGAATTAAGTAAACCTGCGTGAAAATCAAAGGCTTTTTTATACTGTTGGAGTTTATTTTGGCGGGGGAACTGCTTGTTTGTTTTGAGATAGGGTCTCTTTTTTGTAGTCCTGGCTAGCCTCAAACTCACAGAGATCTGTCTGCCTTTTCACCCAAGTGTGGGAATTACAAGCATGCATACCAGACAGGGCCTCTTTTCTCTACTCTTTGTTTTTGTTTTTGTTTTTGTTTTTGAGACCAGGTTTCTCTTTGTACCTGTCCTGGATGTCCTGGGACTCAATTTTTAGATCAGGCTGGCCTTGAACTCACAGAGATTTGTCTCCCTCTGCCCGAGTGCTGAGATTAAAGGTGCGCACCACCGCCCAGCTCTTTTCTGTACTCTTAACTGCCGTCTTTTTGATTTTTTTGGATGAAATATGCATGAAATAGGAGACTTGTTTCCCAACATCCAAAGATTACACTAAAGAGCAACAATAAAAGGGGAGCACTCAAAACATGAAAGAGGATAATTTTCTCCTTTTCAGTGAGGTATGATTTTATAAATTAATATTTTTGTAATAAAAATAGTACTTTACAGCTGAATGACAGCTGGAACGACACTTGAATACATCCCAATTTCTACCCTGGAAGGAATATTGGCCACCTTGTAAAAAGAAAAGGCTTCTGTATAGCAGGGGAGCAAATGAAGTGGAAGGAGGCTGCATAGGAGTGGAAGCTGCTGCCAGCGACATCTGCCTTGAGCACGCTGTTGATATCAGCCTGAAGGACAGAGCATGCTCACTTGCTGGATGAGCTCAGGTACTTAAAGAACATGTCACGTCAGACATGTCCCAAGCACCTGCTCTGTGCTAGGCCACATGGCAGGCGCACGTTTTCATGAAACAGCCATCTGTATCACTCCACAGAGAACAAGCACTCGGGCCCAAGTTGAGTTTGAAATTGTGACTGTGACTTCTACTCAGACATATCAGAGAAAAATAACATTACCATCCATGTTGAAATGTTTAAAAGGAGAAATAAATAAAGTACCCTGGCACGGGACAACATAAAACTGTACTGTGACTTTTCCTCCACTGTGTCAGGCCCGTTCTCTGCCCATCTCCTATCCAGTCTTTCTCTCTCAATTTTCATAGTCTTCCTCCCCTTATCTATGTCAAAATGGTGAGGTTACCCAGGGCTCCGACTTCAAGTCTATTCTTTTGTCTTTAATATTCTAACAGTCACTATACCTATGAATAAAATATTATATACCTAAAATTTCAATCGATTTTCATCCCAAGCATGGCTCTGCCTTGACCTCTGTCCCTAGATCTGTGTTCACAGACAAATCCACTTGGAAGCCCAATGACTATCCATCTCCAGAGTCTCTTTCCATCTGGTCCCCTTTCAGCTGGCTCTACTGAAGGAAATGGTATTATCAGCCAGATTCCACTGAAAGCCCTTGATCTGCCATTTGGGGCCTTTGCTTCCCCCTCCCCCTTTTCTTCCTTTTTTCTTTTCATTTCAACCCATTACAGCAGGCCCACAAATGACTTCCACAACACAAGTGTGGCCTGTGCTCTCCTTGGTTCTTTAGCTCCTCTGCTTCCTTCTTGTCCCCTCACAAGCAGTCTCCTCATGGCATCCCTGGTGACATTGTAAAAAAAATGCTAACCAGATCACATCACTTGATGTGCTGGCTGGTTCCCTGTCATCTTGACACAGCTGTAGTCATCTGAAAGGAGGAAACTTCAGTTGAGAAAATGTCTTCATAAGATCTGGCTGCAGGGAAGACTGTAGGGCATGTTTTTTTAATTAGTGACTGATAGGGTAGGGCCAGGCCATTGTGGGTGGTATCATCCATGGGCTGGTAGTTCTGGTTCTAAACAAAAGAAGGCTGAGCTAAGCCGTGAGAGCAAGCCAGTAAGCATCACTACTCCGCGGTCTCTGAATCAGCTCCTGACTCTAGGTTCCATCTCTGTTTGAGTTCCTATCCTGACTTCCTTCAGTCAAATAAATCCTTTCCTTCCCAAGTTGGTCACGGTGTTTCATCACAGCAGCAGTAATCCTAATTAAGATACTTAACTACTCAAATGCATTTGTTTCCCAGTATGTTTGGGAGATAGCACAAGTTTCTTCCCTTGGCCTACAGAGCCTAACCTTTCTCTCCAGATCTGTCTGCTTCCTCTCCTTGTGCTTCATCTCCACCTTATTCAGGGAACAGAGGTTCTGTTTACTGCTTTCACAGTAGATGGGGTCTGTCTTCTGCCACAGCATCTCTGAACTCGCTTTTCCTTGTGTCCAGAACATTTTCCCCCAGGAGCCAAAGTACAGACTTCAACCTGTGTGCACATGTGCATTCCCATACCATTTTCTTCTCATGCTAGATGTTTCCATTACCTATATCTGCATTAGATTATATACTACTCCAACCTGGGTAGGAAAATTGGCTTACGGTTCTTTATCCTTACAGTAAGGATGCATAGTTGAAGCATAGTTGGGGCAGAAAGTTAGAGGTAGAGACTGAAATAGAGACCCTTGAGGGACACTGCTTACTGGCTTGCTCAACCTGCTTCCTTCCTTCCTCTCTTTTTTTGGTTCTTTTTTTTTTTGATATAGGATTTCTTAGTAGCTATGGAGCCAGTCCTGGAACTCACTCTGTAGACCAGGTTGGTCTTCAACTCACAAAGATCTGCCCGCCTCTGCCTCCCAAGTGTTGGGATTAAAGGCGTGCACCACCACCTCCCAGCATTCAGCCTGCTTTTTTATACAACATAGGACCATCTGCCCCAAGGTTGGCACATCCCACAGTGAGTTGGACCCTTTACTATTAACCACCAATCAAAATTGCCCCACAGACTTGCCAACAGGCCAATCTGATGGAGGCAATTTCCCAGTTGTGGTTCCCTCTTCCCTGATGAGTCCAACTTGGGTGAAGCTGACAAGAAACTAACTGGCCCAGATTGTCACCTTTCCATTTACCTGCCAGTCCCCTTCCCTACGTGCACAATGTCACTGCACCTGCAAAGGGAAGGACACACAGTGACATTGCTCCGTACAATGTAGGAATGCTGTCTAAGGAAAACTGCCCATATTTGGGGAGATGCTTTAAGGCAGTTTAAATGTTTTCAACATCTTCACATTACCAAACATCACATTTCAAGGGATTTTCTGGAATCAAAAGTTGATCATCATCATCTTCACTCTCAACAATGTAACACCCTTTCCACAGGACAACTTAGGTGAAAATGTCACCTTAAACTATCCCTGCCACTGCTGTTTCGTAGCCACCACCTTCACCTCCATATTTGCTAACTGCTAGGTTTATTAGCAAAGCCTTTGCTTGCAGCATATGTTTTATCGTCCCTGTGATGAAATAGCGACAGAAAGACTCCATTGTATGAGACACTCAGGGAAGAACTACCCACATGTGCCCTGATTAGAACTCAGTGCCTTTCACATTCCTCTGACCAGAGGGCATGGGTTGATAGGGGCTGCAGCTTAAAATGTTATTGATTGTGATAAACAGGTATAACATGGCATTTCTCATCTTGAACATGCTAAGTTACAGTTCGGTGGCATTAGTCCATTCACGTTCCAGGGCAGACACGGTGTCCTCATCTTCAGGATGTCTGTTTGGGATGTCTGCGCTGTAAGACTGGAGTTCTACACCCTTGTTCAAGATGAGAAATGCTATGTTATACCTGTTTATCACAATCAATAACATTTTAAGCTGCAGCAAAAATAAATAGCCTAATCAAAACAGATACCCATGTACACTTCACATTGGTTCTTCTATGCTGGAAACAGACTGGCAGTTCTTAGGGAAACTCAGAAGTCTAGACTCACATGAAACGTGAATGAAGGGACACAGACCACCTTTCTCTATGTGATTTAACCTTCTCTAATGCTGTGTTCTTCATATGAACTTAAAATTATACTATGTTAGTGGGGCCAGCCTGGCCTATACATCTCAGCTACTGGGGAGGGGGAGGCTGGGGAATCACGAGTTCTAGGCCAGCTCAGATCAGATGGTGAGTTCACAGACAGCTTGGGTAATTAAGTGAGATCCTGTCTACAGGAAGCTTGCCGATCATGCATGAAGCCTCAGACTCGTGCTCAGTATTGCAAAGTAAACTAACCCAACAAACGAATCAGTGTTAAGTTCTCATGAAAGTTGGTAAACATTAACCAAATATATTCCCCAGGGATATGTCACCACACAGGGACCACACTCTGTACTCCCCCTTCAAACATGAATATTTCTTTATCATTGTGTGATTCTTTTTAGTGAAGTGTTTATTTACTGGCGTGTAGGTATACATAGCACGGTGCCAACCTGCCTGGCAGATGCACCATCTTGACTGCAATCTCCAGGATTGCAAGTGGGTAATTTCTTTGCTAAAGCCTCTTTTTTCTTCATACTGATCTAAACTTTTCAAATCATCATACAGTCCTGTATTCTGGTATTAGATACATTGGAACAAGGTAATTTATGAAATTGGCTCTCATGGGTTAATTTTGGCAATTCTTAAAATTTGCATGTATGTGGTGGGAGGGGGTGAAGGAAGTGGTGGAGTTTTCCAGTAACCTTTATAGGAACATACCTATGTTTTGTGGTATCAATACCCAGGAAAAATATCAAACTTTATAGCATATAACTAGTGTTCAACATCAATATTATAAAACACAAAAACACCCAGCACTCGGGAGGCAGAGGCAGGTGGATCTCTGTGAGTTCGAGACCAGCCTGGTCTACAGAGCTAGTTCCAGGACAGGCTCCAAAGCCACAGAGAAACCCTGTCTAGAAAAAAACAAAAACAAAACAAAAAAAACAAAACAAAACAAAACAAAAAAAAAACACAAAAACGACCAAGTTAGAAGAATTCCTTCAGGTTAAATTTATGACAATTACTTATGAACTATGGCTTACTATATAAAACTATCTCTTCCAATGACTATCCACGAGCTTTGCAAGAAGCTCTGGATAAGCTCTTACACTCTGACTAAAAGGAAATGGACACTCAGTCACATTGTTCACAACAAAGCTGTTGCTAAGGTTTCTTACGTTGTCCACAGTAAGTCCCGATGTATCCTTTCTGGCACTGGCAGTGGTCCTCAGCACAGGTCCCGCCATTCATGCACCTCACACTACACTGCTGGACTGTGAAGAAGACAAAAAAGTACAGACACCAGTCACCAAATTATATTCATGGGCTTGTCTATAAACTAGAGGTCCAACCTGATGGCAAATATATCCCATGTATTCTACTGACACAAATGTTATAATCCAATAAATTTTTATTGCCACTAAGAAGACAAATGCATTGGTGTTCCCAGTTTGAATCTTACTCCTGAATCAGACAGGTTCTCATTACCCTTGTTTAGCAAAAACCTAGGAGGGAACCATTAAAATTCAACAAAGTCATGCTCATTTTGGGGAGATTTAAAGCCCTTGTTTAGATATTGAGCAGGCAAATATACAATATCACTTCTAGCTTACTCTAATGAGATCTCAAACACTTGCACGGGGGGTTAATCTTGGTCTTTGGAGTCACAACATTTTCTAGAGTCATGAAAAGAAAAATACATTTTTAGTCTACTGTTACAGTTACTTTCATGGAATTGTTGGGAATTAATATGTGTAGGAAAGTGAGTTAATACATCTAAAGTATTTGGTCAGTGTTTCAGTAGACATCTGCTGTCTTTCTTTTTTTTATTTTATTTTTTTTTCTGTTTTTTTTTTCTTTTTTTTTCTTTTTTTTATTTTTTTCTGTTTTTTTTTTTTCTGCTGTCTTTCTGATCTTCTCTCCCCATAGTTAAGACCCAAATAGAATGGAGGCTGCAGCAGCTGCACAAAAAGACAACAAATGCAGGCTAGTGTTTGGAATGACAGGGTTAGCCAGCCTTAGCCGGTAGACTTAAGTCTGTACTTCTTTGGGTAGGTGAGTTGGTTAGATTTTTTTTTGTCAATTTGACACAAACAGGAGTCATCTGGGAAGAGGGAACTGTAATTGAAGAAAATGGATCTCTTAACTGACCATGGTGAAGTTCATTAGACATTTTTCTGATGAATATGGAAGGGCTCAGCCCACTTTGGGCAATACTACCTGGGCAGGTGGTCCTGGATGCTAAGAAGGTAGATGAGAAAGCCCCGTAAAAAGCCAGAAGACAGCATTGCATACTGAACTCTACTTCAGTTCCTGACTCCAGATTCCTGGCTCGAGTCCCTACCCTGACCTCCCACGGTGATGGGATGTGGCCTGGGAGCTGTAAGATGAAACAAACCCTTTCCTCCCCCAAGTTGCTTCCGGTTATGTTGGTTATCACAGGGATGATGTCAAAGTAGGTCAGTAGGTTAGTTACTATACATGTGCCTCACTTTCCTCCTCTGCAAAATAGGACCATGACAATATTAAACAACGTGGGTGAGAGGATTGAAAGAACGCAAACACCTCTCACAGAATGCTGCGCAGAGTGAACGCTCAGGAAATTACAGCTATTACAAAACATTACGTCATGGAATCCTAACCATCCCACCACGTAGGCACATCCTCGGGTGACAATTGCCTACGCGAGGCAACAACTATGGAACAAGACTGTCTTAGTTCAAAATTTAACACCGGTAAGGCCAGTTAGTGAGAACAACCACCAATCCATATCTCCTTCAAGGACGGCACTTGTCACTGGTTCCCAGGCTTAGGGAAAATGCAGTGGACATAGCCACGGAGAGGGAGAGGCAACATACTTGATTTTGCTCCACAGGTCGGGGATATTTGTCCACTGGAACAAGTACACATGTTGGGACGGGAACAAAATCCATCTCCACAGCTGTTCCTGCAAATGGCTGGAGAGAGCACAGAACAGATGGGAATGAGAGACAGCACCTTCAGTCACGTTCCACAGTGAAAAATCAACATTTTAAAACCACAAGTCTAGAAAACCAGGGCATGACATTAATGTTACAAAACATATGAGTGTTAGTATGAGATAAAAATCTTCCACTGGAGATGTGGGACTAAGTCTTAAATTTCCTTGTGATGTTGGACAAAGAAATGCAGCTCTTTTAAAATTCTGTAATACCAACTGACACCAATTCTTTAACTTGATTATCAATACAAGTTGCTTTTTCTATTCAAAACCGGAAACTTTTGAGTTCAGGATTCACCAAAGGATCTTGATCCTAGGGAGCTGGCAGTAGTGGGGACATCCGGAGAGACTGAGCATCTTGGAAAATAGAGCCCACTGTTTAAGAATGTGAAATTGGTAGAGACAGAGACCTGGGCCCTAACGAGTTGCCCAAATGTTTGGCTCCCTGCACATTCCATCCCAGCTGGCTTCTGTCCTATCCAGTCATCAATCTTTATCCCCCTCCATGACTCCTCTCCTTCCTCCAGTCTTGAGTCTGCCATATCATCACTGCAACCTAAGCCACTCCCGCTGCTCAAAAGAGCCAGTCTGATAGGGTGGGGGTGGGGACTGAAGCTCCCTACAGATGTGACCTCCAGCAAAGCTGTGGGTCATCTAAGCCAAGTTTAGGCTCATTGACACATCACATACCACAGATACACAAAATCTTCAGTCAAGTGCCTTGGAATGGGAACTCTCTCCCAAATTTAGTCAGGAGCTGAAAGATTTATCTCTATATCCCTAGTTGAATTCCCTCTTTGAGCATGCAGGGTATGTGCAGATTTGATCTTTCTCCGAATGCAAGAAACAAGGGAAGGGTCTGGAACTGTCCGGAAACCACACACAAATACTTAGAACACTGTGCATATGAATCTTTTGCTGGAGCGAGTTCTCAGAGCTTCCAAAGAGACCTGGGATCCCCATGATACGAGAAACACACTCTACAGGAGCAAACCAATTTGGTAATTGCTTTCCTTTTCTAAGATCGCCTTTGGTATCTATATGATACGGGCAATGTCTCAACTGGTTATCCTGAATGAAAATACTGTAAAAATATTATGGTCTTAAGATTAAAAGAAAAGGCAAAAAAATGGCTTCCACCATAGAATTAATATTTAAAAATATTAGGTTCTGACCAACAGTAATTTTCTATGGCAAATGCTCATGAAATATAGTTTTATTTCAAGGGTTCTTCTTTCTTAGCAGGCAGGTTAATCTAGGTTTAGATGGGGTGAGCCATTTGGTCTCAAACCAAAAGAAGGTTTGAGGGGCTGATCCTGGACATCTTCAGGTAGTCAGTTGTCTGTCGAGGCTTCGATGTGTCCCCTGCACAGGCCAGTAGGAAGAAGTAAGAGTGATGAACTCCTTCCTCTCTATGCTCATTGCAGTCTGCGGTCTCAGTACAACTCCTCCATTTTAACTGACATTATGAATCCTAGGAGTGTTGGAAGGAGCAGGAGAAAGGGTGTACACACTGGGAGTCTGGTGACATTAGGAGAAGCTGCATGGACTGGTACTTAACACGCGTGGCACACAAGAGGTGTGAAGATGAAGTCTCACTCTGCCAATGCCCCACCGTGAGCACAGATAATACCCAAAACGTCTCTGGGTTCAGTTTTCCCATTAAAAACATAAATGAACCGGGTCATCCTGGAGGGTTCTGACATGTTATTTCTTCTTTCAGTTCGCAATTGCTGTGATGCTAAGCCAATCCCACTCATTGTTTCCCCAATGACCAAAATACTGCTGCGTGCGTTCTCCATAAATAAACGCATAAGCAAACTCTTCTTCCATTATTCCATGTTCTTGGATGATTTCTTTTAATTTTTTGAAAAAAGAAGGCTAGAAAGTAGGTTTGGAAACAAACATGGAAATTTGGAAGTACTTCAATGACATATCAAGCCACAATTAAGAATAATAACAGTTGGGCATGATGTCCCAAGCCTGTAATCGAGGCGCTTGGCTGGCTGAGAGGAAGCCCGGGAGTTCAAGGCCAGCCTGAACAACATGGTTCCATTCCTGGGGCTGGCTAGAGATCATGTCTTTCGAAACGAATAATAAAATGATCACAATGAAGAAGGGAACAAAACCATAATGCATCATCTTTTTAAAGTAATAGACACATTTCTTCACTGTCTTCTCGTGTGAAGCCTGGTAGGAGACAAACGTCAAACTTTAAAGCTTGCTCTGGGTGCAAACAAAGTGGAGATGTAACATATGAGAAAATTAATTGTGGATCTTCATATTATTATCATTATTTTGTAAAGTGCCTCAGAATTTGTCTTTGCTTCATGGTGAAGTAAATTAAACAAAGAAATATTTGTTACCAAGAAATTCGGGAATTAAAAGTTCCCGGTTTTCAGTTTACAATGATTTTAATGTCCATATTTCTCCACGTATGACCATTTTAAGATGCAAAAATAACAAACTGACTGAATTTAATTTTTAAACTAGGCGAGGCTCTTGCAAAGGGGATGGTACCACTGCGGCAGTGCTTTCCGGTAATTTTGCGCACAAGTTTTAATCTCCAGCTATAAATTATTTTCCTATTATGTTAATAATAAATATTGCTTAGATATACTAGACATAAATGTCATCAATATTTATTGGAGATCTGACGATAACACCAATGTTTGCCTAATGTATGTATTTCTAATAGAAGAAATGTAGGGTGACCATACTCACTGTGAGGTGCTAGAAGCTGACCTTCTAAAGAAGGAAATGGCATGAAGACGGTCAAAGACCCGAAGTGTTTAAAAGTGGACACTCACTGGCCCATGCATAAATTACCAGTGCAACCATGCCAGGAGGGGAGGCTCTGCAGTTCCCATTCCTTGCTGATCCAATAAAACCTGACTCTACAGATTTGCAACCCGTACCATAACCCTATCCCTTCTCCTCGGCTGCTCTCCAACTCAATAATGGCAGTCACATTCATTACATTTAGTGAGTCAGACTTTCCACAGTGCCTAAGTCATTCCCAGCCAGTGTGGCAGGTGTGTGGTGAGTGACGTTAGCTGTTTCAAGAGTCTGTAGATCCCAACAGTGTGAGGCAGCCCCGGTAATGCCCCAGTGGCCGGAAAGAGTAATGCACCTTCTATAAATATTTCACACAGGACTGTCTGGAGTCCTGAGAGAAGGCAAGTGACCTTCATTCCTTTTCCTCTCCCCCATCCCCATAAAAACCAAAGACCTGTACATACACGGGTTTATTGGAAAATATTTATGAATCAATCATTTAAAAGAACACAGTAGCTGTTTCTTATTTTTGTTTCATTGCTAGAAGTTGTGGGGTTTTGAAATAGAAGAAAAAGAGAGAACTAATCTTTACAATAAAACTTTAGATTTCTGTCCTTTGAAAGGACAGCACAGAAATAGCATTTAGGCTCTGTCTCAAACCCACAAACCCAATAAATACAGAGTTGGAGATACCACTGTGCCCATACTACCCCTTGGCTAGGGTAGCTTACCCCTTTTTTGTTGACAGTGGCATAATTATCTTTCCCTTGGGGAATACCAAGGTCAGTTTAAAGTCAAGACAGGCTGTAAATGCATGTGCTGTCTGTGCCTTGGCTGTCCTCCCGAGTGGACAATGTGGCTGGGCTCCACAAACACACCGGGAAAGGCCGATCACACTTCACCCCACAAAGCCCATGAAATGAGAACCCCCTGAGTCCTTAATCATAACACCAGAAACTAATGTGCTTAGAACTTGGAGACCGGCATATGTACTCTGGAAGCTGAAAATAATTCATGTGAACCTTTAAGTTCTGATACACAGATCTTTCCAGGGCATAAAAGTCACATTGGAGAAAACATACTGTCCACTGTTAAGATTTGGCATGTGGAAATTTTAAATTTAACTGTCTTCTAGCCATAAAAGGAGTCAAACAACTTACATTTATTTTCTTAAGAAACAAAACAGCAACTACAAAAATCTGTTAACTTTTGGTCAGTTCAAAATCTATGAGAGTACTCCTTTTAAATCTTTGCCATGTGACTGCTGAGTGTAGCCCAGAGATGAGAAAGTAGTGTAAAGGTCTAAGATTGATCTTCTGATGGCCCAAACCTAGGAGTCCAAGAGTAACCATAGTAACACTGTGGTCTTAGCTGGAATTTATAGGAAAGGTGATGCTGAGTCATCCAGGGTATTGCTCTAACACAATGCCCCACCCCGTTTGTATCAATACACACAAATGATACAAAAAAAATCTAAGCATTCTAAAACCTTTATCAGTGTCTTCCTCCTGAGTTTCCATTAGTGAAGTTTTTCAGCTGATGAGGCTTCCTCCCCACCACTGAGCTCTCCTTACCATTGTGTGACCAATGGCTTTGTATGGGCAACTGAGTGTTTAAACACTGTACACAAGGTCAGCCCTGAAACAGAGCTGAGTATGCTGTGTGGGCCCTGCCAAACACTCACGGACAATGCATTGATTTCCTCCTGGGAGCGTCTTCCAACCAGGGCAGCAATAGGAGTGGAATCTAGAACCGCACACGTTGGGCCTGCAGGGGACAAACACGGCGATACCCACATAAGGATAGGCGCAGTAACACAAAAGAAGCTCTTCCTAAGCAAAACCCGAGCGAGTAGGTATCAGGACAACGAACAAATCAAAATTCCATTTCAAATTCTTGGGGCTTGGGAAGCAGATGTGGAAGTAAAGGGGCTAGAGTTTGGGATGGGGGAGGGTCCAGAACCTCTAACTATCCCCTCTCAACTGCCCTCCCTTGCTTGGCTTTTTAAACCGGGAAAAGAAACAAGAAACACATAATTTGCTACTATTCTAGAGTCCGGATGCTGAGAACAAAAGCAACACTCCGCTCAAAAATCCTTGCCCTTGCTCCCAAATCCATCCCTCCTTGCTCCACTGTTGTCTCTGGCCCCCAAGTGTCAAGGAGGGCGACTTGGAAGGCGGAGCGCTGGATCTGGCGATGATAACCAGCGACTGCTCCGCACAAGTCCTCAAACAAAAGGCTCTAGAGCTGCGCCCCCGACGGTGGGGAGCATGCAGACTCCGGGGGGCCCTGCGCAGGGCAGACCCAGGCCCTCTTTCGGCCTGACACTGGGAACCTTTCCCAGCGCCACAGACATCGCACATGCTCTGCCATTTGCACCCAGAGGCCCGCTCCCACCGGCAGCCAGCCGAAGCCCCCTAGGGAGGGCTTTTCGCGGAGCAATTGAGGCTTTCCGGGAGGAAAATGAGGGGCGCTCCTGGAGCTCTCGGGGTCTTTAAGTGTCCTAGTGGAGGGAACTGAGGCTCTACCCGCCAGCGCGACAGTCAGGGAGGGTGTGAAGTAGAAGGCAGGGAGGTCTCCCGCACAAGTCAGTCATCCCGCCGCCCACCTACCCTCGGAGTATGTCCTGCTGTCCTCGCCTGCGGACGCGGCTCGCCGCTACCGCACCCTCGTCCCGGTACTCAGGCGCCGCGAAGCCGCCTTCTACTGCGGGCCGGACCTGTTGCGGGGGCGGCTGGGACCGGAACGTCTTAGGTGGCGGAGGCTGGGGCTGACCGGTTGTGCCCTGTGCCCAGAGCGCCACGCAACCCAGCCACACGAAGTAGGGCTGGAGACACGACCGCCGCCGTCTCCCCATCGCCAGCGCCAAGAGCGCGCGGATCGAGGCCCGCAGAGAGGGGGCTGTCGAAGACCAAATCCGAGAGGCCCGGGGGAAAAAAATCAGGGTCTGACCAGCCCTTCGTCAGCTCACGGGACTCGCTTGGGTTGCGGTGTCCTGGTGGAGTGGTGGAGCGGGATGCAGCGTCAGCTCCTAAGTGGCAGCGTGCGTGCGGGGCGCGGGCTTCTAGCGCTGGGGGCAGTGAGGCGCGGCGGCGATGCAGCCGGCAGCCCCGCGCGGTCCACGTTGCATCCCCCGGGCCACTGCCCCGAGCGACTCCAGGACCGCCAGCGGGTGGGGGCGGGAAATTACAAAAGTAACCCGAGCAGCCGCGGCATAAAGTTACAAAGAAAGCGGACCTCACAAGGGAAAAAAAAAAAAAGCAGGGGGAGGGGGGTGCCGAGGCTGAGTGGATTCCCGTGCGCTCCGGGCACAGATCCTGGAAAGCTGCAGAAGTCACCAAAGGAAACAGGCGAGCGAACAAAAGTCACCCCCAAAAGAAGAGGAGGGTCTTCTCGGGGCTCGTTTGGGGTCCTATGGGGCAGCTAAGCGGGGCGGGGCGGGGCGGCTGCACAGCCCTTCAGAGGTGCGCGGGGCCCGGGCGAAGGGTTGGCGGAGGGAGGGCAGGAGGCTGGATGCCGGGGAAGATGCCGCGGAGGAGGGCACGGCGCCGGGGTTTTAGAGGCTCGGCGGGGCGCGGGGCGGGACGGCGGGCGGTGGCTGTCAGAGGGGGCCCGGGCGCAGCGGTCCACACGTGGAGCGCAGCCTGGATGGAGGGACTAGCAGGGCTCAGGGTGGGCGGGGACAATGTTACGGGGAGATCTCAGGAAGAGGAGTGGAGTGAGCGATGGGGGAGGGGAAAAAGGCAGGAAGGGGGGGCAGGGCAAAGGGAACGGGGGGGGTTGGGGTTGGGGGGGAGGGGGGGGGGGGGGGGGGCGCGGGGGGAGCTGAGCGCTTAGTCTAGGTTGGAAGCTGGAAGCGGGCTTCGGATGAGGGATTGGCGAGCAGGGGTGCCAGAGGAAATGAGAGGGGGATGGGGGAGGTGAGGGCGAGGAGAGAAGTGGAAAGGGGGGAGAAGAGGGGGCCAGAGCCCGCTGGAGGGGCGAGGCAAGGCGGCCAGGCTTCCCGTCCCGCTCCTTGGCCGCAAGCTCTGTTTTGACTGCCTTACAAAGCAAGCAGACGGCGGGGGAGGGGGCTACCAGCGACCAGGTTTGGGGAGAGACCCCACCGCGGCCCCAGCCTTTCCTCCCGAGAGCTCCGGGGTCTCGAGGACTGGAGACAAGGGAACCCGAGAGTGCTACTGAACTTCCCCGTTGGACAGAGGTCACATGGTAGAAAATGGGACCCAGTTCTGAGGGGACCAAGACTCTGATCCGCGTGTATGTGTTGGGTGTGTGTGTTGGCGAGGGTGAAGGGGGGGACGGAGATTCGCAGATGGCCAGGAACAGACCTCACACTGGAGCTCAACCTCGGTCCTGTCCGTCCTGGAAATCTAGGACCTTCGGATCGCCCTGCTATCCCCCACCAGGAACACCATCAATCGGTAGAACAAATGGCCTGGACCTTTCCAGATTAAACTGCATCCGCAGTACAGAAGGAATTCATATCATGGCAAGGAGCCTCGGCCATGCGCTGGCGCCACAGTCGCAAGGAGTCCTTAGAGGAGATGTGCTCAGGTGTGACCCCTGGCAGAACTCTGCCTGGGTCCTCAAATGGGGATGGTTTGTTGTTGGGACAGTTGGCTGCATAGCTGGTAAATGGGACTGGGGCGTGACTTTAGTTTTTGTTCAGGACCCTTCTGATTAATGATTAAACCTGGCAACTGGTGCGATGAATGGCCTGTAAATGTAGAGGGTCTCTCCTTCAGATTCTGGGATCTTTTGTGGCCCTGCTTTCAGGAGGTCTCTAAGAAGCCCTTGCCATCTCTTAGTCAGTGGAATTAATGGGCCAGACGACCACACACCTCTGAAAACCAGGAATGAGCAAGCAGTTTAGGAAATGGTTCTTGGGAACAGTGTTCGGCTCATTCCAGCCCAGAAAACCTTACTTGAAAAGAAATGAGTATGCATCTTTGTTTTTCCTAGCCTGGATTGTCCAGATGTGCTATTTGACAGCCAGAAATTCTTGGAGAATTGGCACACCTCCCTCCTTTATTTCCCCAGCGTAGCTGTAGTTGGCAGACAAAGACTCTCAGGTAGTAACCCTTCTAACAGTGTCCACATAGAGCAGGAGGGAAAAGTAGGTGTCGCAAAGTTTGGGGGAGGGGACACTGGGAGCTAGAGAAGTCATTTTCCCCCCTGCATTTTGAATCAAACAAATAATGGTTTAAATAAATGATCTCATGAGTTAAAGCAGTGCTTTAATTGTAATCCTGTGACTTTTTATTTAATACTTAAACGACTTTATATTTCATTGCATTAAGCCCAAATAGCATATACCTTCATTCTTTCACTCTGTGATACCTCTTCTAGGAGCCTGCATAAAAATACCTGGAAAAATACAAAATGATGGATCCTTTAAGTTATTCATCGCAGCACTGTTGTAATAGCAAAGGGCTGGAAATGCAAACATTTCATCAAGGAGGAACTGGCTGCACGCATGCTTAATTCATTTTATGGAATATCATGCAAATATAAGAAGAATTAATTAGGATCGCTGT
Organism: Neodon shergylaensis; assembly: GCA_025134845.1. Classification (NCBI taxonomy): domain Eukaryota; kingdom Metazoa; phylum Chordata; class Mammalia; order Rodentia; family Cricetidae; genus Neodon; species Neodon shergylaensis. The sequence continues at coordinate 1,480,558 of JABTXL010012544.1, read as the reverse complement.
GTTCCTTTGATGTGATGTCTAGCAAAGAGGGTTGGGGAAAAAATCAGCATGGTGTGGATAGAAAAGGTCATTTATTGAGTCGAAAAGTAGAATACACATTAATAGGAGCTAGGGAGGGAGGGAATGAGGAGCTGTTGTCCCACAGTTGCAGAGTTCCTATTCCAGATCACGAAAAAGTTCTAAAGGGATAACAGTGATGGCTGCAGTGTGGGTACAAGCCATCCTATGCAATCAGAATGATTAAAATGGTAAATTTATATTACATACCATTTTTTATAATTATTTCAAAGGGAGGATATACGGTTTCTCATTGCATGCTGCCTTTTGTCTGTGTGTTTGTGCTGTGCATTGTTTTGTATTAGAAGCCTGAGTCAAATCTAACCGTAAGTACTTGTCAGGTAAAGAGAATATAGGAAACAACTTAATGGAAAGCTACACCTACTCTAATAGTTTTGAAGCTATCTCTATATCTTATATAGTAAAAAATAATTAAAGTTTAAAAGAACTAAGAGCAAAGTAAAATAAACTGGTTACATTTATAGCATAGCCACAGAGTAAGCAGTTCGTCAAAAACATATTTTGGACAATAAGTCTCTAGTGAAATGTACATCAAGAATGAAAGGAGCATAAAGAAGTCTAAAATTTCATTCAATGGAAACAATGTGTCAAGAAAAAAATGAAAGGTGGGCAAAAGTTGTGTGAGCCTGAACTCAAACCCAAAACTCATGTAAAAGGTCAGATGTGGAGGTGCACATCTGCAATCGAAACATTCTTATGTCAAGATGAGAGAATCACCCAGAAACTCGTGGGCTAGGTAGCCTAGAGAACACAGCAGCAGAACAGGAGGTGCAGAAAGGTGAGAACCAATTCTCAAAAGTTCTCTTTGACCCACACATACACTGTGTGTGTGTGCGCATGTGTAGAGCCAGGAAATTGTTTTATATTAATGGTTTATTTTTCATTTTAAATAGGTAGTTACTGGCGTATTTGACTGTATATTTAAGTAATATAGCTATTAATATTATCCCAACTAAAATGTTTTGCGTGATAAAAATACGATGCTTTGAGTTTGATTTGAACCACTTGGAAAAAGTGAAACAAGGACTGGGTTTTGAAAATATGAGTTAGATGTAATTTTCTCTATATTCCTTGCTGATCATTCTTAAGCTAACACCCTATGGGGAAAGAGAGTCAGTATTCCCAGGCAGACTAAAGCCTTGGGAAGAAGGCAGACTATCTAGTGAGCTTGGGTTCTGCAGAACGACATGGGAATGAGTGCCTCGTCTATGCCTGACTGGTGCCGGAGAAGCTGGCAGCTTGGAAGTGCCAACAGCGTGGACTGAGGAAAACCTCCAAGAACTCCTGCAATCTCCAGGACAAAGGATAAAAGCAGGTGGCCTAGCAGGACTAGAACCTTTTAGACATCTACAACTAAAACAGAATCAACTGTGATTCCCACACATACCCCAACAGAGGTCAGGTAGGAAACTGATGCGCACACTGTAACAAGGTGGTCCTCCCACCTCCTGATGGCGCCAGAGAAGATCCTGTGGAGAGTGTGAAGGCCAGTTCTCCTGTGCAGTGAGGAGCCAGTATTTCACCGTGTCAGTGGAGAAGCTGGACTTCCCACCCTTAGTCAGGGTTCTCCAGAGAAACAAAGCCAACATTAGTATGTATGTGGATACGATCTTACTAGAGGACTGGCTTACAGAATCACAGACTGAAAGGAATCTTCTGCAAGATGAAAATACAGAGGACTCAACCACTTGACTCATCCCAGAAAACCAGATGCCACAGAACCAGGGAGAGCAAAATTTGAGGCTCCGTTTGGGGTCAAAGACTTGAGAACTTCTAAGAACTCCTATTACTAGAATGGAAAGTTAAAATAATCGGAAACCAATGTTCAACCACTTGTGCCCTGGTTTTGCTTCCTGACAATGGAACTTAAGGGAGAAAGGACTGATTTGAATCACGATGCCAGGTTATAATCTGTCACTGAGTGTGTCTGTCGGGGGGGGGGGGTTAAGGGTGGCAGGAACTTCAAGCAGTGGTCATGTCAAGAGCAGAGAGCATTGAATTGATGCATGCCTGCTAGTGTTGGGCTTTCATTCTCCTTTTCATTTAGTCCAAGGTTCAGCCCATGAAACGATGCCACTCATACTCAGAGTGGGTGTTCTCACCTCAATTAACCCAATTAGACCTCCCCCTCCCCGATATGCCCATAGGTGAACTTAATCTAGAAATCTCAAAGAGACTTCCTTCCCTGGTGAATCTAGATCAGTGGTTTGCAACCTGCCAGTATCAGATATCCTACATACCAGACCTTCACATTACAATTCATAACAGTAGCAGAACTACAGTTATGTAGTAGCAATGAATTCATTCTATGGCTGGGGTAACCACAATGTTAGGTACTGTATTAAAGGTTCGCAGCATTAGGAAGGTTGAGGACTACTGATCTAGATCATGTCAGATTGGTAGCACTAACCATCACAAGCTGGAAACATTTGAACCTTGCCTCAGAAGGCTCGGCTCCTCTTCTGTTTCTTGTGCCTCGGGCCCCCAGCTCATCAAGTGGTGCTCAGCCATCTTGCATCTGTTCACTCAGTCCACTGACTCCCACACTAGCAAACACTTCAGTCAACATTTCACAGACATAAACAGAAGTCGTGTTCTGCCAGTTTTCTAGGCATCCCTCCTTTCGATCCATTCACATTGACACCATCCAATAAAGTCCTCATGCATCCAGTCACACTGTAGAGATGCCCCAATCTGATCGGACAGTTGTGAGACGCTCTAGTAGAGGATCCTGACTATGTGAATACCCATACCAAGGCGCCATCCTGGGGAGCCCAAAGTAAGGTGCCACTGTCCTTTCCAGCTAGGGGATATAGGTAAGCCACAGAGAAGCCTGTGCTCCTCTCTTGCTCGATGATACTGTGTTCTTCTTGAAGAATGCCAACAGAGTCTCAGTGTGGAAATAGAACTTCCACCACCACCAAGCCATAGTGAGGGAGTTCCCTCTTTACTGCTCATCAGTGTGATGTCAGGAAGGCTGATAAAATAGATGGCTTAAATATATAAAAGTCTCATAACGCAAAGGCCGAAGTGTCCACAACTCAACTGAGAATTACTCACCCTGCAAAATCCAGGAAATCGTAAATGCAAATGAGAAATGAAAATCCGTATACACCAGCCCCTAGATGGCCGGATACCAGGTTTGTCCCCCGGTATATTTAAAGCAGCTATGATAAAAATGCTTCAGCGAGTATTTGTGAGCACAGATAAAAAGAAAGGAACAAGAAAGAAAGAAAGAAATGAAAAATTTAGAACTGAAAAATACAGGAATAAAAATGTAATAATGATGCTGTTTATTTGTAATCTCGGAGACTGAAACTAGGCAAGTACTCTGCCACTCAGCTATCCTCAGCCTATTTCCTATTATTTATCATCATCATCATCATTATTATTGAGATATAATCTTGCTGAGGTCTTCAGTCCCAGGAATTGGCAATCAATGAACTTGAAGTCTGAAGAATGGAATTACTGAAACTAAAATTTAGAGAAAATCAGTTGAAAACTAAAGTGTCAGAGATCCAGAAAACTATAAAACAAAATCATTATCTGAAATGTGAAGAGAAGAGAGAACAATCTTAAACTACCTGAAGAAATAAAGGCTAAAATTTTCTAACATGTGGCAAATATATATATACACGCAGATTCAGGAATCCTAGTAACACAATAAAGGCAAATAAATTGACATTGGGATTCATCACAAAGTAACTAAAATCAATATAAACTTATCTAGAATTCAGCCAGATAAGTGACTTTACCCACTGGAGAAGAACAATTGAGTAAGAGACAGGAGCAGGTTTTTCTCCAGAAATGACAGAGATGGAGGAAATTGTCCCCTAAAATCCTATACTTGAACACACCATTTTCAGATGAAGAGCATGAAAGAATTTTTCTCTCGAAGACCTACCATAAAGCAATGTCCTAAGGAAATTCTCTAAACAAAAGGAAATGTTAAGAGGGAATCTTGATACACTAAGGAGAAAGAGCAGTAGACAGTGCAGACATGGGGAAAGATGGGTGAATGCAGTGAGCTTTATTTATTGCCTTTCTAACTTTGTTACATGGTTTATGTGTTCCTTGATTTGGGTCTAAGATGTACTCAGGAAGAGTACAGAATAACCAGAAGAACAGCAAGGTAACTGCAGGGTACCAGGATCTTATGAGTGCGCTGTGCTAACACAAAGGGAAGACACAGACCCTCCTTTATGACAGGGAAATTGGTCTCTACCGCTTGTCGGTGCTCACCCAAATCTTCACATGTCAATGTCCTAGTGTTTACATTGTACCTAAGAAGTAGGTATGGGGAAAATCTGGGTGAGCAACAAATAGGATCTCTTCACTGTCTTTTCAACTTTCTGTCAATTTTTACTTAAAAGAAAATGGTATCAGAGAGATGGTTTAAATTTGTTGCCGAGTCTGAAGCATCTGAAGAACCCTCAGAACTCATCCTGTGGAAGAAGGAAAACAATTTCTGTAGGTTATCCTCTGGCCTCCACAGGCATGAATGTTGTAGCATGTATCCATGGTAGCATTGTGCCCACACCATCACCATCCCATATGTGATAAATAAGTAAATAATATATAATATACATAGAAACACTTTTTAAATTAGTGACTCAAAATTGTCTATTTTGTCAATGTGAGACAGAGACATTGCTTCCAATTAGATTAAAAATATCTTAATAGATGAGATAAAATGGCAAATCTTGGTCATTATTAGAGCTGTGAATCAGCTTTAATCAGAAACTGGTGGATCCAGTGGGAAGAAATCCTAAAAGGATAAAGACTGAACTGAACACCACCACCAATCAAGGAAATCTAATTGAATTTTATAGCTTACTTTATCTAACAGTCAAACAGTATACCGTCTATACACGACTGCAAATTATCCACTATGGTAGCCACCTTTAGATTATCAATACTGATAATCTAAATTTTCACATTAGGAGACTAGGAGAGAAGAGTACATTAAATCCCCAAAATATGATACAAGAAATAAAAATTCGAGCAAATATGAATGAAGTCGATGACAGAAAAGTGATGGAGAAAATCAACAATACAAAAGTTTGGTTATTGAAAAGGGTCAGTAAAATGGATAATCTTGTAGCAAAGCTAGGGAGAAAAGGACACAAGTTGTTATATTAAATAAAAGAACTGTAACTACTTATTTAGGGTCATCAAAACGGTGATAAACCCACAGTATAAACAACTATGCTACAAACTTGCTTTGACTAATGGCCACGCCCTAGCTCTCGGGGTTTTTCAGCTGCAAGCCCACCAGAAACTACTCCCCATCCATCAGGAGCTCATGAGGGTCTCGTGCTCAGAGCTGCAAACACAGGAAAACAAACTGTTTATTCTGGTAGGCAAGGGGTCATAGAAAATTCAGGGTCTGAGAGTCCGTCCCAACAAAGGCTGGCCAGTGTGACTGTTTTACTTTTCTGATCCTCAGGCAAGTTTTATTAAAATACAAGGGAAATGCTACTACAGTATTCAGTTTGGCTCTCATGTCTAACTATATTTCACCCTGCCATAGGGCACAGTTTCTTTATTAACCAATGATAATAAAACATATTCACAGCATACAGAGTGGCATCTGACATCATCTCCCCTTTTCTAATTAAAAAGGAAGGTTTTAACTTTAACAAAGTAAAATTACATATAACAAAATGCTTATTAAGCAAGAATTACAGTTACAATATTTAGTCTATTTGTATTTGACAAAATTAAAGAAAATATTCTATGATCTATTCTATCTTTGTGAGTCTAAAGTTTTATATCTAATTTTATCATAACTAAGGAAAACTATAACTATAACTATCTAGTCTTCAGCTCCATCAAATACTCCAGAAAGGCATAATGCAACCTAAGTAAACACAAAGTACATTGTAAGCAATTTCCAAAACTCTAGAAATGACAGAGATATCTGTCTGCCTCTGCATCCTGAGTCCTGGGATTAAAGGTGCGTGCCACCACTGCCTGGCCTCTAGTGGTTTAGATTGGCACTCTGATCTTCAGGTGAGCTTTATTTGTTAAAACACATACAAAATGTCACCACAGATTAATCATTAATAGAGTAAGAAAATGAATAATAAAGGAATTTCCTCAATCTTTGGCTTGTTTCATTTTATTTCCACAATTTACCAAGACAACATTCCCTTTCCTTAATGATAAATCTTACTTCACTTCATACTTTATTATATATTTATACATCATCATCATCATCATCAGTGTAGTTCCAGAAGACATACATGACTAGTGAATCAAACCAAAGCTCTGTCACTGAACTGTACCCCAGCCCTTTTGTTACATATTCAAATTACTTCTGAGTTTGAATGCATAGTACTGGGGAATGATGCTTGTGCCTTTTGTTGGCTGTTTGGACATGGGTCGCACAGTTACTCATGGAGCTGTAGGTCAGGATGTAGCTGATCTGCTTTCATCTCTTAACCACATTCAACCTTTCTTCCCCTAGAAATGTTTGTATTTTTCATGCTTTACAAATTTACCTAAGACATGTCCTGGTAGATATTGTGATGCGGGATGTCTCTCTAGATGCTATGAATATGTTTTATTACCATTGGTTAATAAAGAAGCTGATTTGGTCAATAGCCAGCAGAATAGAGCAAAGTGAGAAATCCAAGCAGAGAGAGAGGGAGAAAGAAGGCAGAGTCAGGGAGACGCCAGCAGTCACTGGAGAAGCAAGAAGTGAGGTTAATACCACAGTCGCATAGTGATACACAGATTATTAGAAATGGGTTAATTTAAGTTATAAGAGCCAGTTAAAAATAAGCCTGAGCCATTGGCCAAATGGTTTGTAATTAATATCATGCCCCAAAGTGACTATTTGGGAACTGGTGGGTGGGAGAGAAACCTCCAGCTACACTTTACGATTTTATTTCTAGAACACAGTATTATACTGCTTCTATGGATTCAATTGCTGCTCTTTTTCAGAAGAATGACTTTTTTGTTGTTCTATCTTTTAGACTGTCTGCATAGAGTTCCTTATTTCAGTGACAGATGATGTGTTTGCTTGGCCTGTTAGCTGGTCCACTGGCTTCAGTGGGTGTGTTGCTTTTTATGCTGGCTGTGGTTACCTCAAAACTTCCTTCTTCATTGACCATCTGATTATCTGCCAAGCCTATGATTGTTTAATTTAGTCAGAGACATGTTAATGTTTGATTTGGGTTTGGTTCTTTATATATATTTTTTAGGTTCTTATGTCTGAAGCTTTCAGTTAATGGTCATTGATTATCTCTTTTATTTTTAAATATATTGAACTTTGTATTTGAAGACTGAAGCATGAGGATTTAACTTACAAATTAGTAATGTATTATAACAGTGTTCATTATACCTATATTGCTATAATTAAGCTAGACCATAATTGAGAGTCTGCGTGCACACACAGACAGTGTTCAATGAACCCACTGGGTTTAAACACACACACACACACACACACAGAAAGTTGGAAGGAAAAGTGGTGATGGGTTGGAGAGGATCTAGAGGGGAGATAAAAAGATGTGGAACCTATCAATATGTATTCTACATGCCTGTACAAAATTCTAAAATTTAAAAAATGTCTTTGTTAGTATTCAGGCATCTATACTGGCCTGTCTTTGGGGTTCTGATGGGAAATGTCCTCAGCTGTAGCTACTAAGAGCACCTCCTGTGTGCATACTCACTACATTCCCTTTTAAAAAGGCCCTGCCTACCTCCCACATCTCTCTGTCTGTCTGTTTCTCCCTCCTCCCCCCTCTCTCTTTCTTCTCTTCTGCTGCTCCTGTCTCCAGAGGCCTGTCTCCCCTCTTCTCTCTCCTCTTTTTATGTTCCCTTTCACCTAATAAAAAAAAAAACCTGTCCACGTGAACTCTGTTGCATGGTGTCTTTCTCTTGTTCACTTATTTTTTTTTTTTAATTACAGCATTGGTGCCCTGATCAGTAAAGGCTCTCTTGGTGCTTCCTTTTGCCCACAGACAGTTTGAGGAACGCCAGGATCCCGGAACCCAGTTTACATACTAGCCTCATTTCTCTGGATAGCTGGGTCCCTCCATCCAAAACCTGCACTGCTGGTAAGCCCCTCCCCTTTCCTCCACCCCTGACTATTTCCCAAGTGAGGACTTATCTCTTGAGTCTGGTTTTTCACCTTTTGGCTTCATTCAGTCCTAGTACCAGGCAACCATGACTCTCTTGGTCTCAGAGCCCTCAGCCACCACCCTTTGCTGTGATGACTCACTGGGCAGCCTGTGCCTTTATTGGACCCTTAGGTCCTACTGGTTTTGCCCTATCGCCGCCACTCCTTGAGTGATGACACTCAGAGCAGCTGTGTCTTTCTCTTTCGAGCTTTGCTTGATAAAAAAAAAAGTCTTTGGATCTCATTCTGCCTCACTCATGGGGAATAAGCCTACCAAAAATCTACTCCCCGGCACTCTATATCCTGATACTTTATGGGACCTTTGCAACATTCTGCCAGCGATCCTGATTGATGAAAGGAGGTATCACCCTTTCACCCTTCTACTTCCCCCTCCCCCAATAGACCTCTCACATCTGTAGCATGCAGCATATTTACTTAGTGGCAGAGCTCACCAAAAGGTAATCACTTCACCCTGGGACCCCATCCACATGTTCCGCCCTCATCAGATTCACTCTTTTCTGCCTGCAACAAATCTGCTTTCTTTTTCTGAATTCCTCGGACATTAGGAATTGCAGACCCCTCGGTCCTACTTCTCTGCCTCATTCATTTGAACTGTGTCATCGTTTATACTTCCTTGCTCTCATTGGGATGTTTTTGGAGACCCACTGGCCATTCCTAACCAGGTATTGTTGCAGGCTTACCAGCTGTTGGCCGTAGCGCTGGAGGTGTAAGACCATCAAACATGTCCAGGTGATGCTGTGCTGATGGGAAAGGTTCAGGTGCTTTAAGCCCTAGAGAGTCGACTTGGATCCACACCCAATAGTATTTTGCCAGCTCCAGGTGGCAACTGATGGTGTCACAGAGCCTGGAGAGTGAAGTGAAACAGTCAGATACTCCAGGACTTGACCAGCACCTCAGCTTTTCCAGGACCCTCAAAGATGAGTGATGCCCCCAGGTCAGCAGGAAGTGGTCTTGGGAACACAGTATCCTCATCTCTGCTTCATCTGCTACCCCTTTTTAATGTTTCACCTTTTTATAATAAATAAAAAAGGAAGAACATTAGTATTCAGGCATCTGTACTGGTCTGCTTTCAGGGTTCTGACAGGTTTCATCCTCAGCTGTAGCCACTAAGAGCACCTCCTGTGCACAAGGCCTTTTAAAAGGACCCTTCCCACCTCCCATCTCTCCTTTCTCTATCTCTCCCCATTCTCTTCTCTCCCCCTTCTCTTCTCTCCCTCTTCTCTTCTCTTCTCTTCTCTTCTCTTCTCTTCTCTTCTCTTCTCTTCTCTTCTCTTCTCTTCTCTTCTCTTCTCTTCGCTGCTTCTGTCCCCAGAGGCTGGTCTCCCTCTCCCATCCCCCATTTTTACGTTCCCTTTCTCCTAATTAAAAAAATAAACCCTCCACGTGAACTCTGTCATGATGTCTTTCTCTTTTTTAATTGATTTTTATTGAGCTCTACATTTTTCTCTGCTCCATTCCCTCTTGTGCACCACTTTTTAAAAAATAAATTTACAACAGCCTTATTTTTAAAAGATTCTTTCTTATTGGGTACATGATGCATTATTTCCTAGGGAAATTACATCTGAATGTTCTGTCTCTCTTTTCTAGATAATTGTCATCTGTGGCATGCAGCATGTCACTTACTGGGCACCCTCACTACCTCATTGACAGTATCCTCACCATTCATTTTATTCCGTACAGGAGTATACCCAGCACAAAGCAACTTTCTGAGATTCTTAGAAACTAATAGTAGCTCTTGCTATTCTTTTTAGTGTCCTACCAGCAAAAAGATATTGAACTTTCTCTCTTAGTTAGGTTTCTACTGCTGTAATAAACACTACAACCCAAGGCAACTTGGGAAGAAAAGAGTTTACTTCATCCCATAGCTCATAGTCCTGGAAAATCAGGCCAAGAATTGCAGTTAAAAAAATTGAGGTAGGAATTAAGTAGAGGCCTTAGAAGAAGGCTGCTTACTGGCTTGTTTCCCATGGCTTGCTCAGCCTGCTTTCTTCTACAACCCAGGACCACCTTTCAAGGTGTGACACTCCCCACAGTAGGTTAGGCTCTCCATACTGTAGTTGGTTATTTTTACCCTTTTTATTCTTACTCTTTGCTCTTTGGTTCTTTGGGGGGACCCATCACCCAGCTCTCAAATAAATCGTATGGCAACTTATTCATTCTCATGAATGCCCAGCCTTAGCTTGACTAAATTCTAGCCAGGTTTTCATACTTTTTGTCTCTGGACTTTTACCTTTCTCTATGTCTGTATATCTTTTCTTTTTTTAATTATACCCTGGGTGTCGGACCCCTGGAGTCTTCCTCTCCTCCTTTTTTGTCCCTTGATCTTCTCAGATTTCGCCTTCCATTTATTCTGTTTGCCGGTCCTGCCCATCCTTTCCTGCCAAACTCCTGACTGTTCAGCTTTTTATTAGACCATCGGGTGTTCTAGACAAAGTAACACGGTTTCACAGAGTTATACAAATTCAAGAGGAAAGAATGCATCACATCTTTGCATCATTAAAACAAATGTTCTACAGCATAAACAAATGGAACACATCTTAAAACAATATTCCACAACATCATTAATTATTAGATCTATCATCAATCATTAATTAAGAAAATTCCTTCGCAGGCTTGCCTATTGGACACTCTGATGATGAAATTTTTCTTCATTGAGTTTCCATCTTCTTAGATGACTGTACCTTGTGTCAAGTCAAAAAAAGGATCAGCACACTTTTCCCTATACAGGCACAGAGTTTATGTGTTGACTCAGGTCGTGCTATGGTTGAAAATCTTATTATAATTAAATTCATGTCACATATTTTGCCTATCATACATATGTTCCTGGGTCAAACTAGAGATCATATTTTACAACAAAGTTGAGATGAGTGGGTTCAAGAAACTTCTCTCTTCTCCCCTCCCCTTCCCTCTCCTCCCCTCTCTTCTTATTTATTCCCCTCCTCTTTCCTTTACATTTGGGGTTGAACATTTTGAATTGTATGTCATGAAATTCTGCCCTTTCTTTTGACTGCATCTGAGGAATTTTGACTGGTTTCTCCTCTGTGTTATTCTCTCATTACAGTTGGGAATAGGGGAGTTTCAGATGTTTTCATTCTACCATCTTAACTTGGAAGTCTGAACGAGTACTTTAAATAAATTTTAATCAAAGCAATACAAACAAATGGTCACAAATCAAATCATGCAAAAATATTTTGTTAAGAAACAACTGAATCCAGCTCCAGGGTGGCTGAACTCAACCCCACTCCCCATAGGCATTTTTCTTTTTCTCTGTAAATGGAGGGAGAAATTACATATTGTGAAGTGTGCATGTTACAAGTGTACAGTTTGGTGAACTGTGATGATGGTCCAAAGTCCTTTAACTTTTACTGTTAAAATATAGACTATTTCCATCACTAGCGGAAGATTCCTAGTGCAGTAACTCAGTTAATCCGTCACCCCTATCCATACACATACATTGTGTATGTACTATTGTAATCTATGTTAGTTGACATATAAATGTCATATGTGATAAGCTTGGTCCCAAGCGTGGCAATGTCAAGAAGTGCTGAGACCTTCAGAGGTAGGGCCCAGTGGAAGGTCATAAAAGCAGTCTCTTCCTCCCCATCCCTGGTTTTCCATTTCAAACTGTCAGTCCTCATCCTTGTCAAAGCTGGTGCCTTTGTGTCAGCATTGCCAATCTTTAAAACCGTGAACTAAATGAATATATATGTGTATAAACAATGTATGCCTATGTTTATATCTGTATGTAAATAAAGCTTTGGACTAGCACATTAGCGCAATTATCAGTTTCATTAAGGATAAATGATAGAATAAATGCAGAGAAAGTTTACTCTTGAATTACTCAGAGTTCATTTGTTTTGTGTTATTTTTTTGTTCTGCCTATTCTACAAAAAAAAAAATTACATTTCACTTGGGCCAGAGGTAGCCAAGGATTGTCTTGAATCAAACAGATCTTCCCTTTTTGCTTACCTCAGTGATTGTCTCAGGAAAAGCAGTGTGGCCTAATGCAGAGGGCACATTATTTTACTGGGTGCTGCAGAGAAAGAGAATATTGATCATTGTTACTCATGTACACTGGGGTAATATCTGATACCGAGTTGAGTATTGGAAAGTTGTTGATGAGCTGATTAAATAACAGTTTTGCTTCTAATAAAGCTCTTCAAAGGAAAATCCAAGTGTGAGAAAAACATCAATGCCAAGGGAAGTCACAGGGAAATAAGAACCCTAGGCAATCAATACCTTCAGCCAGCTACACTGGCCAATTGATATTTTTGGCTCTTCATGTACCTCGAATGTTTGTAGATTTTGATAATGCCCTTGCTGTGAATTTAGTCAACATAGAAACAAAACTAGCTTGCTTTTCTTGAGTTTCATTTTTTCAAACATAAAGAACTAGAACTTCAGTGGTCAACACACACATAGGATGCAGAAGAAACAAAAGTGCAGCATGAGGGGCAGAGTGGAAGTCACTGTTCAGCCAGTAACTTGGAGGTCATCGTGTTCTGAATGAGGCAGTAGTGAGAAAACCAGGAACCCTGAAACCACTCAAAGAACTCCAAGAGGCATAGATGTGATCCTGCAGTCTTTCTAGAAGATTAAGGACAAGTAGCATCAGTGCTGGCAAATAATAAATACACTGTGAGGATCTGAAAATGCAAGTTGGGGAGAAAATATAATGTGAGAGGGAGAGATGACCAGTGGTCAGGTCCATCTGGAGGTCTTCAGCAGTCAGAAGGAGTTGGCAAGAAGCTGCAGTTGCTAAGGGATGAGGTGGGAGGAAAGTGAGAATCCAGATACAGGAGTAAAATCAAGAGCATTGTGTGAGAAAGAGTGAGGGATCCACTGTCCCCAAGGCTTCTGTTGAGTAACAGGAAATGACTAAATGAGTATGGGTAAATGAACTAATGGGAGGGGGGACGAGTGCTTTTTATGAGTTAATCTTGAGAAACCATCGCTGGAAATGAGCTTAAATGAAATGATTCTGCTAGACTCATAGAGCCTTTTCTAGACCAGTTGTCATCAGAGAGACTGATGGGGCAGAGGCAGAGACCCACAGCCAAACAGTAGGCAGAGCCAGGGGAATGCAGCAGAAGATGGGGAGGAAGGATTGTAGGAACCAGAGGGGTGGAGGACACAGAATCAACTAAGCTAGGCTCATAGGGGCTCACAGGGTTTGAAGCTACGAACAGACTCAATATGGATCTGAGCTAGGTCCTCTGCATATACTTTATAGTTGTTCTTGGGGGACTCCCAACAATGGGAGAGGGGAGTGTCTCTCACTCTGACTTGAGACCCTCTTCTGCCTACTGGTTTGCCTCATCCAGCCTTGATATGATTGTTTGCACCCAGTCTTATTGTATCTTTCAGAAGATACATGACCATCATGTTCAATCCCTGCAAAGCCTGCTATTCTATTATTTTTTTAAAAAAAAAAAAAAAGGGAAAGGAAGGAGGAGTTGATTTGAGGGAGAGAAGAGGTGGAGGGAAAAGACTGGGAAGAGTGGAGGGAGGGGAAACCATGGTTGAGATGTAACGTGTGAGAGAAGAATAAAAGTTTTTATAAATTGATTAGGGTTCTCTCATGGTGTTGCAGCTTCAGTAGAGCAAGATCCCATAGACTCCTTCTGTGTACTGTACATAAAGAACAAGTTGGTCAGTGAGCATCACACAGCTGTAACTTTTACAAATTCCAGAAAGAAGCCCATGGAATCAGAGGTGCTTATTGACTGCACTGGCATTGGCTTCATCAGAGGAAAATTGAAATCTTCGGAGATGGTGCATGATGGTCCTTTCCCTTGACACCTCTCTCCTCCTACCACCATGCACCATCTGTCTACATGCATCAAAGGGAGAAATATACAGTTCAATTTGCTTGCCATCCTTGATCACAAACTCATATCCTCACAAGGTTATTCACCCTTGGTATAATAGAGGTGGAAAAGTTCTCACTTCACAATGCAAGGAGCTGGAATGCATTTATCAAGTGTGTCCTGTCCATCTCATACCAGATCTCTAGAAAGATCCTGGAAAGCATCAATGTTAGATACTACTTGAATCATACGAGTAGTAGGGAGCAGGATCACTTAACAAATGATAACACACCAAAGTGGGAATGATTATAACCTTTCCTGCAGGTTCTGTGCTTTAAAAGATGATTTGTTATTTAAATTAAAAGGGTAATTACATCACTGGATTTATAATAAAAATATGTGACAAAATAACACTAAGAGATGGACTTGGGGGCCAGTCTATAATGCCACACTTGGAAAAGTGTGGCAGAAGTATTACTGTGAGTTTTGGGCTAGCCTGGGCTATAGAGCAAGATCTTGTTCCAAAAATCCTAGGCAGGGGATTTTTTTTTAATGGAGGGAAGCCAAGAGCCTGCTTCCTGTTGGGTTGCATGTGCTCTTTGAAGCGCCACGGGGATAAGCCAAAGCAGCAGGGACAGATACTGTGCAGACGGTGGCTTGCTATCACAGCGGTATCACAGCCGAGGGATTAAATGTCTTTATAGCATCCAGAAGCAGCCTATTCCTTCTGAAGAGAAAGGAGAAATATCAGCTCATTCTTCGCTTGCTTGCCACAAATGTAACCTTAAAATATGGCCCAGGAAGATAGATAGGGTTACATTCTTGCCATGTGTAAGACACCCAGTACCCATGGCAAATTGCTGTTTTTGGTATACTGATTCCTACAGTTTAAATAGTTGTATCCCTCTATAGTCCATGTTGAAACAACCTCCAGTATGGACCTTTGGGGAACGGCTGTGTCATGTATGTCCACCCTCATGAATGGGATTACTACTCTCTTAACAGAGGCTTCAGAGAGCCCCTGGCCCTTCTGGTTCTTCTGCACATGGCTCTTGCCCTTTCTGCTGTGGATGGATGCTGTAAGAATTGCTGTCTACAAAGCAGGGAGCTATACTTCAGCAAATAATACACTGTCCTGAATCTTGATCTTGGATTTGCCAGCCTCTTGCTCTTCATAGTTACAGTATTATCAGCTCACCTAGACACCTGAATGTATTTATCTAGAGACAAATTTCCCTTTATTCTATAGAAATAGATAGGTCTAAAATTAAATTATCCGTTCTACACTATTTTAGGTTAATTTTTTCTGCTTCCTACTTTCTAAGTGTTCCAAACACTAAGGCATAAAATGCTAGCATATGTGTGTATGCTTGTTTACAGAGTCTCACAAGAATGTTTATAGTATACAATTTATTGATGAGAAGGAGAGCCACCTGTCATTTTGGACCTAGGGCTCAATGTGAACAAAACAATAATTCACTATTGTCTTTTTTTGTGGTTTTTGATATTATATGGTTGCTGCTATTCTATCTTTTTAGTGGCTTGCTGGTATAATAAAATTGGATGGTCACAAAACAAAACAAGGAAACAAAAAATGAAATATGCAAATCATTGGAAGGCAAGAATACTATCATCATGAGGGATTTCCCAGAGGAGCCCCATAAGAAGGGGGCAGAGTTCATGTTCAACTGAGAGTTGAACAGCATGAGTAATGAAGCTGTGTGATCTATCTTAAATATATTTACACATTTATGAAATGTAAGCTTGGATCACGTAGTGTCCATAAATTAAACAGCCAACAAGATTCCAAGATGATGTCATTTTATTGCATAGGAAAGTTTAATTTATCAACTTCAAGCTCCCAGAACACTTATACTGCATTTTGAGCTTTATGAATTCATTTGCTTGTTTTGGTGTTTGGCCCAATGAAAGATATCTCAGGAGATCATATTTTATACGTGAATGCAAACATGTGAAGCAATTTGATGGTCTGGAGTTTATATTTAAACAAGTTTGTGTTATCCCAGTTTAGTTTTATCCGCCATAATGCAGACAAGTCATATTTTTATTAAAGAAAACAGACAAAAGTCTGTCTCATAAGTGCCGAAACTGGAAGTGGGCAGTGGCTAGAATCTATAGAAAAAGCACTGCTAATTCCACACAGATGTCTTGGTGCATTCCTGTAAGTTTTCAGACTGAGAAGGAAGTTAGCTACACCCTTCCCTTTAACATCCCAGGCGAAAATATTTCGCATATTCTACTTATGCTTTACTAACAGCAAAAAGGACAAAAATGAAGTAATCATCATTTTGAGCTTAATATTTTACCATTAATAAAACCAACATGTGCATTTAACAAGCAGTAAGAACATCAGCTCTTCTCGATGTTAATTTCCATTTTTAATGCATTAAAATGTAGTTTGTATTTTCAGATAGTGACTAGGGGAACAATATGTAGCAAAATTTATGTTTACTTTGAGCACACTGAATAGTGTGACTGTCGTGTATTTGTGCTTAGTCTTAAGCATAGTGAATGAATGCAATTATTCTTTACAAACACTGCAAGGTTAAAGACATCGTTAGAGGGAATTGTACCATGGCAAGTGTTAGATGGTTTGGATCTCTTTTAGTGTCTATATATTCTCCAGATCATCTTTGGGTGGACCACTAGGTCAGCAGCTCTTGGTTGGATATTGAAGAAACTATTATCATTTCCTTTCTCCATCCAAGTACCAACCAGATTTAACCCTGCTTAGCTTCTAAGATCAGACAAGACTGGACATAATCAGAATGGTATAATCATAGATTGCTTTTTTTTCTTATAACATCTTTCTTCCAACAAAACATAACTTCATTCTCAAAACTTTCTTAATGGATAACCATTATTAGATGTATGGATATGGCCCAGTCTACAAAGAATGCTCATCTTCCCTGATTCAATATATGTCATATTTTTTTAATTTTCTGATAAAAAAAATCTGGGCTTAGAAAAGCTAAAGAGCTAATCAGAAGCCACTCGGCTAGAAAGTGTCAACAGTAGATTCTGAATCTGGAATTTTTCCTGATGACTTTTGTGCCAGTAATGCTCCAGTAGGTAGGATGTGGGATTTCCCTAATATTCACTTATTAATCAGTTAGCATCTAAAGGCAACTGAAACTTGGCATTTCTTGCTCTAAAGAAAGGCTTTGAGTCTATCTGGACCCAGAGAATTAAGAAATGCCTTTGAAGGAATTTAGTGATGGTGAAGCCAGATGACTGAGTGGTGTTAACCATTTTTAGGCAAGTGTAGCTTACAAGTATTCGAAGACAAGTCATAAGCTTACATGGCCCAGTTTTAGGACTGTCACAATGGTCTGTGTTATACACTAACTCGTAAAATAATGCTAAAGGAACTGGGAAAGATGCATATTTCCACTGGCTAGCTTGTTTAGGAGCTTCTCAACAGGAAGGGGAGATTTGTTGAGCACATGTGTTTAGACTAGATAGACACAGGCAATAAACTTTCTTACAAGGTGCGTTGAACATGGCTTCAGAAGTTGAGATCAGATAGTTATTGAGTATGGAGTTGATTTGTGGCTTGTAAACCCCATCCAGATGTGACCTGGCAACAGAAGTTGAAGTTATTTCTAGCCCCCTGGCTGACTCTGAAGGTCTAGGTGTATGAATCCGCATCCTACTTGGGGACTCCTTGCAGAGAAAGACGCTAGAGGAGACTTAGAATTTGTTGGTACCTTGCAGCCAGCCTGGGGACCTTGTCAGCTACCACATTCTTGCTTGATGCTCTTAAAGAAGATACATATAGAAAAAAACCGTGTGAATAAAACTCAAGGGGGATCAAACTGAGGCTTTCTCTGCACTTTGAAAGGTTGAAATTTCCTATCATTTCTCTTGGTTTGGTCAAGAAGTTAGAGTGAGCACACAATGCATTTGATGACCCGATGTGGTGGTCTGTTTACATCACTATCATTCATTCTATATTAGCAGTACTTAGGAATTTGAAGGAAAGGTGCTACTGTTGCTACATACAATTTAAAAGCATGGAGGGGGGGTTTCTTTTCTTTTCTTTCTTTCTTTCTTTCTTTCTTTCTTTCTTTCTTTCTTTCTTTCTTTCTTTTTTTTTGCTAAAATGCAAAGCTTTCATGCAGAAGGCTGGAACAAAGACTCTGATGTCAAACATTGCCTCTTTCTTCTCCTAGATGCTGTCATCTCCCTGTTGACAGCAGGTACACTTGTCCAGGCTTCTCATATCTAAAGACTGACAATGAGATGAACAGTTTCCCAGTTATATATGCTAGTATGTCAGAGAGCAGGAGGATTGGTGGGCAAGTAGAGATTCAGTAGGGAAGAACTTAGGTGTCATGAGAAATCAATACAGTCTCTATAAGCAAGACCAGACTATTGAATCCTCCAGAACAAGATTTCAGGGGGGAGAGAATGGCAATGTGTCATTCTTAAGTTAGTAGCTAGCTCTAATTCTGCTAAGTCTTCTTATGGGCTTTTGGTGGTCAGGTTAGAGTCAGTATGTAGAGTATCCTCTGAGAAAGGCAAACGTGGAAGGAAACAGAAAGGCTAAGGAATGTGTTGTGTACCTTGGGCAGCAAAACTTTGGGAGACATTGCATCAGTCAGAGGTTATGGCGAGAAACAGCAAGCACAGCAACAGTAATTTTAAGACTTTGAGAGCAGAGGACTCAGAACTGAGAAGATGACTCAGTCAGTACTTGCTTTGCAAAGCATGCAGACTGTGCTCAGAATCTTAGTACTCAAATATAAGCAGGCGTGGCAGGACACATTTCTGACTTCAGTGCTGGAACTGGTGAGACAGTTGATGACGGTAGATCCCTGGTGGTTGCTAGATAGCCAATTTGGTTGAATCAGTGGGTTCCAGGTTCAGTGAGAGACCCTATCTCAAATAACAAGATGGAAAGAGACTAAGTAAGAAACCTGATGTCAACCTCTGGCACATGCACATATATACAAACTTATATACTCATCAACAGCATATGCAGCACACATGCACAAAAGAAAACTATAAATGTGCTGTAGGCAGTGTATAATGAAATCATACGGAATCAGGTAGATGCCCTACTCTAGTAAGGAAAAGATATTGCCTCTTCTCTAAATCTTGAGGAAGGCTTGGTTTTCAAAATCCAAAACCAAGAAGACTTTGATGGAGGGATTGCTCCTTTAGAATGGAAAAACCTCTGTGCTGTGGTAATGGTAATCTCGTGGCGCCACGAAGAGGAGCAGGTGCTGAGAGAAGACAGCCTCTGACCCTGCTGTACTTTCTCTCCAGAACTTGCTTTTGACTGTGTGGCAAACAAACCAGTAAGCTGGTTAATATCTGGCAACCTGCCAAGACTCAGGTGGAGTGGGTGCAGAGTAAAGAAGGATATAAGCAAGGGGGCAGAGAAGAAGACAGCTGATGTTTGAAGCACTGATATTTGAAGATGTTTCGGACCTTTAGCTATTTAATAAGAATGTAAGTCACTATTCCATATCACCGTGAACATGCCAGTAGAACATCTCCATTGAGTATCAGTGTCTATTAAAATAAACACCTCTCTCTCTCCCCGTGTGTGTGTGTGTGTCTGTGTGCGCGCGCGCGTGTTTGATGAAATATTTATGAACTTCAGTTTAAGGCATGTGCCATAGGATATTTAGCCAATAGAATTAAGTTAAATTTAGCTATCTATATGTTGGAGGCATTAGACAATAGTGTTTTATTTAAGAAATGAAAAAAAAAACTTATTATGCAAACTAATGACCTCAGTTCCATTCCCAAACCCACCAACATCCACATCTGCCATATATACACATATGTGCTTACACATACACAAATATAAACTTAGAAATTATTCTTAATTTTTGTTTTATTCTTGAGGTTTAATAAAATGAAAAAAGCTCTCAAAGTCGCTTTCTACGACTTGGAAAATGAAGAAAAAGCATTAGCTTCAAGCTCATGACTGGAATGTTTCACAGCTAGTACTCAACACCCAAGATCGTGCTTTGTGCAGAATAGAAATGGGTTTGTTAAACTAAAATAAACTTATCAGTTATTATGTGGCCTAAAAGCAGTTCATGCTTCTTAAGAGAGAAGCTGAGGGGAGCACTCACTTCTGTGGAAAAGCTTTCACAGTCTGTGTGTCCTCTTCATCCACACGGCAGTTGAACAGTCTTTGACACCTGTCATTCATAGTCACTGAGACTCTGGCCAGAAGCAAGCAGGAGAGATCCTCCTTTTCAGACCTACAGAGGTCCAAGAAAATGTAACTAACTACTTGGAACTCTGGCTATTTCACTTCTCTCAGACTAACAGAAATCTAAGTCATTTACTATCCATTGTCCCATCGATGAAAAAGGTTCATCGAACACGAGGATGGGTTACAAAGGGAAGCCTTCATGATGACTTTGTTACTATCATGTAAAAAATATGATAAATTCAACAATTCAGACTATACCTCACTAGGGTGCCAGCTGGTTTTTATTGGTTACCATATCATACCAGGTGGCATTATTATTGTTTGTTTGTTTTTTCTTTGCAAGATAGGGTCTCATGCAGCCAAGGCATGAGTCCTTGCACTTCTGATCCTCCTGCCTCCACTCCTGAGTGCTGGGATTACAGGCAAGAAGCATCATGCTTAGCTTTGAAGTTATGTTTTATTAATAGTCTGGTCTGTGAACTGTAGCAAGGCTTTGAATATATTTTGGCAAGAGCTTCCCACTTCTCCTGTGTGTGTGTTTTTTCCCCACCATCTCTTTTTCAGCATCCACATTTGTCTCTGTATTTCTGCCAAATTGTTTAATGCTGTGTTTGAAACTGACCTACATACTTATGAATCCATTCTCCTGTTGTCTTTGTGTCAAGTGCTTTATGAAGCAATAAATCAACCTATGTGAACACATCATACAATCTACAAACATCTTAACTCGTTTTCCTGTTAATCACAAAGATTTCATATATCACTGCCTAAGGCCTAATTTTTCAAGTATGCTTAGAGTACATTCTTCTTAGGGCTGATTTACCAGATGATGTTAGTAACTGTATTTTTGTGATGTTAGTAACTGTATTTTTGTGAACTTATTCATTCTTTGTGATTGCTTTATTGACGGTTGGTGTTCAGCTTAATCCCCTCTAGAGGCAAATACATTATTCATGTTAGATCAAGTGCTAAGCCAAGTTTTTGTTTGCATAACTATCTTTTGATTTCATTAAGATGTCTCTTTTGACAAACTTTCTTGGTCTTACCTGCAGGTGATCTTATTTCCCTGCCCAAATTGTGCTAAATATTCATAAGAAATAATATCTTTTTTGAAAGTAACAGTCTCACTAGCTCCTTCTGACAGTGAAACTCAATGTTGGGTTTCTCTCATATTTTGTATAATTCCATTTTATTTACAGAAATTTTAAAACTATTCTCCTGATCTAAGTCAAAAGTGACTGAATCACAAAGTGACTGATTTAATTTTTAAAGCACATAGGATCTGAAAATTTAAAGCAAACTTTCAGGAAAGGTCATAGGGACTCACAGGAATTTTAATCAAAAAGGACACAGCTGGAGGCATCACACTATTTGGCCTCAAACTATACAACAGAGCCATTGTGGAAAAGTCAACACGGTACGAAACAAAGGTAAAATTCTAGTTTCATTTCTGTTGCTGTGATAAAATCCCATGGTGAAAGGCAACTTAGAGAAAAAGGTATTTATTTGGCTCACAGTTTTAGGTTACAGTTAATTGTGTCAGGAAAGTCAAGGGAGGAACTTGAGATGTAGTCCGTCACTTCCACAGCCAAGAACAATGAGAGAATAAGCATTCTTTATCCTCTCTTATATTACATTGCTTAGAGAGTAGTTTCACCCACAATGGGGTAGGTCTTCTTACATCAGACAGCTAAAGTACTCTCTCCCCAGACACGACCGCAGGCCAATCTAATCTACATGATTCCTCACGAGACTCTCTCTTTCTAAGTGATTTTAGGTCCAGTCAAGTTGCCATTTAAAAAGGAACCAGCACAAGAGTCAACTGGTTAAAGTAGCCTATTCAATGAATGGTGCTGGGAAGACTGGAGATTCACCGGCACAAAAATAAAATTAGGTTCTTTTTGTCACCTCCCTCAAAATAAAATTCAAAGCCCATTAAAAACTGGTTTAAAAACCTGAAATTCTGGCATTGCTGTACCATAATGTCACACTAGCCTTCAAGCACATAGATGTGGACAAGAATTTTGTGAATAGAAGCCCAACAGTCACATAATACTAAGTCATTCATGACATTAAAAAGATTTTGCACAGCAAAATAAATCATTACATGAGCCTAGTAAACAGAGAGCTCACAATAAGAGAAAAATCTTTGCCATCTACCTCAGATAAGGGCTTAATCTTAGACTATATGACTATATTTAATATTAAGCTATATAAAGAACTACAAAAATGAAATAGTAACATGAAGGAAACCTCAACTAAATGGGCCAATTATCTGAACTGGCAGCTCCTTAAAGAAGAAATACAAATAACCAATAAATATCTTTAAACTTGTTTAACAGCATTAACCATCAGGAAAATGCCAATCAAAAATCCCAGCTCACCCCAGTCAGAGTGTTGGAGTGGGTGTGGGGAAAGAAAGTTGAACCTCTATTCATGCTGTGCTGAATACAAACTGGTCCAGCTCATGTGGATGCCAGTCTGGAGGTTTCTCAAAGACATATACAGACAGGACTACCATATGACCCAGCTATACAATTATACAGACAGAGCTACCATATGGCCCAGCTATACTATTATACAGACAGAATTACTGTATGGCCCAGCTATTTATATAATATTGGTGTATTTAACTAAAGGACTCAGATCCTATCAGAGATATTCGTGTTTATTCTTACTCTATTTCCAATCACGTGAAACATACCTACATGTCTATCAACAGAGGACCGGATAATGAAATTTGTAGCAAATACACACAATGGAATTGTATCCAGTTGTAAAGAAAACTGATATTATAAAATGTGCAATAAAATGGACATAGCTGGAAGATTTTGTATTGAATGAGGCAACGCAAGATTAGAAAGATAGATACTACATGTTCTCTCATGTGACTCATGGCTCCTAATTTTTATATGTGTCTATTTCTGTGGAACTTAGCTGGATAGAGGCCGGAAAATTAGAAAGGGAAGCATGACAAGAGAGGGAAAAAGAGGCTTCAAGGAAGGAAGGGGATAGTAATAGAATGTACAAGATATGGGAATAGCAAGGGAACAACGGAAGTGTGAGAGTACAAACAGAGATCAGGGATAAAGGAATGTGGAGGGGTCTAGAAAGTATGTGAAAATGCTGTAAAGAAATTTGTTGCTTTGTACGCTAACTAAAACATAAAGAAAAAGGGTAAACTGATCTAGGACCTTTCGTGTCTGACCTATAAAACCTTGGAAGCTGTCACTCCCATACTCACATGAAGAAAGACATTGGGTAAATTGAAAGTCAGAGTTTCCTCGGATCCATTAGAGAATTGAGGCTACAGAGAAAATTATCATTGTGAAATCAGGGCACTTGAATACAAAGAGTCACAGTCCAGATGAGGCTATCCAGAGCCGACACCACTGTGGCAATAAACTGATTACAACACTGCAGAGGTTATCTTGAATACATGGGGGCTAAGTGAGGACTAGTTTAAGAACAAAAGGCTTCCTGGGATTCAATCCTTAGGCATCCCAATGTTGTTGCAAAACCTTCCTCTGGCAGCCCTGGCTCTCATGATGAAGAGTCAAGAAGTCTTTTCATGTTTGTGGCTGAAGCATAATCATATGGAAAACAGTGTTCTGTGGGGTCATGTCCAGGGGATTTGACTTCAGTCGGGATATATCTGGCCTGTATAGGACAGTCAGCCAAGTTCACAGCTCGGAGTTTAGGCTTATTCAAAATGTGAGAATCAATCATGGGATTATAAAATACTTCCCCTTCCACACCTTGCAGTCACAGGGCTCCAGACAGTCAAAATATATGATGCAAAAACTGATAGCGCTACGAAGAAAAACAGACAAATCTGAGATATAGTTGGATATGTCAATGCTTCTTTTCTTTCCAGTGAGCTGAACATTGCTTAGGATGTAGTTGAACATAATAGCACCATTAATCAACTGAATCTAAAGGGAAATTATAGAATACATCACTCAGGAACACAAATCCTCTTTTTCCTTAACTTGGAACATTCAACTTGGAATAGTCAGCCATACAAACAATATTCTGGGTCAGAAACCATTACTTCACAAATTTAGACAATAGAGATCATAGGAAGTTAATTAACATTACAATGGAGTTAAATAGAAATCTACAATAAAAGTTAGAAAATGTTAAGCTTCCAGGAAATTATATGGCTCAATAAGTCTAAATAACACATGTGTAGCAGTCTCAACAGACAGTAAATATTTTGAATTAAGTAAAAAAGAAAAAGCGGAACTTAAATTTTGAGGAACACTGTGAAGATAATCTATTATTGAGGGAAGCTGATCATATTGAATGCATATTGGCCAAAAAGGGAAGAAATAAAATCATTAATTTATGATTTTATTCATGGAACTAGAGAGTCAAGAGTATTTAAAGGTATAGTTAATAGACCCTGTTTTCTAATATACTATTCATTATCTTTGATAAGCAGTCGATATGGCTTGGTATACAAAATGGGTCTGAAATATGCTGTAGTCTCAAAATTAATGACAGGCTCAAAACAGATAACTTTTGAACAAACCCATATTCCTTGATGGCATTTTCTAAAAGACTTCGGAGCCCATGTTAGGTAGTTTTTATGTCAATTTGACACAGGCTAGAGTCATTGAAAGAGGCATTCTCAGAAAATGTCTTCAGCCCTACACCATAGAAGGTAATGCCACTCCTGAGTAGGTGGTCCTGGAAGGTAGAAGGAAGCTATCCAGCAAGCAAGAAGGAACAGGACAGTAAACAGCATTCTTATATGGCCTCAACATCAGTTCCTTTCTTCAGGTTCCTGCCTAGAGTTCCTGCCTTTACTTCCCTGGATGAGGAAATATACGCTGTAAATCGAAATAAACCCTTTCCTTCCTGAGTTGATTTTAGTTACGTTTTTTAGTTTATAAATCAGGACAATAGAAACCTTAACTAAAAAAGAGCTTCCAATACCTGACACTAAAAATTTTGAGCATCAAAACAAACAAAATACCTTTTGGATTGTAGCCCAAATTATAAAACAAACATTTATGATTCCATGAGTCCATGAATAAGTTAATGGGGGAGAGAATGTAACTCTTCCACGTGCATAAGTTTTAGCAAATTGCATAATTGTTCCAACTGAAAGAAAGGAAAAGAGAAATTCCTCCCCCCTTGGAGTTGGCCATACACAGTGATAGCCTTGCAAAGAGCAAAGTGGGAAAAACTGAAGAGCAAAAGGATGAACTTTACAGTTAGGAAACTTGACAACCCCTTTAAGTCAGATGACAAAGATCAGCATCAATAGTCACAACTCACCTTGAAGTTACATATTATTAATAAAATATGACAAGTGTGACACTTGATCTCTGTGACTTTGTCTCTATATTGACGTCAACTTATCCAGTTTTAATGATAAAAACACTAGGTTCCTTTAAAGGCATCCTATGACACAACTGCTCAGTCAGTTTGTCTTAAAACTATCAGTCATGAAGATTGCCACAGATTTATGGTCAATCGTTATTGACCATATTAGCAATGTTATGACTGATATGCCTGCCACACTGGACAATGAAATTCATTAGAAGTGATATTAAATGTACACTGAAATATTGATGTTTCCTGGTATTTTTGAAATTATGTTTGACTTACCAGCAATGCCCACAGGAACCGCTGAGTGGGGTTAATACAAAACCCCTGTTCTATTTTTTTCAAAGAACCTGTTGGTTACCTCCAAAAAAAAAAAAGACTGCTACAGTCAAAGGGTACTTTTTATAGGTAATATTGATTGTCTACTTGTTCAGATAGAGGGCCAACTAAGACATATTTCTGACCAGTTCTTTGACTTCTGATTTGGACTGAAGTTCACGGACTTTACATGAAAAGTCAAGGCTTTTCTTAGACTCTTCCTGTACCCTCAACAGACTGATATTTCATTTGTATTTTATTTTATTTTATTTATTTATTTTTTTTTAGTTTTTTCGAGACAGGGTTTCTCTGTAGCTTTGGAGCCTGTCCTGGCACTAGCTCTTGTAGACCAGGCTGGCCTCGAACTCCCAGAGATCCGCCTGCCTCTGCCTCCCGAGTGCTGGGATTAAAGGCGTGCGCCACCACCGCCCGGCATCATTTGTATTTTAATAAATAAAACTTGCCTGGAGTTCAGAGAGTAAAACAGTCACACTGATCAGCCTTACAGACCAGGCAGTGGTGACACACACCTTTAATCTCAGTAGTCACACTAGTTTGCTACAGAAACTGGGTGGTAGTGGTGCATGCCTTTAATCCCAGCATTAGAGATAAATATAAGACAGGGGGAGACAGCTCCATTGATCTACACAACTTTCTTTGTGACAGGGCCATATACTTTCATCACCATAGTTGTGTAATATAGCTTGAACCCCTCATGATATTTATTCACTATTGATTTGGTATCCTGGGTATTTTGTGTTTTCGTAAGGATTCTAGGATACTTTTGCTATGTATTTTTTATTGGGGTTCTATTAATTTTGTGGATGACTTTGATAAAAGAGCCATTTCACAATATAAATTTTACTAATCCATAAGCATGGGGTGAGGGGCTTTTTCCATCTTCTAGTGTCTCTCTCAATCCCTTTCTTCACTGTAAATTATCTGTGGTGGTTTGAAAGAAAATGGTTCCCAAAGGGAGTGGTACTATTTGGAGCTGTGACCTTGTTGGAGGAAATGTGTCACTATGGGGGCTGACTTTGAAGCCTCTTTTGCCCAAGCTTCCCTCAGTGTGGTTGTCAATTGAGTTCCTGTTGCCTGCAAGATGTAGCACTCTCAGTTCCAGCACCACATTTGCCTGCACACTGCCTTGTTATCCCCATCATGATGATAAAGGACTGAACCTCTGAAGGTATAAGCAAGCTAGTCAGCAGCATCCTCCATGGCCTCTGTATCAGCTCCTGCCTCTGGGATTCTGCTCTCTTTGAGTTTCTGTCCTAACTTGTATAGCATGAATTCTAATTGTTCTTAATAAGAAAAGCTTGGAGTCAGCTATCGGGGTGAAAGCTGGAGAATTAGAGAGGCAGAGCAGCCATCCACTAGCGTTCTTACCTCTACATCAGAGCAAAAGGGCGATCCTGTCCTCAGACTCCAGCCTTAGATTTAACTGCTGCTCAGACCGCACTAAGACTGTTCACTCCAACTCCTCTTGAGGCTGACTGCTTCAGACTGCTGCCTCAGATTGCAATGAGCTCCTGTCTCCTCCCTCCTTATATTCCTATCTCCACCCAGTTGTATAGCTCCTGTCTCCACCTCTCTAGTGCTGGAATCGAAGCCATGTGATCCCAAGTACTAGGATCATCTTTGTGTGAGTTCTGTTTCATCTTTAGACTGGATCGATTTCATGTAGCCCAGGGTGGCCTTAAATCAACAGAGATCCAGCTGCCTCTGTCTCCCGAGTCCTGGGATTAAAGGTGTGTGCCACCACTGCTTGACCTCTAGTGGCTTAGCTCTGCACTCTGATCTTCAGGCAAGCTTTATTTGTTAAAACACAAACAAAATAGCACCACACTAACTTCCTTCAGAGATGGAACAGCAATGCTGAAGTGTAAGCCTAATAAACCCCTTTCTCCCCAACTTCCTTTTTGGTTAAGGTGTTCCATTGCAACAATATAAAACATAACGAAGACAATATCTTTCGGTTCCTTGTTTGTGTTCATTCCTAGATACTTTCTGAGGTGGGTGGGACTGGAAGTATTCTCATGATCTCTTTCTCAGCCTGCTTGTCATTGGTATACAGAAAGGCTGCAGATTTCTGTTTCTTGAGTTTGTAGTCTGCCACTTTCCCATGTCCCTGTTCTTGTCCATCTCGGCATCTAATTCAAGTTCCAAGATGAGATATTAGACATGTTCTGAGTCGTTCTCATACCTCAGTGACTACCAGCACCGGGAGTCAGTTTCTCCGAATATGAGGATTTTTCTTAGGAAAGCACTCTGTGCAGAAAAAAGAACAGATGCCTACAAGATTCTATCAGTAATCTACCAGCATGTTCTCTCTCTCTCTCTCTCTGAAATTAAAAATGATGCCCACTAATCTAATGACTCTATTACACATATAAAATCTCAGGGACACAAAAGTAGACCAACTTAACGATGATGCTTTAGTGTGTTAAGCTTCCAGCCCAGAATCAGAATCTCTATGATACATCAACCTTGTTCCTGCAGCTGATCACAAAAGTCTTAGCAGCTCTTTTATGCATCTCCCTCATGGCCATTTATGAGATGCTGCTGCTGTTTTTCTAAACATCTCTTAGGCAGTGTTTATCAGAGAGCATTTACCCGGGACATAACTGTTGCTAGCCTTTATCAGTTCTGAAGAATCTGTTTGAGCAAACCATTAGCCAACGAAGAGGCAGAATTACAGAAACTTTTCTTTGGGTATTTATTCTGTCAAGAGCTAGCTCTTAAGTTGTGACTCAAAACTCTTCCCCCAGAAAAAATTGTCTTTTAAGATCACATCTCAGTGGGAATACAACTCCGTGGGAGCCTGTATTAGCATTAACTCCTAGGAAAAACCACCTGAATGCCAAACCAGTGAAGTTCCCCCTTGTAGCAGACTGTCACACTCCAAGAATTATCCTTTTGATCATCTAAAATTACCTTCAGAGTTTATCCAGGGCATTTCAGTAAGATTTGTGTTTCATTTTCAACCTCTTCCCCTCAATGCTTTCCATGAATGCAAAGAATGATGATGCCCCAAAGATGGAGAAGACACACAGAGGAGAGGCATAGATCTGTGGGCTCTATGGGAATGAATGCCTTCATTAAGGAAGACTCATTTTAGATGGTCATGTGAGCAAGAAATCAACGTCTATTGTGTTAGAGGCACAGAACTTTGGCAGGTATGTGCTGTGTGGGTAAGCTTCAGAACACACAGCACTGAGACCTTCACTTTGGCCTTCCCTTCCAAAGTGGCATTGACATCATGGGTCAGCAAGCCATTATAAGGATTCTGCTAGTGGCCATTTAAGAATACAGTGATACTTTGTAAAAATAACAATCGGGCCACTTGTTCCATTGGCCTTGGGCATGGTCTTCATTTTACAACATGATGCCAGGAATGTCATTCCCTCAGGGCGCATTAATTTTGTGGGAAACTGGAATTAAAATTACCAAGAACTCAGTATCCCAAACTACCTAAAAGTTTTTTGGCATTAGTTTCCCCCTTTTATAACAGCGTTCTGTACCTTGTGTTCTTCTGGGGAAGGATGGAAGAAAGCATTAGAGAAACTGGTTAGGGTGGAGCTTTCCCCTGACTTCATTCCCAGACTTCTAAATGCGGTGAACTGATTCAGAGGCCATAACTGTAATTTGTGACTGCCTGAAGTTAGGTGTCCAGAGCATTGCAGGCTACATGGATCTACTAAATTGTTACCACTAGTAGTTAGACTTTGGTAACTGCACAAGTAAAAAGCTTTGGCTAAAAGTCTCTGTTCCTCAGAAGCGAGACATCCAGGGCCTCAATGAAACCTGTCTGGCTTTGCTCATTGCTATTGATTGGCGTGGCAACCATGCATGTTGCTTTGTTAATACATGCTGGCTGTTTGTAGCAGCTATTGTCATTTGACACCATGGAGTCTGTGCTGTGCTGGTCAGTAATTATTTTGAGTTCATCATTATAATATATATCATATTATATCATATATAATAAAGGTAAATTTTACACTTTTTCCTATCATCTGGACCTGGCTGTCCTAGAGTTCCTTTTATAGTTTTTGATATCAGAAAGTGCTATTATGAATACTGGGCAGCTATCTCAGAAGTGGACATTTTAGACAAATAGTTGCATTAGTAACTAACATAATTAGAATCATGAGAAATTTATAATTAAAATCCATTAATGATCTGCAACTAAATTATTCAATTACCTAGTAAAATGAAGTATTCTACAACTCAGACTTCCACAAATAAGAGAAAGTCTCATTTGTCTGGTTTGCACAGCTTTTAAAAGTTAAATAATTCAGAGTCTATATTTTCTAAATATTTGAGTAATATCTAATATTTCAACAGGTCATGAACAGAACATTCTGCTATTTAGCTCCGTGCACATGTACACCCTTCTATGGCATGCACAAGGAAAAGTGGGGGCACTGCTGAAGCCTCAGGAAAGACTGAGATAAGTCTGAATGCCCATATCTTCCTTTAAACGGAATAAGGACATTGCCATATGTTGAGAGTCAAAGGTTAGGGAAAGAATGATGGCCTTGGTGACATCGGTAAATGAATAAAACAGTTGCTTTGGGAATTGGAAACGTGTTGGATGGGTAAAGTGACTACAGGGTGGCAGTGACCTTTCCTTCTCACGTGGCAGAGGCCATAAACTGGGGCTGAAGAGATAGCTCAGTTGTTAAGAGCACACACTGCTCTTCTAGAAGACCTACGTGGGGTGACTCACAACTCAACTGAATACTACCCCATCTTCAGGAAATATGACACTTTCTTTGGACCTCTTTAGGCCCTGTACTCACACATACACCCTATATGCAGATATACACATAATTAAAAATAAAATAAATAAAAGGCTAGAATGAACTTGATTACAATTGAAGCCAAAGTAAGATGAGGTCTATGTGACTTCAGGCAGATATTTAGTAAATAAAAAGATTTTTCCGCTAGGTATTAGATGGGTATGCAATAGTGTATTTTAAATAAACATCCTTGTATGTAGAATCATGGAAAGAGGGTCTGACAGCAGAAGCTGGTTGAAATATTGGAGGTAAAATATGAAAGATTTACACGAATGTAATATTGAATAGCCTGTATCTATGCAGTGTGCAACACCACAGATTCTGCACTGGATACTTTGATTTGATCAGAACAGTGAAATTTAAATGATTACTGCTGCCTTTGTTATTTTCTTTAAAAATTTATCCAAGAGGTCAAATATGGAAAGGGCCTTTGAATAGTCTTTTTACACTTAATTTCAGGAATCCTAGGAATTTTTTTAAAAAAAGTTTAGCGCTCGCCAAGTCACTTGAGAGAGGCCAGTGTAAGATGCTTAACAAGAAACTCGTGGGTAGATTGCTAACATCAGCCACCTGGGGTAAACCATGGTATCTCTTAATGCACTGAAGGTGTCAAAACGCGTAAACATTACAGGAAACTTCTCTCTTTCTTTGAATGATCATCTAGCTTCGCAATAAAGAAATCATACTAAGAGGCATGAAAAAAATAATGGTCCATCCTCCATCCTGCTCCCCACTGCTCTGTGATCTCAGAAAGGCTTTTTCAATCAAGGTTTCCTTCTCAGGATTAAATAATAAGATCCTAACAGAGAGATAAAGCCAAAATTAGAATTTAGAGCCCTAAAATACCAACAACTAATGGATTTCCCATTTCCAACCAAGCATTTTAACTATTGCTCAGTGGCTCATGGGGAATATTACTTTCCTTCTAGTATCACATGAAATATAAATAATAAGAATAATTTAGGAAACTTCTCTCCAGCATCTGCTCTTAACTCATCTTAACATTCACAAAAAATTATGTAACCACCAGACTTTGAAGGACACATAGAGCTTTTAAACACCTTTTATGATTTTTAAAATAGAAATTCCAATCATAAGATTAGGTCATTAAAAGAACATCATAATATCAAGATTGAAATACTTCTATTCATAATTTCCTAACTTGTACCAATATTTTATATTAAATTTGAAAAGAAATGTTATGTGATTTTCCTAAAAGCATATTCTGCATTAGTAATACATTTGTAGAAGTGAAATTCAAGACTCAGTCATTGTCTGCCATATAGAACCTTCTGGGACACCAAGAGTTCTCACACACATCTTCATAATCCACAAAGTTTGAGGATAGAAATGTATATTGTTATGAAACCTACATATTGGTTAGGTTTCTGCTGTTCCAATGCCTTTGTAACCATTCTAACAGCGCACTGTTCCCATCTTATGTTCTGAACAAAATCAGTCCAAAATTCCAACAGTCTCATGGTACCTTATAACTTTTACCATGTATGTTTTAAGCATGAGCTTTTATAATGCTAATAAATAATACTAATAGTGTTAATTCTTTCATATCAGTCTTTTAAAGACATGAAAGAACTGACACTTATATATGCATATATTCCTATAGATACACATATGTACATATATACGCACATATGTCAGTTCTTTATGTCTATAGATATATGTATATATATACAGGTAAATATACTTGATTATAGAAAACTGTCAAAGATGCTAGTAAAAGTGCCATCTTACAAAATGGAACCTGCTGACCCAGTTGCGAATATCTCATGATCTTCAGTTGCGGGCTTTTCTACCTAGAACTCAGGGAACATACACAGACTCACTACAACTTTTCATTTCTACCTGTTTTTCAGAATATAGAGAAGATAGACTTGGAAGCTTCACATTTAAAATTCAAGTGTACTTTTCTCTTTAGGACAAGGTGTGCTTGCACGTCGTCTCTGTTTTAGACAGAAAACACCAGATTAGAAAACAAAGTTGAGTGTCTGGTCACTTAGGAGCAAACAAATATAAGCTTTCAAGATCCAGATGACAAAAGAAAAAAAAAAGAAGACAAAACAAGGAATTTTTTTCGATGAATAATGTATGCTAAATACACATTCTGTCTCCCACAAGACATGGAGTAAGAGAGCCAAGAAACTGCTTCCTGGACAAACAGACAACCCAAACTAACTTCATAAAACCTATCAAAAGAACAAATAATCCAATATAAAATGGAGTACAGACCTAAACAGAGAACTCTCAACAGAGGAATCTAAAATGGCTGAAAGACACTTAAAAAAAAATGTTCAACATCCTTAATCATC
Source organism: Neodon shergylaensis (assembly GCA_025134845.1). Taxonomy (NCBI): domain Eukaryota; kingdom Metazoa; phylum Chordata; class Mammalia; order Rodentia; family Cricetidae; genus Neodon; species Neodon shergylaensis. The sequence goes on along the minus strand of JABTXL010012544.1, from coordinate 1,447,529 downwards.
AGAGAAATGCAAATCAAAACAATTCTGAGATTCCTGTAAGAATGGCCAAGATCAGAAACACTGATGACAACTTATGCTGGAAAGGTTGTGGGAATGCAAGCTGGTACAGCCCCTTTGGATGTCAGTGTGGTGATTTCTCAGAAAATTAGGAAACAACCTTCCTCAAGACCCAGTAATACCACTTTTGGGTATATATCCAAAGGATGCTCAATCGTGCTAAAAAGACATGTGCTCAACTATGTTCATAGCACTTTGTTTGTCATAGCCAGAACCTGGAAAAAACCTAAATGCACCTCGACCAAAGAATGGATGAGGAAAATGTGGTACATTTACACAATGGAGTACTACACAGCAGAAAAATATAACGATATCTTGAATTTTGCAGGAAAATGGATGGAGCTAGAAAACATTATTTTGAGTGAGGTAATCCAGACACAGAAAGACAATTATCACATGTACTCACTCATAGGTGATTTTCAAACATAAAGCAAGAAAACCAGCCTACGAACCACGATCCCAGAGAACTTAGACAACAATGAGGACATTAAGAGAGACTTACATAGATCTAATCTACATGGGAAGTAGAGAAAGACAAACTCTCTTGAGTAAATTGGGAACATGGGCATTTTGGGGGAGGGTTGAAGGGGGAGAGAGGCAGGGAGGGGAGCAGAGAAAAATGTAGGGCTCAATAAATAATTAAAAAAGGCCTATGGAAGTGAGGTGAGAGCTCACAGTGTCTACCATCCCCTATTCCCCCCCTTTTAAGTAACAGTTGGTGTTAAAGAAGGCATGGCCAAATGACTTTTCAGGATCACCTTTCTAAACTCTAAGTAAGCCAAGTATGGAAAGCAGCCTTTTCCTGGGGAGAAGAAAAAAAAATAAATCTAGGTTTTAGATCTGAAATCCAAAACAGGTTCAGTTTGATAAAGTCCTATAACCCTCTAGCCAGGTGGACACAACTATTCATGAGTCACTCAATCTGTGTTGGGCCAGAGAGTTGACTGTGGTCACCAGCTTCCCTCCACTGCAGGTTGGCAGAGCAAGGATCAAAATACCACTCAGAGGGTAATGGGTGTGTTAGCTGGTGCAATACTTTGTCTTGAAGCTTTTTGAGAGACTTAGTACTGATGGAAACTGAAACCCCATAAGCACGCCAATGCTGTGGGATGACCTTTCAGGCCACAAGTCACTTCATGTTTGTTTCTAGGCCTTCGATGACATGAAGCATCATGGTAGGAGCATATGGTGAAACAAAGACAAGAAGGGGAGGCTGTATAAACCACTGTGGGGGTGTGAATGAGAAGTGGCTCCCATGGGCTCCCATATATGAAATAGTGGTTTAGAACAGTAGTTTGCAACCCCTTCAGGGGTTGCATGTCAGATATTCTGTGCATCAGATATTTACATAATAATTCATAACAGAAGTGAAATTATGGTTATGAAGTAGCAATGAAATAATCTTATGTTTTGGGGTCACCACAGGATGAGGAATTGTATTAAAGGGCTGCAGTGTTAGGAACGTTGAGAATAACTGGGTTAGGAGATAGGGCCTTGCTGGAAAAAGAATATCATTGAGGGAGCATTTTCAGTGTGTATAGCCTCACCCTACCTCCAGTTTGCTCTCACTGCTTAAAGCTTTCTTGATTAAAATCTAAAACATGACAAGAAAACTATGGTTACCACTCTTTTTCAATGCAGATATCCAGATCTAAGTCCCAGAAACTATTCATTCAAGAGAAGAAAATTCAAGGCATTCACACTATGATATTTTATATATATTTATATATATATATGATGTCATCTTATATATAGTTTAGAGATACTCTATTAATAACTTTAAAAAATACCCTATTAGAATTAAAGTCTCCTTTAAAATTATATTAAATTATATTAAAAATAAAGTCTCCTCCATGTGACTGCCTAATATGGCAAGATGCCATAAATCTCATGTGGGAAACAAGCTTCATGCTTCTGTAGACAGTAGATTATTGCTTCTTAGTATTAGATGACAAAGTACAAATTCAAAATATAATAATCTTCTCTGTTTCCTACAGTATTTTGTTCTTGTCTGTTTTCTTGGTTATTTCTGTCTTGCTTTTAAAAGTGTTTTAAGCATTGCTTCTGCACAGAAATAGGACATCAAATAAGATAAGCTGCAGCTCTGTGAATGAGACTCTTCAGATACAAGACTGAAGGGCATTTGCCTTCTACAGATGCCGGGGTGTGTGCATGGAGGACACACACACATTCATAAATCATTTATTCAGTGGCTCTTGATTGCTTTCAAGGTGCTGGTCTTGACAGTGGAGAAGCCACACAATTACGGGTGTTGGGGAGACAGGCATAAAGGAAAATACAACATCATGGCCTTTACTGACTGGCACAATAGGGCTGAGATCTGAGTCATCAGAGAAGTTCTGGAGGAAGGAATGTATGAGCTGCAGTTAGAAGAAGCAGATTTCACTGGCGGAAGGATCGGCCAAGAAAGCAGCCTTCAAGGCAGTGCCCCCCTTTCTACTCGCAGAGCCTAAGGTGAAGAGAACACCATATATTTGAAGAAACACAAGGGGAAACGAATGGCAAGAAAAGCCCCAAAGTAAAGTCTCTTGATGGGAGGCGACTAGAATCTCCATGGTCTTGCAGGTGTGCAGTGTTTGGACAGTTAGGCGCTGAATCATTTTGAACAGAATGACTTGTGTTTGAACAACCCCTTTGGTGACTGAAAGTCCACTAGAGGCATGAAGGAAAGGCAAATTAGCAAGAGGACTGAAAACTACCGCTACAACCTCTGGGATAAGGCTCTGTCTAGATGCAGGGAGAGTAACTGACAAAGGTAGACTCAGACTTTGGATTGTTTCCTATACTTAGCTTAGGGACCTGGATAGGTTACACTGCACATTACAGAGAGATGGAGCATGGGAGAAGGAAGGCGGGACTCTGGAGGAATGCCCAAGATGGCAACTACTTTCAGGTATGGTGCTCCCTTGCTTTAATAACGTAAGTGCCGATAAATTCCGTTGAATCTGACTCGGAGGGGATTGCTGGCCGGGAACAAAGCTCTATTTCCGGCGTTAGATTTAGCTACCCAGAGGGAGCTTGCATTATCTGCTCTGTGGAAGGCACTGTCTGTTGAGGAGAAATGTTCTCTTTAGCAATGCTGGGCACGAGTCCATTTGGAACCGAAAAAAGGCTGGAGAAAGAAAAGACAAAAACTTCACTTGGCTATTGTAAAAGGAAGGTGGGGGGGAGATTTTAAACCTGGCTAAATCAAAAAGGCGTTAGCACTCCGGAGCAAGGACAAAATCCCTTTCTGTAGAGTTCCTGAATACTAAAGAAAAGATATTCGCGTGACAAGTTTATACAGCTATGAACTTTGGGTCCTGCTCCACAAAGTGCGCTCTGTGGATATTTTTCTCTATTGTCTTGTTAAATGGAAGGCTTGTTTCTGTGTTCTTTGCAAAATTTAATGAAGTTTCCTCTGAAGCAGGTAATTTGAGAATTCTATTGGAGGTCCCGTGGAATCTGCTGAGGGAGAAAGGGGGTCAGGTTTCCTTGAGATTTGTGTGTGTTGGGGAGGGGAGAGTTGCCCTGGTTTTGAATGGTATTCAGACATCGACTGCAAGGATAGACTTTGGAGTTCCGTGCGCCCCTAAAATAGCATGCAAAGCTGGTGCCTTTGTCAAACAAAGATCCCTGAGCTATGGTATTTGGTAGGGTTGGGGGCTCAGTCATACATTCTGTGATAGTCTCCTCTCTTCTCTCTCACTTGATGGCAGCTTGTAGGAGGAAACTTTGACATCTGTATTAGTCACAGTCTGCTAGGGGAACAGAGCTAATGAGATGAATATATGTATTTATATATGTTTATAAATACAATACATTGAATTTATTAAGGCAGATTTAAAATAGTAACAACAGCAGAATCAGATTTGAGAGTTGTACTTGGTCCTTGAGTCTGTGTGCCTCATCACTCTGAATAGTCCCAAATGGCCGCCTGTCATTGGGGACGAGGCCAACAACAGGGAGTTAGTTGCTCAGTCTCTGAGGCTGGTGCCTCAGCGGTCCAAATCGGATGCTGGAAGCCCTGAAGTTTCCTAAATAGCAGCTTGTCCCTAGTCCACGATGAAAGTTTGGTAACACTGTTTCCGATATGAGGGAAGGAGTCAGCAGCAACAACTGGGCATATTAACTTGGTGGTGAAGAGAGGGCCAAGCTAGCCTTCTGCCAGACCCTTTGTCTGGACTGCCACCAGACCATACCTACCACAGTGGGATGGGTCCTTCCATACCAACCAAAGCAATCAGAACACTTCTTTAGGTGCCACTACCCCTCAGGGGATGCTAATTTATGACAAGTTGACATTAAATCACACAAATGTCTGGCTTTTTTTTTTGACATATCTGACTCCAGGATGTAGGCAGAATGGGCCTATTGTAACAAAAGTAGCTGCCTTTCAGACAGACTAGCCCCTACAATGTGGCTGTCTCTCTTCTACAGGATGGAAAATAGTTTTGCCTCAGTTAGCTTTGCATTGAGGGAAAGCAAGAAAAGTGATATCTTGAATGAGGGAGCCTTTAAAGGGAGAAACACGGCAGTAGGAAAATTCCACGGAATCCAGGATGACCCCAGCTAAGGCTATAAGCAACATGAAGAGGATGCCTAAACTAGCCTTTCCCTGTAATCAGATTGATGACTACCTTGTCATCACAGAACCTTCATCTAGCAACTGACGGAAGCAAATGCAGATATCCACAGCAAAGCACTGGACAGAGCTACTGGAGACCGGTCCAAGAAAGGGAAAAGCGATAGTATGAGCAAAGGGATTAAGACCATGATGGTGGTACCCACAGAAACAGCTGACCAAGCTAGTGAGAGTTCACTGACTCTGGACTGATAGTGGGGGAACCCGCATAGGACCAAACTGGGCCCACTGAATATGGGGGACAGTATGAAGCTTGGGCAGTCTGTGGGGTCATGGGCAGTGGGACCAGGACTTATCCCCGGTGCTTGAACTGGCATCTAGAAGCACATCCTTTTTGGAGGGATACTTTACTCAGCCTAGATATGGGGGGTGGTCTTGCCCTGAAGTGAAGTGTCAGACTTTGTTGACTCCCCATGGGATGTCTTACCATTTCTGAGGAGTGGATAGGTGGTGGTCGTGGGGAAGATGGAGAGGGACGAGGGGAGGGAGTGGGAATGGGGATAGCCAAGTAAAATGAGAAAAGATTCTGTTAAAAAGTCTTAATAAGAAAAAGAATAGAATAGAAATAGCCTTCTAATTAAAGGTGGGAACCAGGGACAGATAGGCTGTGGGAACACAGCCCATGTCTCCACTCAGATGCACTCTGTCTACCTACTGTCTCAGGACTGACCTCCATTGATGACCCTGGGACACTGAAGCTCAGTAAGTAAGATCCTTAAACCTGCTGCCTCAGTTTCCCTGCATCTTAAAAAAAACTAGGAAAGATAAATTAATCATGGAAAACAAATTTATTTACAGTGCGGCCAAACTGATGGGGAATAAAATCTTAATTTCTTCTACATCATACCCGAGGCATCTTAGAGTTCACAAAAAGTCACAAGACAGAGTGGGACACATATGATTAGCTATGAAACAGGATACCCGATTCTTTGATGTAGGGCACCTGGGCTCTAGGCTGCCTCCATTCTGTTATGGAGGCAAGGTTAACATCATCATCATCATCATTATTATTACTATTCAACAAGATGGAGTCTTAAAGAGAATAGAATTGGGCTTTGTGACCTCGATCCATTCCAGCCCTGGCACATTGCCTTGTCCTTGGCTCCATTCCTTGCACAGGTGGAGAGAGTAAAGCCTTTTGAATTTCTCTTTCTCAGAGTTTTAACTCAAAGTGGAGCCTGGTCCAATATCTCAGGTTTTGTTTATTACTTTACTTCTGCACAATGCCACTTCAGAACTTCTCCCCTCAGCACATATTGCATCATTAAATATTATCAATATTCTCTTCCTGGAAGGGAAACATGATTAGAAATGTGGAAATATCACTAATGACTTACTGAGGCTTCAGAACCAGGTAGAATCCTTTGTTTAGCCTGTAACTGCCCAGTGGGCTTGCACTGATATCGGAGGCTTTCTTCCTTCCCGGTGTGTTTCTATTCATGTTGCCCTCTGCCAGCACCTCAGCTGGCTGGGATCTTCTGCCCAATGGGGTCTCTCAATCCTTCCTTCCCCAGGGAGCTAAGATTTTTACAAGTTTTGCCTGAATGTGTTGCCAGAACCTTTGCCTAACTTTTTTTGCCAGTGGGCGCCAGAAATGCGAGAAAGTGGTTTGTTTATTTTGTTCTCTGCACTATATAGCAGCAATTTGGTTTTTCCTTGAGAATAGAGATCAGTCAAGCCAGCCTAAAACACTCCATTCAGCCTGCATCTTCATAGCTCCAGAAAGATGAGGCAGCCTGCCTCTTGTTTCATTTCCATTAGGCCCTGGAAAACACTGATTTTTTTCTATCATCAACACAGAATGTGTAACCACATGGATGGTATTATCTTTCTAGCCCTTCATTTCTATATTGATACAGTTTAGTTGGGGAAAACTATAATCATTTACTGTTTGCTTGTCCTGAACTGTTAGTGTATCACAGAGCTTACCATTAATGTTCAAAGTTGTGATGTGGGAGTCCCCTCTGTGTGCTGCGATTACCATTAATGAATAAAGAAACTGCCTTGGCCTCTTGATAGGGCAGAACTTAGGTAGGCAGGGAAGATGGAACTGAATGCCCGGAAAAAGGAGGTTGGAGAGAGACGCAGTGGAGCCCCTGCCAGAGTCAGACATGCCAAATCTTTGCTGGTAAGCCACTGCCATGTGGCGATATACATATTAATAGAAATGGGTTAAGTTAGTATGTAAGAGTTAGCCAATAAGAATTTAGAGCTAACCTGCCAAGCAGTGATTTAATTAATACAGTTTCTCTGTGGTTATTTTGAGTTTAAGCTAGCCAGGTAGCTGGGAAGAACAAATGGCCTCCTCCCAACAAAGTTGTTCACTGAACATGATGACTTTATCTACATTCATCTGCCATTTCTATCTCTTTATAGGCTCAGTGGATGCTAGACCATGAGTACATGATAAGATCATTGTAGTCACTGGAAATTTCTAGTGTAAATATTTTGGTAGGGGCAACAGTGTGCAGGATTTTATGACTGGACTCACTTTGGAGTAGGCAATGTGTTAATATACTCAGATGTTATTTTATAGTTAGTACTAGCATCCTATAATCTCAAGAATTAGCATTGACTCTCGAGCATTGTTTCCTATTTCTTGAGATGTTTGAGGATTTTTATTCATTAAAACACAATTAACTTGGTAAATGCCCGAAGTCATCAAGTTAGTTAGTTAGCTTCACACAAGCTAGAGAGAAACTCAACTGAGAAAATGCCTCTACCAGATTGGACAAGCCTGTGTATTTTTTTTTTTTGATTAATGATTGATGCCCAGCCCACTGTGGGCAATGTCACTCTGAACTGGTGCTTCTGGGTGATATGAGAAAGCAACCTGAGCAAGCCATGAAGAATAAGCCTGAAAGCAGTCCTTCTCCTCCATAGCCTTTGCATCATTTCCTGTCTCCAGGATCCTGCCTTGATGACACGGTAGATGACAGGCTACAAGCTAAAAGCTAAAACAAACCCTTTCCTTCCCAAGTTGCTTTTGCTCATGATGTTTTATCACAGCAATAGAAACTCTAATTAGACAGTCACAAAGTCAGAATTTGAATTCTAGAACACAAGCTCTTGTCCCTCTGCAATGCACCTCTACCTGTGTTTGCCAATTGTGATATTATTGTCCTTTCCTTTTCTTGACCGTTATCGTCTTCATTGCTGGAGGAATTTCTTGTGTCTTTTTAAATGACCTTGTTCTGGAAATTGGATGAACTGCCAGAAATATAATTTCTATATGTCTGTCATTCTCCATTAGGTCCCCTTTTTATTTTTTGATTTTCACTTTTGCAAGAGCAACTTCGGAGGGTTGTTCATCTATTTCAGTTGCACAAACCACTTTTAAAAGTATCTAGTTGGAGGCCGATGAGATGTCTGGTGTGGGAAGTCCTTCTGTTTATTTATTGCTTTTCTTGGTTAATGAATAAAGAATCTGCCTCGGCCTGTGAGAGGATAAGAGTAGAGCTAGGTGGGGAAAACTAAACTGAATGCTGGAAGAAAAAAGACAGAGTCACTAGATGCCATGGAGCCACCAGAGGAGAAAGATGCCAGCTGCCAGCAGGAACCTTGTCAGTAGGCCACAAGCCTTGCTGTAAACTATAAAATAATAGAAATGGGTTAATTTAAGATATAAGAGTAAGCCAGCAATATGCTTAAGTGATTGGCCAAGCAGTGATTTAAATAGTTTCTGTGTGATTATTTTGTGTCTGGGAAGCTGGGAACAAACAAGCGGCCTCCTACAACAGATGTCTCAACAAGTAAAGGCACTTGTTGCATAAGTCTGTGACCTGTGTTCAATTCCTGGAGCCCACATAAATGTGGAAGGAGAGAATCGACTCTTGAAAGTTGTCCTCAGACCTCCAACACATGCTTTAGGTCACATACCATTCCTCCATCATGAACACATACACAGTAGTAATAATAATAAATAAAAATATAAAAAATACATGGGTTGGAACATTTTAATCACTAAAGCTACTAAGCCTCCTTTCCTAATGTGAATTAAATGCCACATTATAGACATATTACTGCAACCCAGAAGCCAATCCACTGAGAATTTCTCTTACTAGCATTCTGCTATGATTTGAATTTGAAATGTTCCCCTCATGACCTCATATGCTGACTGCTTGCTGTACAACTTGTGGTGCTATTTTAGGAAGTGATGGACATGTTAAAAGGAAGGGCCTACTAGCAGCTCACTGGGGGTTTGCCCTTCCAGGGCAATTGGTCTCTGGATACTTCCTTTCTCTGTTATGTGCTTCTGGATACCATGATATCTTCACATGTTTTAGGGTTCTATCCCCACTCCCTGGTCCCACAGCAATGGAGCTAGCTTATGGTAGACTGAAAATGTGGGATCCACAATTGGAGGTAAGTCCTCAAATTATACTTTTCAGGGAATTATCCATCGTGATCAAGGCTAAATAACATCGAATAACATGTTGGTATCAGGAGAGGTTGTGACTATTCCTTGTTAAGTGGCTCAGAAGGCTTTGGAATTGGCTTCTAGGAGGAATTTGGAGGAGTTTGGAGACAGCAACTAGAAAGCCCTTGAATAGTATAAGAAGAGTTTAATGACCTCCTATTTCTGGAGCATGAGTCTACAATGCCTGGAGGAGCACAGACTCAATATACTCATGAGGATTCATGCGGGAGCCAAAGTTTCTCCTAGGCATTGAACTCCAGGCTATTCGTGTTACATTCTGAGAAAGAGCTTATGCACATAATACTTGTTTCCTTTGCTTACAGACCCTGGGTTAATTTTTCTGGTAGAGGAAATTTCAAAGCAGCCCAACATCCAGTCTGCTGTGTGGTGGGTGTTGTAGTTGATTTTAGCCAGTTTTATGGTGAGTAGGGGAACAGAAAACTTTATTGGAAAGGCATGACTATATTCTTGTCAGGTATTTGGTCACAGCATGACAAATTAACTCATGCAATGTCTACATATTTAGCATGCACATACCTGGAATGGGATATTTGCTTATAGCCCTTGGATTTTAGCTAATTATCAGTCTACCAGTGAGTTTTGTCCCAGTAAGCTCTAGAGAAACATAGGAACCTATCATTCTCATAGACAGTTCTGTTGTCTCTTTCTTTCCAGTCATGGCAAACGATCCCTCAGCTCTGGATTCCGGCGTCATTCTGATTGTTTTCTCCTCCTACACTTTATGTAAATAGAATCATATAATATTTATTCCCTTGAGTCTGTGTTTTTCAAACGACACAATGCTTTTAAGATTCACTCATGATGTTCCTCATCTTTACCATTGAACAATTGTCTTAGTCTAGATCTTTTGTGAAGGTAAATGTACAGGCAGTATAGGATGTGGAAAGGATTTGTGAAGGGAGATGTTCATTCTGAAAAAGGGAAGGACTCTGAGAATTACCTGGCACTTCGTTTCCTTGTCAGGGCACCAATCCTGTTCTCACGAGGCTCCACCCTTATAACTTATTTTATTTCCAAAGGTTGTACCATTTAATGACATCATTCTGGACCTTAACATACTCCATAGGGAGAGTCTTTAAACTGTCATGTTTACCTGAAACTAATAATGGAAAGGAGAACTGAGTCTGAGGAGTCCAGGATTTCGCACAATGTCTTAGGCAGTCCAGCAAGGAGTTCTCAGCCAGAGTCGCTGTTTTGAGCTACCCATGAAGAGCAGGCAACAGAATACATAGTGGATCCAGAAGGGTGGTACTGGAACTCTCTGTTTTTATAAGAAGTTTACAGCTCATCTCCCACTGTGGTTGTATGATATTTTTCTTCTATCAGTGATGTGAGAAAATTCCAGTCACTCTGTATTGATTAGCATCCATTGTTCTTAATTCTAACTTCATCAATGTTTTGTAGTGTAAATATCATTATAATTTTCACCTCTCTGATGCTTAATATTTTTATGTGTTTTTTCCTATCTGAAGATCATTTATTTCTATAAAACACACTTTCCATAGGCTAAACAATTTATATGAGGGCTCTCCCCAAATTCTCCTTCAAAATCTCTAGAACAATCACATGCTCTTATATCTCATAATTTTGTAACAATGGGGAGGTATCTTTATTTCTTATACAGTCAACTGAGATCGCCGACAAAGGGAGGAGCTCTTCAATGGTAACATCTATCTGACTGGTGGTGTCCTGGAAGAGTCTTAACAGACTTCTCCAGGGCTTCCCCACATCAGCCTCCCTCCATGGCTTATTAGGTATCCCCAGACCTGAATTTCAAGAAGGAACAATTTTAAAAGGTAAATCCAAAGGGAAAGCCCTTCTCAAGCTTCTATTGAGGGAATAAATGTCAGTGTCCCATTGGCTAAGGCTTGTTAAATGGTTATTGTTAGTAATATATTAATATGAATATGAATCCTGGGGCACTTGGGAAGATTAGACTAGGGACATACTTTAAAGTGCACCAGAGGTTTCCTTCAATACTCTTTCATTTCAATATACTGAAATAGTGTTTCTGTCTTCATCAGCCACTGGGTCCTTCTTTACTCGTTCAATCTTGTCAGCTGACACAAACTAGAGTCACCTGGGGAGACAGAGCCTCAGTTGCTTACATCAGATTGTACTGTGGACAAGTCTGTGAGACATTTTTTGATTATTGATTGATGTGGGAAGGGCAAGTCCATGTGGGTGGTGCCACCGTCCAAGGTCATAGAACAAAAAGCAAGATGAGTAAGCCATGGGGAGCCAGCCAGTAAGCAAATTTTCCATGTGGTTCCTGCCTCTGTGCTTGATTGAGCTCTTTTACTGAGTTCTCAGTGATGGACTATGATCAGAGACATGAAAGTCAAATAAATCATTTCCTCTCCAACTTGCTTTTGCTCATGATATTTATCACAGCAACAGAAAGCAAACTCTTGTTTATTTTTGCTTTCATAAGCAACAAAAAAACCCCACATCTGTAATGCTAATTTCAATATTTTAAAAGTCTTTTTTCTTAATGTTGGGTCTTCAATCTTGAAAGAAAGGTCTAAAAATGAACAAGGACATTTGCATGTATTTTAAACAAACACAAACTTAAAAACAAGAAAAATGATGGGGATATAAGGATAAGAGGTCTTACCTTGATGCTCTTTTGACTTACATAAATATTTAAATTACTTCAAATGAAAACTAATATTTTGATTTTTCTCTTAGTATTCTTAACATTTTTACTTCTAAAATACATAAAATACCTGGAAGGTGTTATTTCTGGAAAATAATGTCATTTTAGTCTCTTCAATTAAATGAGATTTCCCCCATGCTTAAAATTTTATCATTTTGTCAGTTGTTTGAACTGCTATTTAAAAAATACCCACTAGGTTACACAAATAAGGGGAGTTTAATTCTGTTGGTTATGAATGCTGTAAGGCTGAGGCAGGGTGCTGGTCTTATGCTCTGGTGAAGATCTTTCTCCAAGCTGAAAACATTTAACTTCTAATTGCATAGACGAAATGAAGCCAGAGATCTCTCTGGGATCTCCCTCCCCTGAAAAGGCGCTAATCCTGTTCACAAGGCACCACCCTTATGACCTGATTTCTTTCCCAAGCTTCTACGACCTAGTGACATCACGCTGGAAGTTAGATATTAACATGCAAACTGTGGGTGAGAACGAAATATTTATTTCATAACCATGTTGGTATTAGTTAAATTATTTCTCTGGAAACTTTGGCACAAAACACCACACATGCATACTATGAAGATCTAGAGCACATACTATGAAGATCTAGAGCACGTATGGTCAAAGCATAACATCTTGGCTAGCTCCACGTTTCAGCCTCAAAAGAAAATGGATTCAAACATGAATCATTACAGTCTTTAAGAAACTAGTTAGCCAGCATGGGAATTATCAGTAAGTTATACTTGGAAATCTAGGGTAATGCTAGGCAATTGTTTACTGTGGCCAAGCTAAGCCAATATCAAGGATGTACTGCTAACAAGCCATCATTCTCCTCCACGTGAGAGTACTTTAATTAGTGTTTCACTGCACAGTGGCATATGGAAGGCAGCTGATTCAATACTGTCTGAGGAATGCAACAGAATCTTAAAAACTTTGTTTTTCTGTTATTTTTGGAAAATCATTTGAATATGGAAAATTTTAGCCTTTCTGTTTTAATTTTTATTCTCCAACTTCTGGAGAAACTAGCTGGGCCCAAAAGATATATTAGAAATATCCTAACTCATAGGGTGGTCAGTTTTCCTTTCCTGAAAAAATACAAACACTCTCAAAACTATGTATCCTTCACTGTCGGCAACTGCATATAAAACCCCAAGTGTGACCATCTAATAGCTTCAGAGAAATTTTAATGTTATGAGTCAAGCCATGGCTTGTCAATGATATCCTTGGATGTGATATAAAGTGTACTAGGTCTACCACAGAACCATGTTGATTTGTTCTGAATTCCACTAACTTTGGATTCCGATAAAAGGAAAACCCTTCACCTTCCAACTGGTTGAGAGGGCTGGTGAAGGAGAAGGAGCAGTAAGTAGGTTATGACTATTTGTATGGTGTCCTGACAGTTGAGACTTCAGTTTTGTCTTCTCCAAGAACATCTGGTCATTTCTTTTTATTTTTGCACCTGGGATCCAAATTGTATGTACTGGCTAGTCTTATGAGAACTTGATTCAAGCTAGAGTTATCTGAAGGGAGGGAACAACAATTGAGAACATGCCTCCATGAGATCCAGCTGTAGGGCATTTTCTTAGTTAGTGATCCGTGGAGAAGGGCCCAGCCCACGGTGGGTGGGACCATCACTAGGCTGGTGGTCCTGGGTTCTGTAAGAAAGCAGGCTGAGCAAAGTCACAGAAGCAAGCCTATAAGCAGCACCCCTCCATAGCCTCTGCAGCAGCTTCTGCCTCCAGGTTCCTGCCTGGTCTGAGTTTCTGTCCTGACTTCCTCTGATGATGAACAGCAGTGTGGAAGTGGAAGTCTAATAAACTCTTTCCTCCCCAACTTGCTTTTTGGTCATGGGGTTTTGTTGCAGCAACAGAATGCCTAACTAAGCCTCCATAGCTTTAGCTTTCTGTCTCCTAAAGGATCTCTTTTAATGTTAAAAAAGAGCTGTTATATGCAGTTACTAGTGTGAAATCACGTACCACTCACAGCACAGGGATTTGTGCAACTGAACTAAAACTGCAAGGTCCTCTTGGTGCTCATAAAAGAGGGAAAATAATTTTGAGATTAGTTTAAAAAATTCACAAAATTCACTTAACTATAAGATCAATTAAATAATTTCCCCAAATCTATTCTTAAGAAGTTTTGGCACACTTGATTAATATGTTGACATAAACATAGCATTGTTTTTAAACAATTATATATATATATAATTATACATGTATATATGTATATATATAACACACATATATATTCTGCTATGAGGGTGGGAAGCTTATTGAGATACCATTTTGTCTTTTGCTTTCTTATAGTAGTTAATATCCCCTTTCATATTCTAAGATCATGGCCATGTGAATCCATTTTTTTTCTGAAGAAAATTAATGACTCACATGTGGCAAAGCCTGAAGAAAAAGTTGCCAAAGAAGTGATGATGTCCACTGTGAGTTTTTGGGAAGAGCCATTTCCTGAAGCAGTCACAGCTTCAGGTGGCCAAAGGACAGACAGGCTTTGGGGAAGCTGCTGAGCATTTTGAGGAGGAGGCTTTGGAGAAGTCTGGCTGTAGCTTTGGGGAGGAGCTGGAGAAGTTTTGCACACTGCAGTCTTCGTGTGCCAATGCTGCCAGCACTTCCAGTCGACTGGGACTGGGTACCTGGTACTGTGACGCTCCCCCCTTGTTCTAGCTCTTGCACTTGAACTTGACATTCTTACAATGTTACCTCCAAGCCACAAGGACCAGACAGGACTGGCAATGCTCACATCCACGGTGACCAGCCTGAATCGAGATAAAGATAACTGAGAGGCCGACAGGGGTGTGTAGAGGGCCCTAATTCCTCAAGTTCACAGGTAGAGAAACCAAGAATGCAATGTGGGATTTCTCTCTGTATGCTGTGATTACCATTGGTTAATAAAGAGACTGTCTTGGGCCTGTGCAGGGAACAGAACTAGGCAGTGAAAACTAAACTGAATGCTGGGAGAAAGAAGAGTGGAGTTAGAGAGAAGCAAGGGAGCCACTGGAGACAGATGCTGGAAACTTTACCGAGTAAGCCACAGCCACGTGGTAATATACAGATTAATAGAAAGGAGTTAAATTAATATAAGAGTTAGCCAATAAGAAGCTAAAACTAATGGGCCAAGAAGTGATTTAAATAATATTGTTTCTGTGTTATTATTTCGTGGCTAAGAGGTTGGGAACCAACAAGCTGCCTCTCTCCTTCTACAGGAATGTTACACATGTTGGCTTTCTCTTCAACGGAAGGGTTTATACCTGTTTTTAACCCAGAAGGCTGGGAGTAGATGTTATTGGTAGCCTGGTGATCTTTGCTATTCCGTAGAGTCAGGCTTCACCCAAATCCCCAAGACCCCTAAACACTGTCTCTCAGTCAGTAGAACCCGTTCTTGTGGAACAGGTCACAGGTACTTTCCAAAAGACATGTTCCTTGTAAGGGAGTTTTGATGTAGTCATGCCTTAAGCTTTTCTGTGATAACTGTCCTAAGGAGACTTTCTCAAGGTCATGCTGGACTTAGAAATGTCAAAAATACAGAGTGGGGTCAGCCTCTAGAAGTTTGAACCAGCTCTCCTAAGTCATGTTGAACCTGTTTTCCTTCTTGCATAATGCCTGTGGCAGCCTCAAGATTTGCAGGGACTCCTACAGGGGTGTCTTCAAATTTCCTCACTTAACTAGTTCCTGGGGAAGGAAAAACTTTGACGATTACCAAAGTCTTCCCCAGTTTTATTAAGGGGGGAAAAACTGCAGGAGGAAGAGACTCTGAAAGCCAAGCTGCAAAAAAGAGATTTCTCAGACCGATTGAGCTGCTTGTGAATTGAACAGAGGACACCAGGGTTGCAGCTCCCATGAGTTCTCTCCTGGATTGAGGAGATACAGCTTTTGAGTCATCTCTGATTTTGTAACTAACTGTTCCTCACACTCCTGTTACTGACTCCAGTAAAAACATATTAGTTCACCACCACATTGGTTTTTGACAGAATCATTGCTTTAGTCTGTCTTGTGTTCTGTTTCTGGGCTGAGTACGTGTGTGTGTGTGTTGTATTGTGTATGCAGTATGTGGGGTATATTAGTGTCTGTCTGTCTGAGGGATCGTGTGCATGAATCATTAGGGGTGGTGTGTGTCTCTATAGATGTTGAAGCTCCCCAGGAAAAGTTCCCCATGTTACATTAGTACCTCTAGGCTTTCCCTATATATTTCTAAAGAAGAAAGCTCTACAAATTTGACTGGAATGAAATTTCTGTGTTCAAGTAGGTGGTCTCTGGAGAAATATGATGTTTAAGAGATACATGCTAACATGGTACTTTAGGGTAAAACTCAGAGCACTCGCCCAATATTGCTGTCTTAGTTGATTCCCAACCCAAAGAACAGCAGCCATTTGATTTGGTACCCCAATAACTGGTGAGATCGAATTTCTTTCCATCTGCGGGCTTAAGGAAAAATTTGAATTTATTTAAAGAAAACAAAGGACCTATGTTATTTCTTGAACTTATCACAGTGGTTCTGAAGTGAACTTTAAACTACCTCATGGCTTCAGACCACATCTTTGCCATTATTACCCATATGACTTTACACACAGTGTGTTATGCCTCTGGCTGATCTATTAAGGTCAGAGGCACTACCTACAGCTTCTAGATGCTTTGTGGGTGAATAGACTAGAACACACCACTGTTCGGTGCTTTGCTTTCCAGCCTCAGAGCACTAATGAGCTGAAGAATTTCTCTTTTGCTTCTAGGTGGGCATGGGTGATATTTTGAAAATAGAATATATCTTTTTAGCAAATATTGTTTCTGTATATATTAGGATGATCATATAACTTCTTTATTGTAGCAGTGAACTATAATAGTAACTTTTATAGTATTAAGTCAGGTTTACATTACAGTTCATGAACCTTACTTGGTTACAATATATGACTTGGTATATTTTGTTGGATTTAATTTTCTAATATTTTGTTGAGGCTTTGTGTATCTATATGCTGAGTTAAGTATGAGGTGTATGTGACATATTATGTGTGCATATACTTGTTACACTTGTTTTCTTTTTCTGTCTTTGTCAGGTTTGATATGTGAACTTGTATTCAACTTAAAAATAATTCAGGGGCACTTTCCTGGTTTTTAGTTCTCTGAAGCAGTAACTATAAGAAAAGAATTTCCCTTTCCTGAATATGAGTTAGAATGCGCTTCTACACCTGGTCCTTTTTAATTTTTGAAAGATTTTAGACTGTAAATTTCATTTATTTTATAGTTAAAGACCAACTCAGGCAATCACAGCTATTCCATTATTTAATTAATTAATTTATTTATTTTTGCCACATGAACTATTATAGTGTCTCATTGTTTGCACTTATAGTTTATTTTTTTTTTATGGATTTTGTCTTTGTTTGTTGTATATCTATGAGAGTTTTGCCTGCATGTGTATAAGCATTCTGTGTGTGCCTGGTGCCAGCAGAGGTCAGAAGAGGGCACCAGATCCCCCTGGAAGTGGTGTTAACAATGTTTATGAGCTGCCGCCTGGGCTAGGGAACTACTGCAGGGGTCCCTGCAAGAGCAGCAGGTGCTCTTAACTGCTAAGCTGTCTCTCCATCTCTGCTTTTTAAAGTCTCATTTCTTAGTCTCTATTCTTCCTAACCATTGTTTGGATTTTTTTAACTTGTCAATCATCAGTGCTTTTTAATAGTTTAAATTATTAAAATAACATTTTTTTCTTTTAGATGTATTGTTTTCTGTTGCTTTTTATCTACTTCGTAAGTGAGAACAGGCTCCCATGTATTATCAGATCTCGAACTCACTTTGTATTAAGGGCTGTTTCAAAACCCCTGGTCCTTTTGCCCATGTCCCTGAGTTTGATGTTATACCACTCTGCTTGGCTTTAGGCCTTCTGCTTTCATTCGTTGATTTGTATGGAAACGTCTTTCATTTCCTTCTGTTCTTTAGAGACAGTTGGCTGTATTAGTGATGCTAGGTTGATATTTCTTTCCTCTCTCCCTATGTGCCATTAATTTATTCTCTAAAAACAATATCACTTTTTATTTTGTTTCATTTCTTTTCGATTTTTGTTGTTCTTAAGAATCTCGCTAACCAAAGCTGAAATCTCAAGGTCCAAATCAGGAGCAGAAGGAGAGAGAGCACGAGCAAGGAACTCAGGACCGCGAGGGGTGCACCCACACACTGAGACAATGGGGATGTTCTATCGGGAACTCACCAAGGCCAGCTGGCCTGGGTCTGAATAAGCCTGGGTTAAAACCGGTCTCGCTGAACATAGCGGACAATGAGGACTACTGAGACCTCAAGAACAATGACAATGGGTTTTTGATCCTACTGCACCTATTGGCTTTGTGGGAGCCTAGGCAGTTTGGATGCTCACCTTACTAGACCTGGATGGAGGTGGGTGGTCCTTGGACTTCCCACAGGGCAGGGAACCCTGATTGCTCTTTGGGCTGATGAGGGAGGGGAACTTGATTGGGGGAGGGGGAGGGAAAGGGGAGGCGGCGGTGGGGAAGAGACAGAAATCTTTAATAAATAAATAAATAAAAATAAAAAAAATGTGAAAAAAAAATCTCGCTTTGAAAAAAAATAAAAACAAAACAAAACAAAAAAGCAAAAACCCCAGCCAGGTATATTGGTGCACACCTTTGATCTGAGAACTTAAGACGCAGATGTAGGTGGATCTAGACAGATAGATACAGACGAGAAGTTGTGTAGAAAGCAAGCAAATACAAATCAATAAATCTCCCTTTTGATGCTTGAAGCTTCGTTGTGATGAGTCTAGATAAAAAGATCCATTTGTGTGCTTAATATGTGTTAGAGTTTTAGAAATAATGTTTTTATTCTTTGAAAATTTTATACAGTGTATTTTGGTCACATTCACCTCCTTCCCCTAACTCTTTTCAGCTTCCTCCACCACCCTTTCCCCAAGCAGCTTACCATTCTCACTCTTTTTACATCCCTCTTAAAACTCATCAAGTTCAACTGGATTGTGTGTATCCCATGGATCTTTCTTTCTCGCCTTATTCCTTTAGTGAGTAATTCTATTACTATGTTACTCTATTCAAATGCTATATTGAGCAGATATGGAGATTAGTGATCCTGATTTTGATGGGAATGCTTCAAGTTTCTTTCTGCTGAGATGATGTTGGCTGTGGGATTATTTTAAATTACCTTTATTGTGTTGAGCTGTGTCCTCTATGTTCCTAGATTCTTCAGGACTTTTATCATAAAAGCATGTTGAATTTTGTCAAAGGCATTTTTCACATCTAATGATATCAGGTAGTTTCTGATCCTGACTCTGTTTATGTGGTGGATTAAATTTGTTGATTTATATACACTAAACCATCCCTGCATCCCTGGGATGAAACTGTCTTGATCACGATATGGAATCTTTTTGATGCATTCTTGAATTTTGTTTGCAAGTATTTTATTGAGAATTTTTGTGTCTATGTTCATTGGCGAGATCAGGCTGTAATTTTCATTTTTCATTTGATCTTTGACTTATCAAAAGAATATAGAAGTGTTCCTTCCTTTCCTACTTTGTGAAATAGTTTAAGAAGTATTAGTGTAAATTCTTCTTTGAAGTTCTGGTAGAATCCTGAATTTTGCCCATCTGACCCTGAATCTTTATTTGGAAGACTTTAAATTACTGCTTTTATCTCATTGGTTGCCATGAGTTTGTTTGAATTATTTACTTCATCTCAAGTTAATTTTGGTAGATAATACACAGAGAGAGAGAGAGAGAGAGAGAGAGAGAGAGAGAGAGAGAGATCCATTTCTTTTAGATTTTTCAGTTTAGTGGAATATAGATTTATATACTATGTCCTTATGGTTTTCTGTATTTCCTCAGTATCTTCGCAATGTTTCCTTTTTTTTTTAATCTCTGGTTTTACTAATTTGGACCCTTTCCCTCTTGGTTGATCTGGCTAAAGATTTGTCCTATTTGTAATTTTTTTCAAAGAATTAATTTAGCCACAAATGGAACATTTATATGACATCCCCCTCCCCAAGGTGCCACAATCAATACAGGAAGAGTCAACATGAATATGAGCAGAACTGTGTCTTTTGGACTTCTGCCCTCATGAACTCTCAGCGTCTATAGTTGCCTACACAATTCCTGCCCAAACTGCAGGCAGTTAACATTCCAGCATGGAGTGGAGAGGGGTTCCCAAGTATCCCCACCCCTTGTTGAGGAGCTATTGAGAGGCCACGGCTTGAGATTATGATGTTGGGATGGGTAGTGGGAAATTCTGGACCAGGGAAGAATTAGAGGAGTAGTGGGGGTAGCAAAGGTGGTCAGAATGCCTTGTATTCATGTATGAAATTTTCCATGAATTAATTAAAGTAATGTGTTTCATTAAAATACAAATTGAACGAGAACTGGGGAAATGCCTCAGTAGGGATTGTCCTGAAGTCACAAGTGTCTAACTTCAGATCTCCAGAATCTATGTAACATGTGTATGTGTCATTTGACCACTTCTCAGAATAGGTAGAAAATGGAGGAAGGAGAATTCCTAGGAGCTTGTGTATCTGCCTGTCATACATGGTTGTTCAATAGAAAAGAGATCCTGTCTCAAACAAAGTGGAAGGTCAGGACCAATACCTGAGAGTATCTTCTGACTTCCACATTTGTGCTGTCATGTGCATGTGCCATACTAACATACACACTCTCTCTCTCACACACACATACATACACACACACACACACACACACACAGAAAGAGAGAGAGAGAGAGAGAGAGAGAGAGGTGAGGGACAGAGACAGAGAGAGAAAAATTGTAGAATGAGACCTGATTACCCACATCTAACCTTTGTAAAAGCAACAACATTTTTCAGAACAGATAAAAACACAAATTCTTAGACTTCAGAACATTCACGGAGGGTCATTTAGTTACAGATGATGAAAGTGATAAAAGACACCACTGAACTTCACAGTGGAGCGTCTGAAAGTCCAACTTCATGTTAAACCCACAGGCTGAAGCTATTTGTAGATACATCAGTTTGTCTGTGTATTAGCGAAGCCTTTGTCTTAGCCAGATGCACCTATCTGCCATAGAGTTAGACAATATGCCCAAAGAGCATATAGGACATGCAAGCCGGGGACACTGCACCCATTTATCACCATATCCCACACCAGAATGGCCAAATATGGTCCAAAGGCATCTGAACACAGTGCTGTGGCTTGAGAACAAATACAAGTTATTTAGACGGATTTGGCTAAAAGATCTACATACAAACAACTGAAAGTTTGGAAACTGGGGTCTGATGGAAACAATGTTTGTGAAAGATTATGTATAGCTAGCAGGCAAAGTCTCGCAAGGAGCGGGTATGACACTCAGACTACTTTACAAAGATCTTATCTGTTAAAGGAACTTATTTCAGAAGTGTGTGAATGGGGGCGTTGGTGGCGAAATGCAGAAATTATTAGCAAAAGCAGAGCTAGCAAAGCAAGCTTTCAACCATCTATAATGAACAATGCGAAGAAGCCAGTCCCGGAGCCGCGAGGGAAGGTTTGTCTCCAGAAGCATCCGTGGTGTGTAAAGCAGACCATCTGGTAAGGGACACAGGATGCTCATCTGTGTTCTTTGTCTACCCACTCACTTCCTGCTGGCCAAACACACTGGGCGCCAGTGTAGACAGAATCCCATTGATGTTGTCTGGGCAAGCCAGCAGCCCTAGGCAGTGAGCAAAGGAAAAAGGGAGGAGATGTGGGGAGAAAGTTAAGCAAAGAATCCCTAGCACATGGGCACCGACCTGTAAGTCAAGATTAGTTACTAACTGTTGCATCATTTTGTGAATCAACCCTAATCTGTTCAGTCACCAGGCTAATTTCCCAAGTTTTATTTATTTTTTTTAAGGATTTTTTCCTGGTATGCCAATCACACGGACTTTTTTCACACATTTTATTTCCCTGTCTCCAATCTAACTGACTTTATTCTTTTTAAATGTAATTATAGGTCTTCCAAAACTTTTCCAAAATGTTCTAGTTTTCTAGGAACTCTGCCATTGGTCTATTTTTTTCCTCCTCAGATTTCCTAACTGCCTTGGACAACACCCATGTGGACAGAGTTTTATTGGTTGGGTCATGCTAACTCATTTATCACTCTGTCTCACGGACTCTGCGGTGAGCACAGCGGGGTATGAGGCCAGTTCCTAAGAATGTTCTCTAGGGATTTCTACTTTTGAAGAATCGTGTTGGTCATGGTTACTTGACAGCTTCCATTGTTGTGTACACCCGTGTGTACAAATCGACAATAGGAAAAGGTGTCACATGAGAAAACTCATGTGACAGGGCAGTTATCAACTTTTAACACTTGAATACTGAACAGTTTTGGTTTTTAAGGAAAAAAAATGGCAACTTAAATAAACGGCATTAATATAATGCCATATGTTATTATGAAGAAACTCATATAGGAATGAAACAAAGAAGAATTTTTCTTATCATTTTGTCCAAAATGGTAAGATAGGCATTTTAGATATAATACTTGAGTCATGCACATATTCAGAGGTGCAGAAGGCAGAGCACATGAATCTGTATTTGAATTCCCCCAAGTATCATTTGAGGGCATCTACAGTCTTCATAACCAAAGTAAAGCAAATGTCTGACATATTCTTCTTGCTCAGTGGGAGTCACTAAGTCCTGTGTGCTTTATAAAACATAGTTGTGGCTGTGCTATGCTGCCCTTCCCTGAAAATCCTTCAGTATTGGTAACTGTAGTTGGGGAAATTCAGTATCTTTCATGTGTCCCAGTAAGGCCTGAGTGACCCCTTCTCTTCCTCTAGCCTCGATTCCCATCATCACCTTCTTACAGCACTTCTGCCTGGATTGTTCTTATCTGTGTCTATTTCTGAAAACCGCCTGTCTTTTCAGGTTTCAGAGGGAATGTCCATTGAAACAAGCCGCCACTTGGCTTTCCCTTCCGTACTGTTCCCTGATATAGCATGGCTGTTCCCTTTATAGCAGCTTCCCTTCCCCTTCACATTCAAATGTTATGTATGTTACATTCCTTCTAATGTCCATCTTCTCCATCAGATGGCATATTCCATAGACACCATCTTTTTTTTTACTATTATATTTCAAGATATGTGGCTTAGGGCACCAAGAGAGTTATGATCTGAATGTTTGCCAAATACCCCTGCACCAAACTCGTGTACTGAAACCTCAGACTCAATGTGAGAGTTATTTGAGGCTGCATGGAAGTAGAGTCTTAGGAGAATGCTTGGGTCATGAAAGCAGAGCCCTAATACATGAGATATGAGCATGTTTAAAACAGTGTGCAAAGAACTGTCTTCTGCCCGGCCCTTCCACTCCATCCTCCACACCTGCTACTTGTCCTCCTTTCCCAGACCTAGACCACCTCCTCATCTTAGTGTTGTTCATTCTTGTCTGTATCCCCACCTCCTCTCTGTCTCTCTATTCAAGACAATGGAATTACAAATATAAAGTAAATTCTCCAGCTGAGCTATAGCCCAGTCCTGTCTTGCCCTTTCTGTCACATGAAGACATCATGGGAAAGCTCCATCTACTAATCAGGAATCCTGTCCTTTGTCAGCCCCAGATCCTAACGGTGCCTTAGCCTTGGTATTGGCCATCCAATCTCCAGTCTGGTGAGCACTAAGATCTGTTATTTATAAACTACCCATCACTGGGATCTTGTTATGAGTAGACAAGGACTAGGAGTCCCCTAGCAGACATGCCAAATGAGTGAATAGATGCCTAACGCCCAGCCCTATCTTGTGTGTGTTCAACACTTTTCTAGGTAGCTACATACAGAGGTCTCCTCACTTCCGTGTGAAACGCTAACACGGTGTACATCTCAGAAGCCCTCGCCAAGAAATTCATGAGGGCTCTACATGAAGATCCAAGTTCCCCGAAGGAAAACAAAATTAATGTTTCTTTTAAGTGAACGAAGTATTTAGTATATGCAAATTCAGTTAATAGCAAGTGATTCAATGATGAAGAAAAAGTTCTTGGCACTCATTATATAACTCAGCTAGTAATTCTGAGGGAAACTGTGGAGACTGAGAACGGCAGTGTGTGTTAGCCTCACGACTTTAGAGAAGTCATTACTCTCAGAGGTGTAGAAAAAAACCCAAGGATTGACTCTGTTTTTCTTTGCCCTTTCAGGATTGCTTGTGTATGATAGCGAACAGTACATGAAAATGGAGGAGTGTTGTAAAAGAATGAAATTAGGGGAATTTTAAAGCCATGGGAAGAATTCATCATAGCTTGTATTAGAGATCATCATCTCTGTATCATTTGATCTCCGTCTTATCTTTAACAGCGTGCATGGGCAGAGGAGGAGGACTTACGTACATATGAATGAGCTACCCTCCGGAGATTCTCTGCTTGTGTTTCTCAAACTATAGCTTAATCCATGACTGTATAAACTTGTAAAGAATCTTTGTCATATGTAATTCCAGATGGAGTAAATATGCTTAGTGAGGACTTATCCGGGAGAAGAAATGCTGAAGAGCACATTTGCAGTCTGTGAAGAATTAGCAAACACGTGAACTGGGGTCTAAATTCTGAGCACATGGTTCTGCCCAGGCTCTTCACAATGAAAAGAACCTAGGCTGTGAGCAGACACTAGTAGACTCAGACAGAACTGATCATCTTAGCTGGAAACTAGTCAGACACTTTATGTCCTCATAATTATAACTCTTTTAAAAATCCAAATAGGGCTATTGTTCAATGACTTTCCTGGAAATGTTTCATTTTGTATTAACCAAGAATAAGATTATTCCTATGTAATTCTTTACCTGCGAATAAAGGAATATGACTGTCACTTATAGATGCTTTTGCTTTGAATAAACCTTATCCCATAATTTTGTTTTCTTTTTTAAGACAGACTCTAACCGTGTAGCCTTGGCTCGTCTGCACCTCACTATGTAGACCAAGCTAACTTTGAACTCATAGAAGTCTGCCTTTCTTTACCTCCCAAGTGCTGGGGTTAAACACATGTGCCAATATGGCTGGACATCCCATAGCTTTGTAATGGCTTTCCTCCAGACCTAAGACTTCACTTATGCTAACTGATGGATAGAAGAGGAAGTTTAAAATTGCAGCATTAGATCTAATTATTAATTTTATCTATTAGTTGAAATGGTGGATCTTTACAGTGAGGGAATGGGACATTAAATGTAAACCAAGATGTCACTAGCCTGTAGACATATAGTAGCTAAGATGTCCATTCCCATACTTATTAACTTAGAGTTGTCAGTTTCCCAACACAGGACCTCAGACCTCCGCCTCATGTCACAGCCTAGCATCTTTCAGAGTTCCTCATATTAGACAGGGACAGTCTTTTCTCTGTGTTCCTGATTTGTCACCTTAGGGTGTTCCTGTTTTGGTCCTGGCATGCCCTAGGGCTTTATGCAGGAAACATGGTGTTTTAGATAAGCAGGTTGATTGGAATGATGGTTTGATGGAGGTGGGTCTTGTATCTTATCTGTTGCTTTCATTGGTTAACTAATAAAGAAACTGCCTAGGCCCATTTGATAGGCCAACCCTTAGATGGGTGGAGTAAACAGAACAGGATTGGGGGAGAAAGAAGCTGAGTCAGAGAGTCGCCATGATGCTCCCACTCCAGCCAGACGCAGGTTAAGATCCTCCCTGGTAAGCGCACCTCATGGTGTTACAGGGATACTAGAAATGGGTTAGATCGATATGTAAGAGCTAGCCAATAAGAGGCTACAGATAACGGGCCAGGCAATGTTTAAATGAATACAGTTTCTGTGTAATTATTTCGGGCATAAGCTAGAGCCATGTGGGCGGCTGGGTGCCGGGAACGCAGCCCAGCCGCCCCTGTTACTACAATGGTTTGTGTGAATTGTCAATCTGCCAGCATCGTGAATCACTTGAAAGATGGGCCTCTGGCCATGCCTGTGAGGGGTTATCTTGACTGTGTGAAGAGAGGTGAAAAAATCTACCTACTGTGATCCAGTGACATTGTTTTCTCAGCTGGAGTTCAAGCTGTCTAAGGGGAGAAAAGGAACTAAATTTGCAGGAGGCATTCACAAGCCTTTAGTGCTCTCTGTTTCTGATTGTGGATATCGTGTGACAGCCTGCTTCAAAGTTCCTGTAGTCTTGACAACTCTACTACAAAGGACTAGCTATTCTTGACCTGTGAGCTAAAGTAATCCCACTCCCCTTAAGTTACTTCCATCAGAGTATTTTATCACAGCACAGAAGAGAGAGTGAGACCCAGGGGTTAGGTTGGAAGAGGCTGTGAAACAGGAGGACACAGAAGGGGATGCGCAGCAGAAAGTGCACACTTCCCCAACCTGGTATAGAATGAATGCTGCCAAGGAGACTGTAATTACCGTGAGGCCAGGGGTCTGCATTGGTTTGATTGATGGCTTTACCTAAGAAGACTGCTTTGCAAATTGTAGGCTTGCAATAAATATTTATTGAGCAAACAGATAATAACGTTCAGTTAGGTTAAAGGACTCTGTCCAACCTTGTGGCTTATCCCAATTTGTAGTTGAAGTTAAAAGAGACTAGGAAAGATGCTTATTGTACAAGGCATGCGCTTCAAGGAAACCTCGGGCCCTCAGAAACTTGTTTTGAACTTGTTAAGGCATGTGGTATCTTCAGATTTCTGGATTATGTTATTGAGATTAATCTCAATGCCGGAAACCCTCGAAGGACTCCCATATTAAAGATAATTTGGTTTCTCAGGTGTACTTTTGGATATTCAGAGGGAGGACGCTCATGCCTTATTGAAGATACCTATCATAGCTTTCTGGTGACAACCAACCTTAGACCTAAAAGCATGAAGATTAGTCCAAATTCTAACATTTTATAATAAAAATACTTTCTTTTAAAGAACAACTTTTCTGAATGAGGGAACATGACTCAATATGTGGACATTGTAAGTGTAGTCTTGGTGTGTTATATAGTAATGTGTCCTAAACTATTTGGAACAAAGACATTTTTAAAGCATTCTAATTTATCACAGAAAAATGTTTTAAGCAAAATGGAAATATTTTTTGAATTATCATGTGCTTGTATCGTATTATAATGCCATGGGGTTACAATAAAAGTTTTCCAACTATTGCTCCACTATCTAACTTTCACATCATGAACTAGAAAAATATAGACTGTGGGCTGGTGAAGGTCTAAGGATATACCTGCTGTAACCCTTTTTTGCTAGAGAAAAGCATTCTTAACTGTCACTGTAACTCAAACAGATGGCATAGACAAAGTGTCCCAGGCATCTGCCATTAAATAGGTCCCACAGAGTCAGGACAAAACATAGGATGAGAAGTATAGTCATACTATTCTAGTCACACATTTTGTCCCTGTGATCAATATGCAAGGGAAATAGCTTAAAAGCAACAAATAGTTGTTTGGGCTGAAGTTTTCGTAGATTTGTGTCTACTATCATCTGAACCCATTGGCTTGGGTCTAGATGACTCAGAATATCACAGCAGTAGCAGCAGAAGATTGAAGCTGTTTGTGTCATGGTAGCCAGGAAACAGAGAGAAATAATAGATCTGGAAACATTATTCAAAGGTATATTCCAAATGAAGTCAACTTGACTACATCTGTAATCGACTAAAACCCACACAACTAGACACTCCTGGGAAGGATTTTTTGATTGAGTCAATTGATGCAAGAAGACCCACCCTACATCTGCACCACAACTTCGGTGGAAGCAACTTTTGCTTTTTGCCTCCTTATCTTGAATCTCATTGGCAAGTTTGTTTATCCTGCTGCTGAGGCATTCCCTCACTGATATTTGAGCCTACTTCTTTACAGTTTCAATGTAGCCTGAAGGTGAGCTTTTCTCTTGGACTTCCTGGAACTCTAGACCATATTTGGTCTGCTGAGACATCCAGCCTCATGTACTGAAAAACCACTAGATTCTCAGCCTTCCTACTATGAGATAGTTGGACTATCTGGACCATAGCTTGTAAGCCATTCTAGTGAACCCCCTTAATAATATCCATGGTTGTTAATATTAATACCTGCCAATTGGAAATGGTCTTGTTAACATATTGCCGAATATGTTGTCTTAGAAATAGGATAATTATGCTGAAAGAAGATACTTTCTGAAAGTCAGTAACATTATATAATGGCAACACTAAAATGATTAAACTGTAAGGAAGACAATTCAAATTCTATGATTTCATGATCTATTTACTTCACACATAACTGCATTGCTTTAAATATTTATTTTCAGTGGTGTGTGAGTGTGTGTGTCTGCCTGTGTGGCATGTATGTGTCACTGCCTATAGAGGCCAGAAGACGGTGTTGAATCTTCTAGAACTGAAGTTACAGGTGGTTGTGAACCACTTCTCTTGGGTGCTGGAACCCAGACTAGGTCTGTTGGAAGAGTAACAAGTGCTCTTAATTGATGAGTCAGCTCTCCAGTCCTGTATTTTAACTATAGCATATTACTGTTTTGTAATAAGCTCCACTATCTTAATCGTG
Source organism: Neodon shergylaensis (assembly GCA_025134845.1). Taxonomy (NCBI): domain Eukaryota; kingdom Metazoa; phylum Chordata; class Mammalia; order Rodentia; family Cricetidae; genus Neodon; species Neodon shergylaensis. The sequence continues at coordinate 1,419,305 of JABTXL010012544.1, read as the reverse complement.
GATGAGTTTATCCTCTTTTCCACATCAACAACAGGGTGGGTAAGAACTCCTTAGCCTCCATTAGGATATTAAGTCATACATCCAAAGTGAAAAGCTCAAGCTTAACTTCCTTCCTTTTCTTCCTTCCTTTTCTTCCTTCCTTTTCTTCCTTC
>JABTXL010012544.1:1388174-1418967 GCA_025134845.1 Neodon shergylaensis | reverse complement strand
CTTTCTTTCTTTCTTTCTTTCTTTCTTTCTTTCTTTCTTTCTTTCTTTCTTTCTTTCTTTCTTTCTTTCTTCTTTTAAGATTCTGCCACTTACCACAGAGATGCGTCTCTTTCTATGTAAAGCACATAACTGTAGACACATTTGATGTGTCCAGCATAACATTTAAGACAGCAGTCTAGAATAACATAATGATTAGGGCCTTCTTATAACATAGATTGTATAAATATCTAACAAAGGCTTGTTCTACGTAGACAAACATCTCACCTAACATTAAGGATGAAATGAAACCTAAAACTCTCATATGGATAAACTTCATACTTGAAAACTGTAGAACAATCCTTTTCATTAAGAAGTCTCTCTTAGTTACCAAGAGAGAAACATGAGCTTTTCATGTCTCATAGGTCTGCTAAAATACCCAGTCTGTAGGAGTAATGTATTGAGGCTTCAATTAATGTAAAATATCACTGAATATCAATACCTATATCAATATATGTCATTTGAGATGATAAGAGGATGATGAAAATGAAATCCAAGATAAAAAATATGGAGTAAGGAAAGGAACGGTGTACAGTGTGTTGTCTAGGGTTACATACAAGGAGAACTTTGCACCAGAAACTTAGAGCAAGAAACTGGTGAGAGAAAAGTGCTCAGGAATGCTAAATGTAAACTTCACCTCCTCCATGGTCTTGCTTGCACTCAGTTCTGCTTCCCAGGTCTTTCCGATGTGCTCCTCAGACACTCCGGTTAAATAAATTATTATCCCACCAGCGATGGTAACTGTTCCAAAGAGCTGGCTCTCAGAACCACCCATCGAGCTCCTCAGCTCTAAAACATGCCTGGATGTTCTTGGCCCATGATCAGATGAATAAATAGAAAGGAGCATTAGGTACTGAGGGCTGGAAAATGAGTTTTTACATGTGGCTAAGAGGACATCATTTTCTTTTTATCCCACGAGATCATTCAAAGAAAACAGAAAGACAAGCAGATTATGTTTCCCCTAAAGTGACCACAGAAGGAGTGTTTTATAAACTAATCCATTAAAGCTATGACATATAATCCCTTAATTCTGGATATTAATCTAAAACACCAGAAAAACTAACCAAGATATTTCTGTCACAGTTCAACATTTTCTGGATTATAGTTGAAGAACATTATGTTCCCTTGGAATGGCTAAAGAATTTTTTAGTTCAACATTTTAAATGAACTCTTCTGAATATGTTATATAAATTGGATTTGGTCACTTTGACTTTTAAATTAAGAAGAATGTTTTTAGAACGCCAATCTATGCATTTCAAGCTTGGTTTTCCATAGGATAAGCTTCCACAGAATAAATTATTCAGATTTTTAATTAGTTATCGTTATATTACTTTCAAGTCACATTTGGTTTTCATACAGTACTCTGAAGTGCACAGTGAACATGGACTAAGTTTCTGTAATTTGTGCCTACCTTGGCATTACTTCTGGCCATCATTTTTAAAATGTCAGACAAGATGGTTCAGTGGATAAGTGTAATAGATGCCGAGCCTGACATGCCGAGTTTGATCTCCAGGACATGGAAGAAGGAAAAATTGGTGCTTATAGTTTTTTAGCTTGTCCTCTGACCTCCACCACCCTACTGTAGCATAGCACAAGTGTTCTCTCTCTCTCTCTCTCTCTCTCTCTCTCTCTCTCTCTCTCTCTCTCTCTCACACACACACACACACACTTTACAAACATAACAAACTTTTAAAAGTGCAAAAGTCAAACAACTACATATCTTCAATTAAGCATCAATAATTAAAATAACATTTACTTTTCAATCACTATAACTTTAATCATTAAAAAGTTGCACTCACTTCATGAATCTTACCATCATTACTGTAGAGTTAATACTGCATTACTCAATTTTCCAGTGCTAGGTAGGATGAATTCAGTTACACACTCCTGTAATGTATCTTGTTTATTGCTTATAGTGATTCACATAAGTTTAACTCAGTCCTGATTCCTTTTACTAATTCTTTTCATGTTTTCCCCTTAAAAGTCTTTTAGGATCAAAGATAAATTTATTACTGTGTGTCGAAAAGAAGACCTTCAGTGAAGGCCTAATGTGGATGAGGTATCTGGGTGCTCGTTCCCACTTTCTTCTTCTAGGAGCCAGTGAGAGTACGTTTCCCAGTGTTCTTTGCGCTTCAGTTCGCCTCACACATTATGGACAAAAATCTATGAGTTGCTCTGTTAGGCCCAGGGTTTAAAACCTCCAACTCCATGTCCTGAAGTCATTCTCCACGTTAGTTTCCTGGATTCATGGTGAAATTCAAACAAGATTCAGAGTCACGTGATGGAGGGAGCTTGGTTTGTAAATGCTCCTTAACAGGACTCAGATTTCAACTTCATATGAGTGAGAGGTAAGGCCGTGTTGTGTGCCCTGATACTTAAATCTCACTTGTGGGATAGTGGGTGATATAGCCCAGCAAACACAGTGGAAACCCAGGATTAAAAGGGAAGTGGACAACTTTGAAATCATGAATCTTATTTTCTCAGTACTGTTATCATAGTCAGGGAGATAAGGTTTCTGCCTAAGAAGGCTTGTTTCTTGTTGACCAGAATCAAAGCCTATCTGACAGAGTCAGCAACACTTGACTTCAAGGGCTCCCAGAACAAAGTTGGGAAAAGGAAGCTTTTCTTGGGTGTCCATGCCCTAAAAACACCAGCGGCATTTCCCCCTGCAAAATACATGCCACATGTGGTTTCTTAAAAATAGCAGCAGGAACTTTAAGGGACTTGTGAAGGACCGAGTGTGGTCCCTTTCTACATCACCACTCCAGCCTGTCATCACTTAGTCACTTGGATAACAGTTTTTAGGGTGACTGTCTTCTTTGAAAGATAGCTCAATGAGTTTTCAGAAAAACATTATTTTCTCCCATATTTTTACCATTTTACTTATCACTTAACAGAATTTTGAGTTTGTAGTAATGGACATACTGTTGTAGATGTTGAAGGGAAGTGGCTGATTCTGAATCAATATCTATGTGGTAGCGACTGAGTTCTGTGGTCATTGCTAGAGACTGGCTGTATTTAAGAGTATTCAGTTTGCAATGGGCAATTTCAAATTGCTCTATAGAATAACTCTAAAAGTTCATAAATGAAGAGAAGCATCTTATTTTTGACTGATCCCAACCCTCTTACAGGGTCTCATCTTATTGACATGTTTTCCTCCAATACTCAGTGCTCCCTGGAGTTGACCATGCCCACTTGCATGTGAGGACCCTGTGAATCTCCATCCTGATTTCTTTCTGTGGATTCTCTTATGCCAATTACAGCGTGCTGTGAGGGCAGCATCTGCTCTGGTCTCTAATCCTCACAGATGGAGCCATTCCCTCTCTGGAATGTTCTCATTAACTCCCTCACATGAGAAGTGTCAATGCCATGCTCAGCAGCCAATGCTACACCTCGGATGCTTATGTTCTGCCCCAGGCTTTGATTATAGTTCTGCTCTCCAAAGTTCACCAAGCCTATGGCAAACTCATCTCTTGATATTCCAGGAAAAACGTATGTGTGCCCCTGGTTGCAGTGGGTGACCATTGTTTGCTTTGGTCTGTTGGTTTATCTTCAGGGATATTTATTTTCCAGAAACCTCCTCAGTTTTTAAAGATGGTGTACTTAAGCAGATTTGGGGTTGTCTACTTTCATAAGAGAAGTAAATTTAATTTCATGGTGAGGTGTGTAAATCTAAATATAAATCTTATTGTACCATAACTGTATCCTAATAGAAACTTGTTCTAAATGAAGAGAGTATTAATTATCTCTTTTTATCTAAAGAGACTTAGTAGCTTAACATGTCAACTCTTTCATTGTGGTATGATTTCATGTTTCAGAAATATGAGCAGGGATCAGGTAGGTAATATTTTATTTATCTGCATGGTATGGCTTGGGTTGGCTTGGTGGTATTTAGTTAATTACTAGAATCCAATGTGGTGTCACTCACACAAATTATACCTCGGTGAGGTCTTTAGAGCTGTTGTGAGTTGGTTTGTATTTCTTTTATGTTATCTCATTGCCTCTGTATTCGCTCTCCGTAGCATATAATTAGTTTTCTACATGGAAGTGACCATCTTATGAGCATTAATCTTATAGCTTAATTGGGCAAAGCTAACATGACCAGATGTTTGGTAAAGCATCACAAGATATTGCTTTGAAGTCAGATATGACTAACATGTATATTAACCAACTTTAAGGAAAGTTTACGCCACACAATAGAAGTGGTTCTCATCCAGCTGTAGAATGAAGGGAAATGACTGGTTTATGAAAAGGAATTCTCCTTCGGACTGTCTTTAAACTCCAGGCTGCAGTATCAATGCTTTCTTGGCTTTTGAACAGGTCCTCCTACCCTGCCCCATAGTCTGGATCAATCACCTCTGTTATCATCATATACCTGTTGATAATCCCTCTTGACAGAAGCATGCCCCTCTTTGAAATAGAACCTTCTAGGTGAGCAGAAGATAAAGTTGCAGCAATAGGAAAATAATCAATTGATAGTGGGTCATTCGGGCGATTCACCATTTCTAAGTCTTGATTCCTGGAGGAGTGAATCCTGGGTGTAGGAGAAACAGCCACACACCTGATGTGGGTTTGGCACACATACAGCCTTCTTAGCTCCATGCTGAGTGTTCCTGGTTATTGCTACCCGGGTTACACTTGACCTGTGTCCTTAAATGACCATTCTACTGTTCTGCCAGGCTAGCTGTTTCAGGGTGATGGGGTAAATTGGGAGAATTTGGTGAGAAGGAGCTCACACCTGTGCTTTGAGTGTGGAGTACGCTCCTTGGTCAGAAGCAGGGCCCTGTGAAATACTGTGATGATAATGGTCTGAAGGCCACAGCTGGTAGTGAGGCAGGAAAGGCAAGTCCATAGCTAGAATAAGTAACTGTCGCAATAAGAACAAATCTCTACCCTTTCTATGATGGAATTTGTCTAGGGAATTGTGCCATATCTGCGACTCTGTGTTAGTTTCTGTTGTAACCAGATCTATCACTCGGCAGCCGTTGTAGCCAGGTTAGCCTTGGTGAGTGGAAGTCCAAGCTGTTGTGTCTCCAGATGACCTCCATCTCTGTCACCATGCCTGCTTTGATTGTGGGCTCACTGGGCTATGACAAGGAAAAGGATTATCCACAGGCAAAAATGATAGTGATTATTCACAGAACATGTCATCATACTTGATTATTGAGCATCCCCTTTTCTGTGGTCACAAGGTAATTTTTTATGGTTATTTAAGTTCTGATTATTGCCACTCCATCTCTGATAACGTCAATGCTGCTGATCCATGTCTTGGCACAGGCTGGCCAGAATTGTTAGCCAGAATTCAGTCGACTTCTTCCAGCTGTCATTTGGTGTCTGTTCAGTAAAGATTATCAGGGTTTTTTATCATCATCCCAAAGGAAATATAAATAAAGTAAAATTGATGTTCTCTTTCTACCCCATCATTGGACCACCCCCAAATGATACTTGCATCTTTATGATAGTTGAGTCTCTTTAGAAAGTGAATCATGTTCTTCTCTTCCATGGAGAATATGTCTACATAACTGATATTTGTTTTTATAAAGTCAGTTATTCTTTGTCAAATTGTCACTTAGTGTGATATTATTTATCAGGAAATCACAAAAAGACCTTAAATCAATTCTCTTACAATTGAACAATAGATAAGCATCCATACCACCCATTCTTGACTGCCTTCCCCAAAGTATTTTCACTAAAAACCAATCTTTACAATTATCAAACTCTTCCCATTACAGCTTGGGTAAACATTTTCTAGTCTGCCTACTTATGTAAGCATCCTTGGCACTATCTGACTTTGGAGAGGTGAGTGAGATTTCAGCCTGGCCAATGAGACTCGATGAAAGATTCTTAGGATGAATCAGTCTTCTAGTTGGCTTCAGCTTTCAACTTGACACAGTCCAGAGTTATCTGAGGCAGTCACAATTGTTTTAATCATTCTGGCTTGTGGAAATACCTGTAGGATATTTTCTTTGTTTCTTGTTAATGTAGGAGGGCCCAGATCATGGTGGGCAGCACCATCCTTGGGCAGATGGATGTGGGCTGAATAGGAAAGGATAGGAAAGGAAGCTGAGTTTAACTAAATCAAATTGGTCAGCCCTGAAATCATACACAAACAACATGCACACACACACACACACATCTCTAACAACAATCAACTACAAAGAAGCTACCAATTTGAGAAAGGGTTCAGGGGTCATATGGGAAGGGTTGGGAGGTAGAAAAGGAAGGAAGACATGATATAATTATATTTACTTTAAAACATTTTAATAAAAAAACTGTGCTAAAAGGAAAATAGCTAAAGCAAGGCTGAGTCCAAGCCAATAGTCAGCATTCCTTCACCATCCCTGTTGCAGAGTCCTGCCTTGAGTGATTTTTAAAGTCACTTCTAAGAGCTACAGGTGCTTCTTGAAGCACTTATACCACCATCATTATCATACCATAATTTTATTTTATTTTAACTGTTTATTCTTAGTTCATAAAACTGATAGTTAATACTGCTAACAGATGAGTCAGAAGTTTACTTGATGGCACTGAGGGGGTGATAAGCCATGCGGTGGGGAAGTGCCTCACCAAACGTAGATAACTGAGAGAAAAGAATGGAACTTGAGACAGTGTTTTCCGATGTTCCTTTTAACTCCACGGCACAGGAAGTTTAGTGTGTATAGGCTTTTGGAGGGTGGGGATCCTAAGAGGGTTTCCTGGAGGCATCTGTTGATGAGAAAATGATTTCTCCTAATACTAAAGAAGGGTACTCAAGAGAATTCTTAGGAGAAAAATGTGGCTGTGAACAGCCATATCTCCCTTCAAAGGCATAGGATTAGGCTTGATTCCTTCTTATTCTAGTGTGTAGAAATGAATTTCTAAATGAGATCACCTAAGGAATGGGATGCTCCACTGTGAAGTGTCCAGGATGAAAGTATTCAGATTTTATTGTGGTTGGGTGAGGCATAGATGTTTTGCCTGTAAATCAACCTGGGGGATTCCTGCCTGCTATGGGAGCTCCTTCTGCTCCTTCAGCCAATAGCCTTTAAGATACCAGTCCACTTGGGCGTGGTCTCTTTTGCTTTAAAAAAAAGCAGCATTAGCCCTGCTCTCCCTCTCCCTCTCTCTCTCTCTTTCTCTTGCTTCCACCTACTAGACTCTATACCTGGTCATGTAGAGGGCTGTTGTCTAGGACAATAATCTGTAAGTTTTCCCCTTTAATAAATAACCCTTTTATTAATCATAATTCCAAACCGGTATGGGATTGTTTGGTGACTTAGTCTACACCTGCCTAAGAGGGAAACCTGGACTGAGGCCTGAAGGGGTCTTTGGGGGAGAAGCTACACCATTACTGTGTTTCTGTGAGTTGAGAAATGAGTAGTGGCACTTCACAGTGGGGATGGCATTGTCTCCGCCCTAAAAGAAGTTTGGCATTAATTACACGGTTCTGGGTGTTTTATTCTACATTAAGCTCTTAAAAGATGGGGCAAGCGCAGTGCTCCTGTGGAGGTGCCTAGGAGTGAACCCAGGCTCAATGCTCAGTGCTTGGTCCCCACTGGGAGCTTCGAAGAGAGGAACCTGGCTCTGGGAAATGGGTCACTGAGGTTGTCTTTTTGACAGTTGTAGTCCAGAGTCCCTTTTTCTTTTTCCTGTTCCTGTCTGTCAGGAGGAGTCTGGCTCTCTCATACTTTCCCTATGACAGGGTGCAGCGTCTAAGACAGGGTGCCAAGTAAGACTCTCCTCCACTGAAGCTCTTTGTTCCAGACATTGTGTCACAGCGTCGAGAAGGCATCTGTACTCATCAAATAAAGATGACAGGCGAGGGCTAAAGCTTTCAATTAGACAATGGGAGGACCTTGGCCAGCGGGACTATCTCAAGGTGGTAACTTCATTTCCATCAGTGTCCGGCCTGTCTGTCTTTTGTACTTGTTCTATTTAAACTGTGATTGCAACATCCACGCAAAGCTTTATTCCTGGGAAGCAGCTGCATTCTCTCATTTATAGTTACTTGCTGGCTTCTTGACTAGTTATCATTTTGAATTTTCCCAGAGGATACCAGGGCAGTTTCCTCTGTTTTTCTAATGATAAAACCTAATAGTCCAGCAGCCTCTTACTTTTGGACATTAATTGCATGTTTGATGAATGGACTTCTTATCACAGTACATATCTGTTGTTTATTCAGATAATATTTTTGCTTAATTCAAAATAATCAGGAAACAACTGATTATGTTCATCTTGCAGATGTGGTTTCTTATTTTCTAGTTGCCTTAAGAGAACATCTTCTGTGCATTGTCTTCTCCAAAAAGATTAGAATCTCAGCATTTGCATGGAGGAAGTGAAGTATATATTTTCCAAAGAAAAGCAACAACAGTGGTAGACATTTGATCGATTCCCAAGAAGGATTGTTCATCAAAATAAGAGTCTTCTAGAAATGTAAGGGCCTCCTATCTACAGGGAAGACAAGGAAAGAAAATGGAGGTTCTGGTCAGGGCAGAAAAAAGCACAGCTTTTAAGAAAGGATGATGAGGGGAAAACTACAGGGCATCTTTAACAAATACTTGTACAGAGCACAGATTTCAAAAGTTAAAGAAAACTAACAAAAATTTGTGAAAATATTTGTGAGTAATTGTAATATCAGAAATACCAACGTTGTCATCAATTTTCACGTTAGAAGTAGATCTTTCATTAAAAAATAAAACAGGGCTGTTAAGGGAGCAGAATAGGAGATAATAGGTCAGTCATAATAGCTTACCCGAGATAAACATGTAGAATTGATAGTGGGCAAGACATTTTCCCAGGATTGGCTCCAGGGGCCTATGCCACATGCTGAAATGAAAGGAGGAGGAGTGTTCTCATGGCTGCCATCTGAAAGGACTGAGAGGTTTGTTTTAAGTCATTTATAGTCACTTTATGCATTTGAAAATGTAAGGAAAGTGGTTTTTAATTATTTTTTGGTTTTATGAGTATACTGATAAAAAATGTTTATTTATCCCAGATAGGAAATCCATAGGCCAAATAAAGGTTTTCATCTGACTTCAGCTTGAGGAACCATTAAGTTCACTGGGACCTGAAAAATGAGCCCGAGGGAGGAGTTACAGATGAGCACGGGTGACTCAGAGGCAGTTGTACCACCAAGAAGTCCCAGTCCAGGATAGATGATGGTTCGTGCGAGCTGAAGCTCTGGAATCTTAGCTTGCAGTCAGACATCCAGTCCCGATGTGCTGTAGCACACACAACAGCAGGTGTAGCTGGGGAGTGGAGGGCAGGAGACAGCAGTGGCTAGACTCTCAGGGGAGAGATTAGTGCTAATCGCATCCTTACCTCCTTCTCCTTACCATCACTAAAGACCCCTAGAGCATTGCTTAGCTGTGGTTACTTTATTGTCATGACTTGAGGAAGGTAGCAATGTATTTTGAAGGTAATGACTCAAATGATCTATTACTAACACACCCAAAACTCCACAAAAGTGATAACACAAGCTTTATTGATAATGTTGTACCTTGAAAACAACCAAGGAGAGCTGATAAACGAACAATGATGCATATACACGATGACATATTACTCACGAAGACAATTCAGGGTACAACACCAGTGATCAAAAAACAATTGTATTTCTAGATACTAGAAGCAAATAATTCTAAAATGAAGTTAAGAAAACCTTTACCATTAGAGTAGATGCTGCCTAGACCATGAAATTTTCAGTGTACAAAGCCTCCAGTGAGCCTCCTTGCTCAACGAGACATTCCAGTGAGCTCATGCCACCAAGATATCTATCTGGCCCCTCCGCCATCCACCACCCCTCCTGATTTCCTTGCTTCAGGCTGAACTGGCATCTTCTGTTCCTCAGCTTTGGCAGGTATACTCTTGAAACCCTAATCCCAAAGGCCTGCATGGTCTGCCCCCCACACTCCACTAGTTACTGCTTCTCTGCTCAGCTGTCATTAGTATGCTTTAAAACGGTCCATTCTCATCAAAATGCAGCAACATCCTTCCACCCTTGTGTTACTTTTTTCTCTTTACATTCACACAAAGGCACACACGTGGACTTACACTGTTTATGTACACGCTCTACATGCACCTTCCATTCTGAAAATATTCCGTGAGAAGAAGCAAGAATAGCCAATGGGAGCTGTCTACCACCGTTACCTACATCTGTGTGTAGTTGCCAAGAGTATAGCCATTCGCTAAAGGAAATAATCACAACCAAATGCTCCTTTTGGGACAAGTTATATTGATTCCATGCTATTATCTAATCTTTAGTTCAGATTTGAGTGATTTGCTTACTCTAAGCTGTTTCATAGCTGTGTTTCCCTATCCAGACTCGTGTCCACAATCACTCATGGCACACTGTTAGTCTTTCCAGCTTTCTTTATTCTGCAGTAGTTTCCAGCTTATTTTTGTCTTTCATGTCAGTAACTATTTTGAATATTCTTAGTGTTTATTATGCTTATTCTCTCATGATTAGAGTTCAGTTGAACATTTTTGGCAAGATTTTTTCCATAGGTACACAACAACATATTCTCTTCACATCAGACACTGTGATGGTGTTTGTCTTCCCTCTCCCTGATTTTTCTTGCTTGTCTTCTTTCTGTGTCAGAATCAAACTTGCCAGGAAGGTCTGACTTCTTTGTTCACTTAGCTGCAGGCTTCACAGATTTGGTAAATAGGTTTCAGGTTGGTGAATGAACCTATAGGCAGCCAGAATTGTCTGGAATCAAATAGAATAGTTGCCTCTACAGTTTGCCATCTGGTTGCTCTAGGTAGCTGTCTCATTGAGCCTATATCCTGCTCAGAGAAGGGAGGGGATCCTAGAATAACTCAACCTCTCTTGGCATCTGGGAAATTTCTTGAGATGAATATTGTTGATTGTGCATTTGTGTGTGCCTGCCCATTCTATATGAATTAGTATGTACTTCTGTTCTTTGGGACCAGGTGTATTCTAGACTTGCACATGGTTGTTGATTAGTTACAAAATAAAAAGAAATTATAGTAATATTTTCTTCCCAGACTTCAATGGTTTGCTTTTCAAACTCCTGGTCTGGATGGAGGCTCCTAGTCTGAGGTCAGGTGTGTCCCTGGGAGATGGGTTGTGATGTCTTCACAGAAGTCTTTTTACTGGCCAGCAGTTTGAGGGGAAACCTTCCAGTTTGTAGGTGTCATATGTTGACTTGCCCTGATAAACTCCAGGCAGGTCCTTCAAGTCCCTCAGAGCCCTCTGCAAGTTATTCACAGTTGATAGTATTTTAGATAAAGACACTCCAGATCTCATTTTTTGACTTCTGGATGTCCTGCCAGGAAACTTCTTTAGTTCCTGGAAAACAGTAAAGTCTCAAAGGATAGCCCCTTCCAGTGTAGGCTTCCAGCGATGCGACCCGGTATGTGAGCGGGAATCTGAACCGTCTAGCACGCTTTGAAAAATCAGTCCCATAATTATCAGAAGAACTCCTTTAATTAAATCCATATTTCCAGGATGCATAATCCAAACTGAAACATTCCAGAAGTGTACTTACCGAAAATAATAGATTGTGACTGTTCAAACTCTCGGAGCTTTAAATCAGCCACACCATAGCGGGTCCTGCAGCACTGAGGGCTTTGTTCCTAAATGAAGGTCTCATTGAAGAAGGGTTGCCTTCTACAATGGGATCAATTCACGGCATTGTTTCTTTACAAAATCTTATTTTTGTAGACTGTCCATACACATTATTGTTTTCTGATGAAGTGACATGACATATATTCATCTTCGGTAATATTTATTTTAAGAATTTAAAAATGCTTTTAATTTTCAAAGGCAGGTTTCACTGTAGTCTTGTGATTTTTATCAAGTATATAGAAGTCTAATTTTTAAAAGGTATAAAATCTCAGGCTCATTACATGTCTTCCCTTGTGTGACAGATTATTCGAAGCAGTAGGATTGTACGTCATCTCCTCCTGAATCATGTGCCCTCGGCGTTCCTGGTGGCATCTGTGGTGATCGAGTGTTTGCTGCCTGTACCCTGAGTCTTTAAACCAAAAGAATTGGCCATTAATTGACTTTCTATGTATATGTTTTAAGATTTTGAAAGTTAAGTCAACATTTTCAGATTTCAAAAAGGCATCAACAACACTCGATTTATTTCAAGAGAGTATAGAGCTCCTAAGGGAAAGAAAGCATCGGTCAGTATTGAAAATTATGTTTGGCAAATGCGTTTGGAGAACATTTAGAAATAATTCCTGCTAAATCTCTTATTTGGAACACACTATTTTCCTCCCAGTCTGGGAATGATTAAATATCTTTTCGGTCCATCTCATTAGAAAGAAATTGTCGACCATAGAAATGATATATATTTAGAAGACAGATGTCTGGAGATTCATATATGGATTCTAAACCAAAGACATGCATTAAAAAGTGTGCCCATAGATGCCCCACCACAGACATACACACACTCTCCATATAGCGCTGACAGGTGCAGTCGCTGGTCTCAGCCCTGGAGGTACAGCATCAAGCAGTGCCATTTGCTCAACATCTCAGCTGCCTTTTTATGCACTTGGGTGTATCCAGCTTTCCATTATTGTTGGCAAAGCATCCCTCTTTGGAATGTCTGCTCTCTACTCAGGAGGTGAGCCGGTGCCAGCCTTCTGCTAGAAAGGGACAAAATGGAATCTGTAATTTAAATAAAAGCTAATGGTACAATAAAATTGGCAATGGAATAAAATGTTCTTTAAAAAAAAATCTCCACATCCTGAGTGAAATTCAGTTTTGGAGGGGCCTAACAACCCCTCCTCCACACACATGTTCAAAGCTTTGATTCCATGGCAAAGATCCTCAGAGAAAGACACCCTCTTATAACTTCAGTAGGAAATTGTTTGAGTTACTATGTCAGTAAAGCATCTTACAGGCATCTAGCTTGTACTTTTTAGTTTAAAAGTTGCCTTTGCTCAAAGTGAAATGAGGCAGAGATGGTCCTGGATATATTTTCCATAGAAGCACCTGCTTTGGGTGCAACCACTCATAGAAAGATTTTGGCAAAATAAATGATCCCATCCTTTCAAGGGATGAGATTTTGGATTCTATTCATGGCACCTTTTAAAGGGAATTTTTAGTGTGTTGTCTAGACTTGTGTCCTGAGGTCAGCACACAGTCCAAGGATACTTCTCTTTGGTTGAAATAAGAGAAAGACACAGAAATTCAAATTAAAACCTCACCCTTTTAGTGAGGCTGTGCCTAGGATCCCATGAGTTTGGAGAAAAGAACTATTTCAAGAGGGCAAATGTGTCAGTATCAGTCAAATAAACACCCTTAATATCAGGGCAAAATTTGTCACCTCATAGTATAATTTAAGACTTATAGTTAGTCCACATATTATATATAACAAAAACATTAACTTTGATGATTAAAATAGAGGTTACTTAGATAATGTATAAAATTATCAGAGTTAGGGCTGTGGAGATGGCTCAGCAGAAAAAACACTTGTTAGGCAAGCTGAGAACATGAGTTTGCATCTCCAGAACCAGAATAAAAGCCAGTTAACAGATAGTCCTAATCCCAGATGCTGAAGACAGAGAATCCCTGGGGTTAACCTGGCTAGCTAGAAGACCTGGATATGTGGGCCCACTGTTCAGCAAGAGAACCTACAATAAATCAAGTAGATAGTAATCAAGGAAGATTCCTCACATCAACCCCTGTCCCCCACATGCATGAACAGACACATGTAAAGGCAAATATACACACAGCGAGCGAGAGAGGCACACACATGCACATGTGTGTGAACGTGTGCAAACAAAATTATCACAATTATTCTTCTTGCTTGGGGAACGCATGTACACTCCTCCGGCCCTAAGCAATGTTGATAACATTTTCATTTATGCTTCACTAACACTGTGTCAGCCTCCAAAGTGTGTGCTTTTATAAGATTATCAAACACCTAAAGACTTGTACCTGCTGACACATGGCATTCTGACACTTGGTGACCATTTGAAGGACACCTTGGAATTCATGCCCATCAGAGCTGAACTCTGAGAACTATATATCCTGAACAGTAATGTCCCTCTTTTTTCCATTAAACTCAGTGATACTAGCTTTGGACATTGATTTTCTGCGATAATATTGAGAGGGACATTACAGGTCCTTTACATATGAATATATTTAAAGTAAGAATTGATTAACTTGGCTATGAACATCCATCTACTACATGCTGGAGTCAATACTTGGCTCCTAATCTCATACATAATGCATATTTTAAAACATGGGACAACACTGCCTAGACATTATTCTTTATTATTCTTTCTGTTTTAACTTCAAATTGCAAAAGGTTATATTTGTTTAAGTCAGATGAGATGCATGCCTCCACAGATGTAGGTATACAAAGTTTCTTGGAACAATGGTGCTGGATTTCCACCAGGTGCTTAAAGTTATCTTTAGTTTAATATGAGGAAGAATCCTGTTGGAACTTTATTTTAGTGTGTGGCAAAGGGTGCACGCACAACTTTACATAGTCAGATACATCACTAAGACTTTTGGGGAAAAGCCTGTAATATACAGAAGACAACACACTGACATGCATATAGGAAAAACGCATGACTTGATATTATTTATACTAGCAATGTTTTATTATCTACTGACATGTTTTTGGATTTATATATTTAAGCCATATTGCATTAGATACACAAAGAAACTATTCTGTCATATTTATATTCAGAACGCTACTTAGAAAGCATACTTTCCTCATCTTATATATACTAACATAACGAGAAGACAGCATTCTTGAGTGGTGAGGCAGGAAGCTTCCCAAGGAGGGAGTGATGAAGCAAGAGGAAAGTAATTGGTAAATCGGGAGTATTTCTGTGACAAGCCAGAGATGTCAAAGGTAGTTAGTGTTTCTTCCATACGTAAAACTAGAGAGAAGATTAAGGAATAGTGTTTCAGGATATGTAGAAATGATCACATTTGAAGTTTCAAATGCTGATTTATAAGCCATGGCTATTAATAGTTGCCATTATAGTACCACATTGCATCTTCTATCAAAATAAAAGACTGCATTTCTCTCTGAGATTTTTGGCAACTCCTTTCTTCTGAATTTACAGATTTCTCTTTTAGCTCTCCTGGCTTCATTTCCATTTTGATAAAATACCCCGAGACAGAAGGCAACTTAGGGGAGAGATAGTTTACTTCAGGTCACAATTCCAGGCTATGGTCTGCCTTGCAAGATATTCATGGCACTGGGTACTTAAAACATCACATCCCCAGTCAGGAGCAGAGAGGAGTTAATGGACGCAGGCTGGTTTGACTGTTTATGCTCAGCTCATTTCCTTCACTCTTAGACAACCCAGGACCATAGGCTTTGGGAATTATGCTGTCCACAAACTTAAAAAACCACCCATAGACATGTTAGCAGCCCAATCTAGCGTAGCCAATCCCTCTCTGAGGCTCTCTTCCCAGGTGAGTCAAGCTTGTGTCAAGTTGTCGATTAAAGGTAACCATCACATTAGATTTATCAATAAATCTCCCCAGGTACTATATTTTTATTGCCAGTTTCCCTACCTTCTTTTAAATGGGGGCTCTGACAAAATGTACTCTTTCATTCTGGTTTTGCGTCTACTTTACATTTGATCTTGGCTCCATTTAGGTCTGCCACAATCACCTTTGAGCTCATTATCCCCTTAGATACTCTGTCCTCTATGCTCTGTGGCCGGCAATTGTTTTTTTCATTCTGTGACCAGCTTTTTAACCTTCACATATCCTATGCCTTCATCTGTGATCATTAAATTATGAAGACTTTTTTTTATTAAGGCAATTGTTTCACAAGACAAAGAGGAGAGAGAAAGCCTCAGTGTTTATGTGCCTCATAACAGAGCTTCAGTATGCATGAGGCAAACAAGAGAGCTTATAGTTGCAAGAATAACAGTCAGTTTTACTTGTAAAATGTAATTCTTCTCAAGAGTTGATTGGAGACAAATAACACATAGAACATCAGACCATGTTACTAACATTGATAGCATTTTTATAAAGTATTCCACCTCATGATAGCCTGGCACATATTTATAAAGTACTCAAACTCATGACAGCAGGTCACATACTCAAGAGCTCATTGAACACTTGCTGATTGCCAGTACATTGCATTTTAAAACAATCCTAGGTATGCTGAAGAGGATTTCAATAATATATAGAATTTGACTGAGTAGGACTAAGTTAGATGTCCATAACAAAAAAAAGTTTTGAAAAATAATCACTAAGTACTTGGAAAATAAGAACACTCCTTTTGTCTACTGAGCAAAGAAAATCATAAAGGTAAAGATATTTTGAACTGAATAAAAATAAAAATGGATGAATTTCTTCCAAAGATTGGCAGAAAAATCACTTCAAATGTTTTTTTAGTAAAGAAAAGCACCTAAAATCAATGATATAAGCATTTTCCTTAAGCACAAAAGAGGAGAAAACTGTGCCTAAATATGATAAAGAGAGAAAATGATGAGAGTCGGTGAAATAGAAATGAAGAAACAAGAAAAAAAGAGTGGAAATCAAAGCTAGCTCTTTGATATAATCAATATAACTATTAGACTGACCAGTAAAAAAGATGGCATCGTGCTTAGATCAGGTGCCTCACAGTCAGTTATCGTCTGTATTTTGAGAACTTTATATTTATCTAAGGCTCAGCAAAGGTTGTAGAAGAGGAGACAGAAAGATCATAGGAGTTAGAGAACCTAGATATCTTGTCTGAGATGGTGTCATACACAGAATATAGAAAAAGGAAGCTGCACTCATGAAATCTCAACAATATGGTCACCTAAATAAGACTTGAATTATGACAGTTCACATGCCAGTGTGGAGAGGGTGATGCTCATAAGGCCACATACCTGATGAAAAGCTATAGGCAACTAATAACTGTTGAGAGAAAGAACAGGTCTTCCCCAAGAATGGACTCTCCAGCTGCCTATCTAATCCCAAATGGTCAGCCTAACACATATAGAGACAAGTACACTAAATGGGCTCAGCCCCCCAAGCACACACACACACACACACACACACATTATCATGTACACTATATATCATATATATGTATATATGATATTAAACCAGATATTTAAAGAATGGGAAACTTTGAACAAGTATTCATCATGAATGTTGATTTAAATACTCTTGGTGGAAACAAACCATACCTCTTATCATAAAAAGGGAACAGCTAAAGCTAAACTGGGCAGTAGTGATGCATGCTTTTAATCACAGCACTCATGAGACAGGAGGATATCTTTGAGTTCAAGGCCATTCTGACCTACCACTTAAATTCCAGGATAGGCTTCAAAGCTACAGAGAAACCCTGTCTTGGAAAAAACAAACAAACAAATAAAAAAAGGTAGCTGTTATCACCAAGGGGTCACACCAGAATACACAGGAGTCAATGTAATTCACCTTCTTAACAGCACTAAGGAAAAAGTCAAGCCATGTCAACACCCAGAGACATGATAAAATTCATCACCCATTTAAGTTTTTGAATTTTCAGCAAAAATCTATTAATTTTCTTAGCCTACATGAAAAGCATTTATGTGAGCTGGGAGTGAGATGTATTGAGTAGAATGCCTGCCTACCATTCATGAAGTCCCCGATTGGATGAAGTGAGTATGGTAGCTCATACCTGTAACCCAAACTTTTAGGTGCTAGAGAAATGAGAATTAGTAATTTAAAGTCATCCTTGGCTAAATAACAGTTTCAACTCACCCTAGGCTATATCTTGTCTCTTGTCTCAAAAATTCAATAAATTAAGAGGCATTTATAGGAAATCGTGTAGAGGTTTTCAAAAGAAATTAAAAGCAGAAATAATCATGATATCATCCAAAAGAAGTGAAGTCAGTGCCTCCTAATGATGTGTGTGTTTGTATGTTCATTGCATCATTGTTCGCAACCTGAGAGAGTGAACAGGTGACCAAACCCTGGTATGTGTATACAGGGGACTATTACTCAGCCCTGAAAAGTGAGATCTAGTTGCTTATCACAGTCTTACACTAGATGATGTTAGCCAGAAGAACACATTTCCACATTATCACTTACATATAGACTTAAGAAGATTCAACTCTACAGAAATTAAAAAAAAAACAGTAAGCGTGTTAGTGGGGAGAAGAAATGGGTGGGAATGAGTGAAGATAAAAGCAGCAGATACATCAAACTAGCAACCTTATAGATCTAGCATACAGCCCAAAGAGGGTTGAGAATCAAAGCGGCAGATACATCCATCTAGTAACCCTATAAGTCTAGCATACAACGTCAAAGAATATAATATACAGATCATTCTGTATGTAGGTACACTGTTAAATAAATACATGTTCGCTGCTCTTCCAAAACTCAAAGCCAAAACCAAAAGAAACAAAAACAGAAAAAGACACCTCCTATCCAGCAAATCTATAATTATGTGCAGTGTTCTGCTTTATGACTCTGCTTCTCTTTCCTTGTCTGATCTAGCTGTATTTTAGACAAAATACAAATAAATGAGAGTAGGTATAAAAGTTTTGCTTTATTTGATATATTCATCTCAGAATCAACCAACACTGTTAGTACTTTTTAATTCTGATGATTTGACACAATGTCAACATGTTTTATAGATGTTAAAGGAAATTTTTATATAAGAGGATTTTCACGAACTATCAGTTTATATAAAATATGAAATTCCCTATTTGTACGAAGACATTCCTGGACATATATAAATAAACATTTGCCAGAGTGTAGCGTAGAATAAATGTCCCAATGATATCATCTTGCTGAAATGTAGATAAAAGATCCCCTATTACCTACAGGGAATCAGTAAGTGTGAAAGAGAGAAGTATTTTATTTTCTCTAGAGAACTTGTACATATTAATAAAAAAATTTAAATGCCTTTCAAGAAATGTCCTGGAATCGAGTTTCTATCCCTTCTGACAGCCAACTCTCTTGAGTGTATCCTCTACTATAAACTTAACTTACAAAGTAATTTAAACAGTCCACACGTCAGAATTGGTCCTGGAAGTGTGAGACCCTCCCATAAAGGCTATGCTGAGTATTCAAATCGATTCCAAATGCCCCATGCTTCTTTTGCTTTTGATTCACTAGTGAGAAGAAATGGCAGTGTGTATATGAAAATGGTTTTTCAAATGTCTCAGTTCTCAAATAATGCTACGTGTTGTGACTGCTGGCAGGTTGAGTCTAGTGGTATTTTAAATTACGCTTTTGTTCCATCATTAGCAATCAGGCTTCTGTCTACTCCCCATTGGTGTGCAGCCCACTGTTAATAAACGGAAGAATGCTTACTTTCTGTGGGTACAGACAAATCTCTTCATTGAGGGGAAAGCTGTAGGCAACTGTCATCAAAAGAATGGAAAGAAAGGGTAACTTGAAAATTGACCTAGTTTTAGAAATGCTAGGGAAAAGAAACACTTATATAAAGGTTAAGAAGTCTTTTAAGTAGCATTTTGTAGACCGAAACCCTGAAAAACTGGTTCAAATATAGATACTGATAAGACCATTACCCACTGCTTCTAGGTGGCAGGATAACTGTGTAAGACATTAGACTCAACACCAATGCAGCTTCCTCCCTAGTCAGTTCCTTTTTGTTATTTTAAGGCCCTCACTTGCATGGCCTATCAATTTACCATCTCAGCAATGCTATTTGAATCCATTCTTCTCTTCTGATCCCTTACTCTCCACCTTCATCTTGAGTGTTATATGAAAATAGATTCTGAATAAATTCCTAGTCTATAATTCACTTAATCTCTGGCACTATTCTGATCTAGAATTATCTTTCTTACTTAAGATTTATTTTATTTTTATATGTGTGTGTGTGAGAGAGAAAGAGAGACAGAGACAAGAAACAGACACAGAGAGACATAAAAAGAGACAGGGACAGACAGACACAGAGGGAAGCAGAGACAGAGATGAAACTATACCTTTTGAGTTTAATCTTTAGGACCTGACCCAAATTTTAAACTGTCTAGAAATCTCTCTCTGTTTAGTCAAGCTAGAGTAGGTACAATGGCTTGTGCAGATCTTACTTCATACGGTAATTTGAAAATTCACAAGTCCCAAACATGAAGGTCTTCTAGCCTAAGCTATTAACACGTGCTGGGAAAGTATAGACTTGCAGATACGAACATTTCTGTCTTAACCTCAAATAGCAGTTATGGGGTGGAGACTTAGCTTAGTTTGTAGAGTGATTGCCTAGCATGTGTGAAGTCCTGCATTCAATTTCCCAGCAACCCATAAAATTAGACATGGTGGCACATCCAGGCACTTGGGAAGAGATGGAGACAGGAGGATTAGCAAATCAAGGCTGTTCTTGGTTTCATAGTAAATTCAAAGCCAGTCTGCGACACATGAAACCTGTCTCTGAAACAACACCTCCCACCCCCAAATAATGACAAAAACAATAAGAGAGCATTTACATATCAACATCAAAGACCATTGTCAGGAAGGACTGTCTGAACAATTTTCTGAATTTCACTGTGTTCTAAGAACATCCCTCCACACACATACAAAGCATTAAGTTGTAAACTAGCAACTTCATGCTCCAGAGAAATGGTTCATCTTTCTGCATTGTGACTAATGTCTTAAAATGTCATTCACATACTGTGTCTGTGAGATCTTTTGAGTATGTGGAAGGCATAACCCAGCATTTCCATCAGAAGGGAGAAAGTGAGACTCAAGTACCTTAGATTGAGGCACGTTAGCTTCTGTCAGCATCCTCCCCCCACTCTCTCTCTTCCTCTGTCTCTCTCCAACTTTCTGTCCTCCTTCCTGCTCTTTTCCAAGTGTTTGCTAATCTAGTAGATGAAAATCAGAGTGACCACACTCAGGGTTGCCCCGGGTGTAGTATGTATTGCTTATCCATCTTTAAATTCAGATGAACCTCATCTTATATTTTGTGTCCTAAAATGAAGTATAATGAGACTATAAAGAGACCTGATATGTCAGCTGAAGTATGGTCCCACTTTGGTAGTTAAGAGCATGTAACGCCCTTCTAGGGGACTTGAGTTTGATTCCCAGAACCTACCTCAGTCATTGTCTTATAGATGATACATTGTGTCTCCAACTCGGGCTCCAAGGGATACAATGTTTCTGGCCTCCAAGGGCACCTGTACTAAAGCCTGAATGCTTCCCTGCATGTGGGCGTGCACACACACAGATATACACAGACATGCACACACAAATGACAAAAGACAGACACACACACACACAAAGTGTAACATTCAAAGCATTAAGCAAAGGCTTCACTGGATCTTGTAATATCTTTCCTATTTTGGTAGTCCATACAAGACAGGAGTTTGAAAGTTCCTGTATAATGTTCATGGGTGTCTACCATATCCTGCCTGGAATACCAGATTGTTTATGAAAATACCTTTAAAAAGTAGATAGATACACTTTGGCTTGGAAACAAATAAATATACTTATCTCCCAGTATCTTAAATACCAAACAATAACAATTTGTATCGCATTATAGACAATTTAAAATAATGCCATTAACAACATGACCCTATACCTAAGAATTATAATTTATACATTCTTTATGAGTACACATGAAATGTTTCTAAAAATTAATTGTATGTTAGGTTTATAAGGCCAATTTTATATATAATGTACTTGTGTCATAAAAATGGCTTTTTGTCATCAAATATTTTAATGTATTTAAAAAAATATTAATCTTGTTAATTAAAAACAGTTTTTATTTTAAAGGAAAATAGAGCAATTGTTTAGTCAGTTCCTTTTGCTTTTCTTTAACCACATTCTCATTTTTCTTTTTCTCCTTTTCCTATTGGTTGGGAATTTCTTTTCACAACTGCAAATAAAGGAACCAAGAAAGGAAAATGTGGAATGAAGTAATAATGGAGATAATATTCATAAAATTTAGTAGGGTAAGACCAAGAAAGCTGTAAGTTTTAAATTGTATGTGTATGCAAACAAAGGAAAAATAATTTCATAAATAAATTGTGCAGGTAGAAAGTGACATAGAGAATCAGTCTTATTGGGGTGTAATGTACCTACTACCTGGCAATAGTGAATACTGGGCTGGTGAGAATTCTCAGAGGATGAAAATTTGTTTCCCAAAACTGGACAACTCAAGTTTCAGCCCCAGACCTGGCATGGTAGAAGGAGAGAACTAACCATTGCAAGTTGTCCCCTGACCCCTACATGTGCACCTTGGCATCACATCCACCCTCCACAAATATAAATAAATAGTTAAAAAATATTTGAATACTAATAACTAGTATTCAACTTATGAATAATAGAGATAATCACCAAGGCCCAACATAGATCATATAAAAATTTAAATAAAATGGAAAATTTAAACAAAATGGCCACTGGCAGGAATAAACTAGAACCCTATTTACACTCTTTGTTTGCTTTGATATTGAACAATGTAGTCAAATTTTCTGAAGTTATCTTTCTTAATGTGTAAATTCTAATTATTTGGTATAGGGTCATGTTGTTAATTGCATTATTTTAAATTGTCTATAATGCAATACAAATTGTTATTGTTTGGTATTTAAGATACTGAGAGATAAGTATATTCATTTGTTTCCAAGCCAAAGTGTATCTATCTACTTTTTCAAGGTGCTTTTCATAAACAATCTGGTATTCCAGGCAGGATATGGCAGACACCCATAAACAGTATGCAGAAACTTTCAAACATTAGGAAATATAAATATAATCTTTTATATTAACTTATGAAAGTTAATACAGCAATAATTGTCTTTTGCTGTGTAAGAATTTGATAAAGTTGGGCATGGTAGCATGTGTCCATGGTCCTAGATACATGAAAGGCTAGGGCAATAGTACCACCTAAATCCATGAGAGAACAGCATAAGCTACATAGAAAGATTCTGTCTATAAAAAATATAATTCAGTGATACATGTAACACATATTTAGCATGTGGCATATAGTTTACGATGTATTTAGTTCCCTTTCTCTTAAAACGTAGGAGGCTGCTTATTCCTTCACCTACACTTTCAGTAGGCAATGTTGCCTGCTAGATTTTACTTTTCATACCAATGAAGAAATAGAATCTTTGAACCGATTTCCTATAGTAGGTTCATAAATTATAGATGCAAATGACTTACCAGTGTAGATCACATTGTAACTAATGTCACTATGTTTATCTATATTATGTTTCTAAGAAGCTTCCGTTAGCAGCCAAGCAATGAGATACCCTCTTGCAGCATTTAGCAGTGGGTGAGGAGGAAATGAAGGAGAAAACACACGCCAGAGAAAAGACCCTAATATGGACTTGAATCAGAAGCAGTCTGAGCGTAACTCTTTGCCAACTGGAAAGGCTTGTTCCACTCTTGACTGGAGAGTGTTCCATATGTCTCCAGTTTTAAACAAAGCCACTCCCAACAGGAGCTTTACTTCAGAGAAGCCCGAGAAAAGGCCGGGTGTCAGCATCTTCGTGGTACTTAAAACACACTCATTCTGACAGGATCTTGAACACCTGCAGTTATTCCAAAAGAATTTTGATCCAACAATAATTTACACAATTCATCATCTAGGGGTGCCAAAAATTCTTTCAAAAACTGTACTCTAGTTAGTCAAAAAAAAAAAAAGAAAATGAGTAATAAAAAGAAGATGGTGGGTGGTAGGATTTTTACATATGACTTTTTACAGGAATTAGTAAATTCTTAAGCTTTTTCTGTCCACTCATTTTTTGTTGCTTTTTCTCATAGTTGAAGTGTCATTGATTTATTTTTTAATAAACTTATTTTTTTTTTACTTTTATCATGTACTTGCAATTGGCATACACACAAAAGTGGTGCTGTGGTTATTTTTCCCAAGGTACCAGGGTTTCGGTTTTATTTTAGCCTAAATAAAAGCAAACCTGGGAGTTTCGCTTGAATGATGTCGATGTTTGAGAAACTCCAGGAGCTTTTCCTTCCAGTGAAATCACCCCAAGATCTTAAATGATTGGCAGCAGAAAAGGATGGATTTGTATTCTTTGCGATCCTAGTCATAAACTCAATGTCTTTTGCCTAAATTGAGAGTTAGGACAATCTGGGAAAGAAGAAAGCAGAAGTGAGGGGCAAAAACAAGGGAGAGAGGGAGCATTCGAGACAACGTGGAACCAGGTTTGATTTAGGAGAAGTCAGGGAACTAACAATTCCATTTCTTTTTTCTATGAAAATCAAGTGAGAACCAATGCTTCCATCAGAAGATGGCTATGAAGCGAAGATGATGGGACCAAGTGTATAGAAATGGCTCCTGGTCATGGTTAAGAGGAAAAGTCAACTTGATTCTGCTTTGCCATTTCCTTCTAAAACTGCCTCCCAGATGGCTTCACAGTTAACGGGAATTACCATATTGTAATTATTATCTGCTGTTCTTGAAGGAAACACATGTTCAAAGCAAAGAATATTGGTTCCCTGGGAAGGTGTTCACGCAGCCCCCACCACCGACTCCTGTCTCCTGTGGTGGGCATCTCCATTGCTGTCAGCTCACCCTCCCTGAGAGAGCCATCTTCCAGCATTGGTATTTATTAGAGGAATAAAGAAACCTTTAAATTTTCCTCCTTTCAGCTTTTTTTCTTATAGAAGGGAAATCACACTTCACTAGAACAAGATGTAAAAAGAAATCAGCATGTCTTTCCTTCCAGGTTAAACACTTGAGTAGAATTTCTTGTTCTTTGTTCCCTAAGGCCTGACCTTTTATGGATTTTAATTAATCAATTAGGATTCCAAGTGAGTGGTTAAAGGATATATCACATGCAAAAATAAAATCCCCATTTCCACATCGCAACAACTTCCCGTGGAGATTCCTGCCAACACCGTTTCATTTGGTTCTTCCAAACCTCAAGCTTGGGCGTTTCCGCTTGGAAAAATATTGCAGACACTATGCTCCCAAGCATCTTGGTTCTGCACCTCTAAAGACCAAGTTATACCCAGAGGCATGGGCAAGAGAGAGCCTAAAAGGATCCCCCTTCCACATGGGCAAGGGGCATCAGGTGGGGGAAATCCTTGGAACAACACAGTCAAACAGAGAATATTTCCTCCTCCTTTTAATTCTTTCTTTTTCCTTTTTAAAGGCTAGATTTATTGACCTACCCGAAAGTAAAATTGAAGAACGTTGTGGTTTTCTTTTTTTTACCCGGGAGGTGAGTTCAAACGCTTTTTGCCGCTTAAAGAGTAGGACTAATTTTTATTTTATTTTATGATGGAAAAATAGACTTAGCAAAAACTCAGTCCAACTTTTCATATGGATACTGTTGAATCAATTACTTCAATAGACGCTCAGCTTTCTGGCTTAACAATATATATATATATATATATAGCATGTCCATTCTGAAATGGGATAAAGTTTAAATACGGCCTTCTGGGTGGCTTGACATAGTTCTAAACTAAAGACTGCACTCATAGCATGACTGAGATTCTCTGCCCCCACTCCCCAGACATACACTTTGCTGTTTCTTTACAATGGGCCTTGACTGCAAACCTGCTATTATAGCCTCTGGGATCCTTAACCCTTTCCAAGAGTTTACTCTGCCTTGTCTTTCTCGATCCCTCTGTCTTCGCTGATCTGGTGATTTTTGTAGGCCATTCACATCCCCTAATGGCCATAGGCTTTCATGGAGCAGTTGAGGAGTTGATTATGTTCCAGCGGTTACAGTAGGACCTATGGTTGTGAGAGCCAGCCTCTGATTTTGTGATCAAAAGAGAGATGGTCCAGGGTGTGGGATGCGTACGATGTTTGAAGTACTCTGTCCACTCTGCTTAGTTTTCTTATCTGAAAAGGGGCTTGATAAGCAAAGCTGCCTCGGAAAGTCATGAAGATAAACTGATCCAGTGTCCGTATGATGCCCCAAACAGCGCATGGCACGCATGTGCACTACCTCAGCAGATGTTAGCTATTAGTAACAGGAATGGCTGATGGTGACTGTGAATTTGACAGGATCTAGAATCACCCACAAGCCAAACCTCCCTCTGGGCATGCCTACTAAAGACTTTCTAGACTGGGTGTAATCATTCCGCAGGCTGTGGACCCAGCTGAAATAAACTTGAGAAAGCAGGCGGAGCACGAGCTTTCGTTTCTCTGTGTTTCCTCGCTGCAGCTGCCGTGTGATGCGCTGCCTCAAGCTCCTGCCGTCAATGACTTCCCTGCCTGTGAGCCAAAACAAACTTTTTTTCCTTAAGTGGCTTTTGTTGGGCATTTTGTCACAGCAGCAGACAAGTAACTGTTAAACTATGGGGAAAACCTAATTTATACTATCCTGAGAATCCACCTATTATTGGCATACAACTATGTAACTATATTACTGTGTTTTTATTACTATATTTAGGACTAAGACATGAGCCATTTAAACGTTCTATATCTGTAGAAATAGAAAACATGTTTTGCCGGGCGGTAGTGGCTCATGCCTTTAATCCCCGCACTCGGGAGGCAGAGGCACGCGAATCTCGGTGAGTTCGAGGTCAGCCTGGTCTACAGAACGAGTTCCAGGACAGCTAGGGCTGTTACACAGAGAAACCTTGTCTCCAAAAACAAAAACAAACAAACAAAAATGTTTCATGTGAGTTTAAGAGGTCACAAAATGGCTCTTTTTTACTGAAGAATCAACCATAAGAAAGAGAGTTCTATTAAATTATTACTCAATATTGGATGAAGGTCAGTCCTGAGATTGTGAAACCCATTGGTACTCAGAGGCTCATGGGTGTAGCCTCCTGCTGCCCCATAGTGGCTGCCCACCTCACTGTATTTCCTTTTCTGTTGGTGGCCCAATCTCCGCCTGTGAGTCTCAGGCATGAGTGCATAGATTGGCCAACTTCCTTCATTTTATCTATCATCTGTCTGTCTATCATCTATTTGTCTGTTCATCTATCACCTATCCATATTTATCCATCTGTTAATCTATCCATTCATCTATTTCTCTATTTTCTATCATTCATCAGTCAATAAATCTTTCTAATTTGTTTCTCCAGTAATACTATCTTATCAATGCAGTCATGATTAGTAAATTAGTTGGCATTTCAAGATGCATCATTTAGAAAAGTACATAGTTTGGCTGGGGAGGTTGCTCAGTGGGTAACAGTGCTTGATATACCGCCATTAGGACCTGAGTCCTTATTTCCAGAATCCATGCTATAAGCCAGGGCTTCTCATGGATACTCCTGCAACCCCATTGCTAGGGACAGGGAGCAGAGACAGGAAGATTTCTGGGACTTGCTGGCCATCCACTTAGGTCCAGGTTCTATGAATGACCCAGTCTCAGGAGATTAAGATGGAGAGTGGGTCACATGACCTTCCTCTGGCCTCTTCATTTATATACGTGTGTGTGACCCACACGTGGGTGCAGACTACACACACAGATTTCCTATACTATTTCCATACTATCATAGATACCTATGTTTCTTTATTGCCTCCTGAACAAGTCGCCTATGCCTACAAACTTACATTTTATGCTCAGCAAAGTAAAAGTCACTTGTCTAGGCTCTCCATTCTGGAAAGCAGTATATGACATCTCTTGTGTCTAGGGAATCTTACTGTGAGTTCCATGCAATTGATCATCACTTTCATTCTGCATGTGCAAATCTTGTTCTAACAGGAGCCTTCTGCTTCCCTTCTCATACTCCCCAAGAACATTTACCTATGGAGTCTCCATTTAACCTGTGTTCTGAGGAGCTTGCACATTGTATATTTACAATGATTATATGTGTAGCTGTGGCATAAACTGTGTTAGATTTTAAAGGATTTAATGAGCCATTGTTATTTCAGGTATATCCAGGGAGCTAGTTTTTCTTGCTGGTGGACAATATTTTGACAACTTGTGCAGAATTTCTGATGCTTTACAAACACAGCTCTGATCATACTTTGGGAATCACAGCACCCTGAGGGTAAACGTCTACCACACCCTTCTGCTCCTGGAAAACAAAAGCCTTAAGAAGTTGCTTTTATTCATTTGTGTTCCTGGATGTAACATCCTGCAAATGACTAGCCTTCCAATAACTTGAGCAAGATTCACAGTTGCCCTGTAGTTAACCTGTGGTCCAGAAGCAAAAATTTCACTCTATGCTCCGTAAATGAACAACTCAACTTCTAATAAATGGAACAAAATTCCTATCAATCAAACTCTGGTTACATTAATTGTTTTTCTTTTTCTTTCTTATCTTGAATTTTGACCCATGTTCGTCCTGAGCCACAAGCAAATCTTTCTGAGAGTAGGCAAGCTTCTAGGAAAGCCACTTTTCAATGTAGTCTCACGTGATACCAATCATATTTTTGAGACAAGGTCTCGTGTAACCTAGGATGGACCTGTACTTGTCATGTAGCTCAGGATGGTCTTTTATGCCTTGTCCCTACCTTCCAAGTGCTGGGGTCTTCAGTAGTGTACCACCACTTGGCAAACCCATGTCCTCCTAGCTGTGTTCCCTCTGCCATCCAGTAGCAACTTTCTTTACCTAATTCTCCCGATGTGGGTAGCTCTGTGGTCTGAGCGTCCCCCATCAGCAGTCTCCCTCCTTTTTCATGGTAGCTCTTTCCCTCACCTTGTCATAATTCTCCTTACAACATCTGCATTCGTTACCTGTTTAACAGTTCAGGTCAGTGTAACAATCAAACTCCCCGCCACCCGACTTAAAGCATCTGTCTGCCTTGCCTTTGTCCTGCTTAAAACGCTGAAAATCCACTGCCTCCTTCTGAACTGACTTTGCATCTCTTCACTCCTTAGCAGCTGAGGCTCTGCTCTTTTCATAACTGAGCAGCAGAGAGGGTACTATTGAAAGGGGCTTTGATCAACCCTGCTGAGATTTGGTTATACCCACTGGGGTTTTCTTGGCACATGTTGATACCATTGGGAACATCGATGCCGTCTCTTACCTTACAACCACCTCACCCCCCAGTCCTCACAAGTCCACCCCTACCTGAATCCATTTCTACTGATTTTGTTTCTGACAGAAAGTGCTTTGTGATCGAGTCCTTTTCCAGTGGGTGCGCTTTAGTTGGAGGATTATCTGTCTCTGTGGAAATGCTGACTTCCAGTTCATCCCTGTCCTTTTCTGCCTTGCTGCCTCAAGTCTGTTGTGTTCTTATATATCAGTGAAGAGAAAGAACCTAACTCCTTCTGGATGGATCTCCTCTAGCCCTCCCAGTTGGCTCTATTTCTCTCCTTCATGTGAAATAGTAAGGCAAACACCTCAGCCCTCACAATTCTTTTATAATGTAATAATATCCATCTCCCTGATCTTTTGGAAAACTTCAAGGTCTATGATGAGTGAAGAGTTTAAAATCTCTTTTTTGTAAGTCCTGTGTTAGTGGTATAAACCTTAATTTGGACTGTGAAGTTCTGTACAATTTACCTTAACATCTTTGCCAAAACTGCATAAATTGGCCTGGCTGCATTGGATCTTTCTTCTTCATCATCTTCTTCATTTTAATCTTCTTCTTCATCTTTTTCTTTCTCTTCATCTCTTTCTTTGTTGTCTTCTTCATCTTTTTGGTCATGTTCATTTTCTTTGTTGTCTTTATCTTCATCTTCTTTGTTGCCTTTACCTTCATCTTTGTAGTCTTCTTCTTCTTCTTCTTCTTCATCATCATCATCATTGTCTTTGTTGTCTTTATTGTCTTCATCGTTTTCTTTGTCTTCATCCTCATCCTTATCCTCATCCTCCTCCTTGTCCTTCCTTCTTGTCCTTCCTCCTCTCCCTTCCCCCTTTCTCCCTTCTTCCTCCATCCTTCCTTCTCCTTCTTCCTCCTTTATTTCTTCTCCTCCTTATTCCTTCTTTTCCTCACTTCCTCTTTGTTTCTTCCTCCTTCCCTTTTCCTCCTTCCTTCCCCCTTCTCCTTCCTTCCTTCCTTCCTTCCTTCCTTCCTTCCTTCCTTCCTTCCTTCCTTCCTTCCTCATCCTTCCTCCTTTTTTTTCTGGAGCTATTTGTACACATAGTCATCAGATTTTCAAATCAGTCTCCCAACAAAAGAATGATAAAACTGATACACTATACCAAATAACCTGTTCTACATTTATTTTCCTGCTTCTTACATTGTCCAGTCAGTAGGGAGCTCTTATCTCTATTCCATCTCATACAATTTACTCAAAAATTATCAATAACACTATTGTTTTGAATTTACCATATCACTCCTCTTGTCTTTCATGCAGTACCAGTCTACATTGCCCAGAGCTTTCTAAAAAGTGCCCCTTTAAATAGAATTTCCATTCAGCAAATTGAGCACTCTAGGCATGCCAAATCCATGTGACCTGGTGCTGACACAGTGGAATCAAGATCTCATGCTGACCTCATGAGGCCTTGTTTCTCCTGCTCCCTTGAATAGAAGCTTTTCTTTTACCCTTAGAGTGTACTTGCGGGGAGCATAGCATATATTTATTGCATAAATGAATCGATGAGAAGGCAAATAGAACCTTCACTGTGTTGACCTTTGTCACTCTGACAGTGACAGGCTTATTAAAAGTAATCAAGAGAAAAGATGATAATTATCAGAACAGGCTTATGTAGTCTGAAAGAAGCTGGTGGAACTAGGGTTACACTGGGGAGATCTCTTCTCCTGGCCTTAGCTGCTGTGATCCTGGCACGGTTTTTGCTGCTAGGTCTGATCTAGAGTGAGACAGTCAGAGTCAGAGCTGCTTATAGATTTTTGTTACCTTTTTTGGCATCTAAAACTTAGGGGCTCTGTTGATACATTCTTATAATGGCTCAATGAATATTTGGTATCTAAAACATAGGGACATATTTACTTGGTAATGGTAATGAGAATAATAATTAATCAAATTCTCTGTTACAGGCAGAGGGGGTTGTAACCGAAAGAGAGAGAGAGAGAGAGAGAGAGAGAGAGAGAGAGAGAGAGAGAGA
>JABTXL010012544.1:1372473-1388164 GCA_025134845.1 Neodon shergylaensis | reverse complement strand
GAGAGAGAGAGAGAGAGAGAGAGAGAGAGAGAGAGAGAGAGAGAGAGCAACATGGTATAAAACAAAATACAAGAAGCTAGGGGGATGGGTGATAAGATGGGAGGCTCCAGGGGTGGAAAACAAACACTTAGTTTATGGTTTTGAACCATAACACCCCAATACTAAATTTCACAAAGATGCTGTTCTTGAACAGAAGGTTGGTTAAGTGCATACACAGTGAAGAAATAGAGCTACTGGCTGGGAAGAGCAGGAACGAAAGCAGAGGATGAATGTGAGTGTACAATACAGTCAGGTTCTGCACAGGCAGCCTGGCTCAGCAGCACACATCGCCCATGTGGGACTTGTGTGGACCCTGAAGGACAAAGCTGCATCTTTCAGCTTAAGGTGACGTCCATGACCTCATGGGCCAGCCACTTTGGGCCATGTGGGAAGATGCCAAGGAGCCAAGTGCTTTCCTCCTCTTTGGAGTCTGCTTTACGTAGAGGCAAACAGAGCCATGTAACACATACCTTATGGAAAATGAGCAAAGAGATTTGACATTAAAGCTCAAGCGTTATCATGCTTTAAAATTACCATCATTTTTTCCATAGACGTGCACTAAAAGCAGAATGTGGGTCAACGTGTTCTTGGGATCACATCTGAAACCTTCGACCACCTTCCGCCCTGCCTGGGAAAGGTCACAGCTTAGCAGTTACATACTTGACTCCAGATCAAAACAGTTTTCCTCTTGCTGTAGCTCTTTCTACCAACATTTGTCTTCATTCTTCTAAGCTGAGTTCTTTTGTGCTCTTGGCCACATACCTCTCCCTGGATATATTCATCACATATGTATTTATTTACGCACACATATTTACACACACGCACACATGCGCAGGCACACATATTTTAGCATACATATTTTGTAGTCTGTCTCTGTAAAGTCAGCAAAGTGGATCCTTGTCTGCCCTGCTTCTTTCAGTCTTTAAATATTCCTGCATTGATGCTTCCTAGGTGATAGAGCCTTTTTTAGCAACCCCAATGCTATGTAGTACCCTGGCAATGCCTACCATTTGTTAACACCCTGACGAGGTCTCTGGAGCAATTTAAATTGTCCAACTATCATCCATCATAATCCTTAAATCTTTAAAATAGATTATATGGATTCAAAGAGGAGACTGATGTCCCCAAAATGAAACATATACTTAGCAAGCCCAGTCTCCCTGGCTCTGAAAGGCCTTTCTTTCCCTGCATGACTCTTGAGCTTCAAATATGTGTTGTTGAGTGCATTTGGACAATTTGTCATCAATAAAAAGGTGTTAGTGAACACTTTGGAGGCTTCTAGACTTTACTACCTGCACTTGGCTATATATGGTCATTGTGTTTAGGCCACTGCCACAGATGTTATTGTAATTCACTTTTTTCCCACATTTTTTCTGGAGCTGTGTTAAAATAACAAAAGTAGTAAGATACAATTTAACAACTGCTTACACACACTGTCTCAAACTAAACACCCTCTCAAAATGCCTTCTCCTCATCTGATTAGAAAACTGAGGAATGAGAATGAACTGTTTAGAGGCTGAGTTATTACCTAAGGTTACTCAGATGGTGCTAAAACCATGTCAGAAGCGAAGTTCTTACTTCTACCAAGACTTTTACCACCAAAGCATGTAGAAATCATAGACAAAACCCTATACATGGCAATCCAGTGGCAAATGATTCCATAATCAGTTGTCAAATACATACGAGCCTCAAGTGCATGGTTTTTCCTTCTGCTCTTCAGTCTTATTTGTCCATTTTGTTTTCTATTTTATTGTTCTTGCATTCATCCTCTCTTCACACAATTCTCCTGGGCTTTTGTCACCATGCTACTGCTTCTTTTAATAAACCTTTATGCAAGAGGCCATGAAGAGAATTGGTTTTTCATGTCTATTTCTGTACTGGATTTTTGTTGTTTTCTGGGTAGTGAATAAGTCCATAAAGTATAATTGATACCAAGGCTGTAAATTTAATGTGGAGCTCCACAGTTTGCATTCTAAATGTTTGTTCTAACTGTATAGAAGATTATTGAGTTATTCAGATTTGAGGTCTGATTAATTTTGGTGTGCAACTATTTTATTTATTTGTAAGCATTTTTTACAAAAATATTTTAAAAAAAATCTTAAGATATTCATAACTGTTTTGCTACTCCTAATACACCCTTGGAATGATTTTTCACACTAGTGTTAGTTACCCTTTTGGAATTATCTCTAATATTTGACTTCTTTCTTCCCTTTGTATTTCATATTAGTTGTTATTGTTCATAGTTGTATAACTTGGCATCCTCTAGTTTTAATTTCTGTAATGTGACCATTGGTCAAATATTTTATCTTCTGTAAATAGTAGAACTCTGGATGTTCTGATTGTATTGTGAGCTGTGGATTTAACTCATCCCTCTATCACTTTGGTAGCTGGCTAACTTCAGGGAATCTAGTCTGCTTCTTCAGTTTTCTCAATTGTAAACTCTAAAAATTGTATGTGAGAATTCAGTAGGATGCCTTGGAATCCACTGTGTGGAACTGCATTCTTGAGGTTCGGAGAGATGGATTGGTGGTTGAGAGCCCTTTACACTCTTCCAAGGGACCCAAGTTTGGCTCCCAGTACCTGTATCAGGCAGCTCACACCTCACAACCGCTAGAATCTCTGGTTTGGGGCTCCCACACCTTCTTCTGGCCTCACAAGGCACCTGTATAACATGACATAAACTCATATAGACAGGAGCATAACATGGCATATATATCTCATGTATACATATACATACACATACACAACATAAACACACACATATACACGCATATATAGTCAAGAGTTTGGTACTAAGTATTCCCGTCTATGTACTTTCACAAGTATCTTTAGAACTCTGGTAAGATATATGATCACACTTCTTCATAATCCTTCAACCCCATATCAAATCAACATTTCCCATTTTATACAATAGGTTCATAATTCTTCATGTTAGCAGAAAAATGATCATAAAGGTTTTCTGCATTGTTTCATAAAACTTCCCAAGTAGGTCACTTAGAGTTTACCATACCCCCTCTCTTGCAACATGGATATGCACAAGGTTTAGAGTTGAAAGAAGTGATTTGAATACAAGCTGAGTGAAATGCTGTAGGCAATTGTGTATTTCTTGACTTCAGTTATCTTTCAGGGTTGTTTCATTTTTAAAGAAACAAACAGGAAAAACTCTAATGAAAGTATTTGCTGAAATAATTCTTTCTGTACAACTTTAAAATGATTCTCTTCTACCCCAGACCCATGACAAATTTTCTCATTTTTTTTTCTTAAGTAAAAGATACATTGACTACATTTTAAAATGAAATTGGACTGGGGCTTTTATACTATACTAGGAAACTGGATTGCCAATTCTCAATTGAACTTAGGCCAAATTTCTTAGAAAAGTTGTTTTTCTGTTCAAAATCAATCTTGCATTGTGGAAGCATAGCCTGTTTGGATGCTCACCTTCCTGGACCTGGATAGAAGTGGGAGGACCTTGGACTTCCCGCAGGGCAGGAAATATGGACTGCACTTCAGTCTTGAGAGGGAGGGGGAATGGAGTGGGGGGAGGGGGAGAGGAGTGGGGAGAAGGGGAGGGGAGGGGGGGAGGGGCGATGTGTGGGAGGAGGGGGAGGGAAATGGGAAACGGGGAGGAGGCGGAAATTTTTTTCAACAAAAAAAAATTTTTTAAAAATCAATCTTGCATATTTGTCTTAGTCTCATCTACAATACTGGAAGTAAAGTGCGAACTTTATCTTAATACTGTCAGAGAAAACCAGAAACTAATTTCCCGTTCATATAATGCTATAAATTAATATGACATAAAGATAATTTATTTGGTTATTATTTCCAAATACAAAGATAGTGTCAAACTTATACGTTTGTGACTCTGCCTATATTGTCTCCTGTTATACATTCCCCAAATATCATTTGGTTGATTCATTCAGTTGTGTTTTTAATCATACAACAAGCAGAGTAACATCTGCTCATTGCTGTATGACTCCGTCCACACCTAAGATAGTATCTGAATGTTTGCAATGAATTCACAACTTGGATGGGTACTAATTATCCAAGCCCATTTTCTGACCTGCCAACAGTGTACCGAGAGGCATCATTTATTTTCTGTCATTTCTCAGAGGCTTTTCCAATTTCAAAAAATATTCAATGTAACAAAAGAGGGAACAACTACATGAAAACAGCTTTCTTGAGTTGCAAATGCATTCATCACTCAGATTTGAGGAGTGAATTTTAGATATATACTTAATGTTGTTCAACTCTGTATTTTTGTTATCATGATTTACTCAGAGTGTCTCATTGCTCAAAGATTGAATTATTCTCCTGGGTAAATACATCTTTTTCTTTTACATCCATATTTGGCCCAAACACAAATGGCATGAGCCACCAATTAATGCAATATTTCATGTAGTCTAATTTTACTGTAAAATAACATTAGAGTGAAATCATTTCACCTAAAAGTTATGCATAAGAATTGACTGAAGAAATACGGCAGGCTACCAGTACCAGAAGACCTGAGAGCTATGCTATATAGACAATGCAGAGGAATTCTGAAAGAGTGGAGTTCAATATCACTGTTGATAACTGTCCTTATTAGACAGGCTTTATGCTAAAATCCAGTCTGAGGTTTCTTAGTGAGTATCCAGTGCCAATTTTTCACAGGCACGAATGTGTGGAGGAGCTGGTTTGAAGCCTGGGGCCCACCTCTGAAGTGCTCTGAGTTGGAGTTATGCCTTCAACCTCTATTTTGTGATTCTCTACTGCAACCCTTTAGCAGTGTATGCTCAGTTACTGCCAGAAACATGAGATACCTGTCTTTAGAGATAAAGACAGCCATATATTTTCAGCCTCATATTTTAGATACAATAGGGCTAAGGGCTTGGTTGCCAACTAGCAAAAAATCAACATCTTTCTTGAACTGATGGCTGTTTGCTAGTCTGGAGGCTTTTTGGTTTACAACTCCAAGGCACAGCCAGAGGGCTAGCAGTATGTCTCCAGCGGAACTGGGGTCCCTTTCCTCCCAAGTTCACCTACATTCTCCTGCACCTCTTTTCTGGTACTTGAAATTCTCTTAATACAGGGCCTAGATTGAAATTCCACACTAGAAGATAAGAGAGGTGGGGATCAGGGCACAAACATAGCACTTGAAAGAGCACACTGCAAATGCTGACTTAAAGTCACACTGAAATACCTGGTTCTATCAAATCTGCGACTCAAAGCATGTTTTGTCTTCCAGGCAAATGAGAAGAGGAGAACTTCACAGAGAAAACATGAGATCAGGAGCTCACGGTGAGGGTATGTCCCCCTGGTTTTACCCGTAAGCAAACACGCTTCAGCTGCCTTAAGGGATAAGTGGCTTTCTTTCCCTTGATGAATAGAACACTTCTCTCTTTTCTTTGCTCAGACAGCTTTATTCTAGGTTGTTAGAGGGTCTATGTGTTCCTCAGTCTCTTAGCTTGGGGAAAAACTGAGAACATGTGGTTTGTTGTTGAGAGATCTTGTGTTTTGTAATTTTTGTGTTAAGGAGAAGCATAGATTTCAGAAGACCAGAACTTTTTTTTTTAAATAGACTCAGGAAACTAAGTTCTTCATTCTTGTTACAGATCTGGGGAAAACTCCAGAGCATATTGTAAAATATCGTATATGCTTAAGCGTGAGCCCTTGGGTTAATGGAAGAATGAGCACAGACAGCCTGTTCGGGTGATTTCCACTTACAATCATTGATTGGATCATAGTGCAGGCTAAACCCTCCAAAAGTGAGGAAAACACCAGATGGACTGAAGTTATTGGTGGAAGAATCTCTGAACTGCATAACAGTATACCCAGGGGGATTAAGGCTAAGTGGGGGACCCTGTGCAAAGATTACCTATTAAAATTAGGTTCTTGTTAGCCATAAGTTTTTTTTTAAAAAGTACTTGATAAAGATGTAGCTAATACAAGACATTAGCATTATCTGCCAGACAATGGAACAAGTGTAGAAAATTCATTGGCCATGTTTATAGTATAGGAGTAATTTAGGACCCCAAATCTCTCTGCACAAATTGAAAATGAGTTAAGTGTGACTTAAGAAAAATGTGGGAGGAAGTTTTATGTTGTGGAAATTCATTAGCTTTGGGGTGCCAGCCTTAAGGCGTGTCTTCTGGTCTGCATGTGTGTTTGTGCGCCACATGCATGCCGGATGTCCTCAGCTCAGGAGTAGGTGTGGATACCCTGGAAATAGAATTCCAGATGATTCTGAGCCACCAGGTAGGAGCTGGGAATTGAACCTGAGTCTTCTGGAGGAAGAGTCAGTGCTCTTAACCACTGAGCTGTCTCTTCAGCACCTCTAATTTTATGTTAAGATAAGAACCTTATATATTTTATCTTATTTTTTAAAAAGAAAACTATCGTTTTTCATTTTACATACCAATCCCAGTTCCCACTCCCCCCTCCTCCCATTCCTCCACCTTCCCCTCATCCCATCCCACCCCTCACCCACTCCTCAGAGAGGATAAGGCACATTGCTTTGAGGAAGGTCCAAGATTCTTCCTATTATATCCAGGCTGGGAAAAATATCCAATTAAAGAAAAAAAGTTCTAAAAAGCCAGTACAAGCAGTAGGGATAAATCCTAGTGCCACTGCCAGTAGCCCTGCAGTCTGCCTGAGCCATACAGCAGTCACCCACATTCAGAGGGTCTAGTTTGGTCCTATGCTGGTTCCTTCCCTGTCCAGTTGGCGTTGGTGAGCTCCCATTAGCTCAGGTAAACTGTTTTAGTGGGTGTCCCCACCATGGTCTTGACCTCTTTGTTCATATTCTCACTTTTTCCGCTCTTCAACTGGACTTCGGGAGCACAGCCCTGTGCTCCACTGCTGGTCTCTGCCACTGTTTCCATCATCAGTTGCTGGATGAAGGGATAAGAACCTTCTTATTTAGACAAAAAGTTGTGGGAAAAAAGAAGTGTTGTGGGAATTCATTCTGACAATAGCTTTGGGGTACCAACCTTAAGATGTGGCTTCTTGTCTGTGGATGTGATCTCTTAAAAGGAGAGAGAAAAGCCATGCACACTCTCTTGGGTTGTGGAGTGGCATGAAGCAGTGTGTGGCCAATTCTCAGCTCCCTCAATCCCCAACTCCATGAGTCCATTGATATATATTTAAATATACATATCTTTGTGGTTCTTGCCACAGTTTCATTAGCAGAAGTGCTGTACACAGAGCAAGCAAGGTGATGGGTCTGGTCTGTGCTATTCTACTCATTCATAAAATGCCAGTGCTCTTTGTCTGCTCCATAATGCTGTGTTATAATTTTGACATGACCAAATGGAAAAAGTCATTGCTAATTGCACCTTTGAAATTAGGTATAAAATTTAGATATTCTTATTTTCTGAAAAGGGGACCGGACACTTACAATTTAAGCCACTGCTAACGATGGTGATTGCTTCTAATAACATAGTGACATTTCCCCCTTTTCTCACGACCTGAAGAAAGTCAGTGGTGATGAATGGGAGAAAATGCTTTTCAATGGCTTCCTTAAAGCTAAAACAGAGAAGACAGAATGAATAGACTCATTGTCTATCAAAAACAGTACTGAAATCCAATTTTTGATGATGGGTTTGGATTAAGGCCTCTCATTGGATCCTACAAGTTTATATTCTCTGCCCTTTCCTCATACCAGTGGCGGTGTTTTTTGTTTCTACCCAGCTCTGTTGTTCAAAGCCTCTGCTCACACTCAGACTGTGTGAAAGAAGAGTTGTAATTGACATTTGTTATAGCTACCAACTAAGAAAAAGCAGATACTTTTCAAAGGCCAGAATGGTTTGTTTTTTATACCAAGACTATAGAAGAGTAAAACCTGGAAAGTTTGAGGTAGCCTCGCTTCCTGAGGGGCGAATCCAAGTCCTTTCTAAGAAAACAAGATTCTAACCACATTTTGACTTGGCTACTTCTTTAACCTCTGTTAACTTTATTTAAAAATATAATTTGGAAAGCTACACTATCTACTTCATAGGACAAGAAGGAATAGAATGATGAAAATGGCAGCAATTACAGAATGTGTCATTCCAGAGTCTCCAAGGTAAAACATTAGCCACCAGAAGGGATCTTGTTGCATGCCCTTTTGTTGCTGGCATTACTAAAAGGAGAAAGAGAAACAGGGAAAGTAAAGGAGTAAAGTCTTCACAATTTTGTGGCTTAGGTTACTAAGCACTTTCGGTAAATAAAGCTTAAAATACAACTCCAGCGTTTTGCTCCCCCACAACCTTCTGGACAGACAAAATCATGATTTTCCCAGAGACTGAAGTAAATTATTTGTAGAAACAAGTTATTTTGTAAGAACAGAATATCTTGAATGACTTGATCATTCAAAGCAGTAATATTTGTTTTAGCTAACTGGTAGAGCACTCAGGTAGTTGGCACAGTGTAGAGGGACAATGGTAGTGTCTGGTAGTGTCTGGATGGTGTTTATATGCCCACTATTTTTATGTTTAAAGGTTTTCATGGGGTTACTTACTGAGTCTGCCCAAAGGGGGCTGCTTTGCTTTTCATTAGGATAATAATTACCCAATGATTATGATGGATGGTAATTGCTAACATTCAGTCCAAACTGATAACAATATTAATGTTCAGGGATGTTCAGTTTTCATTACTAAAAGGCAGTGCCTAACTTAGAATTCCCAAAGTACACAAAGATATATGAAAAAGCTTCAAAGATTTGCTTTTCTGAATTTGAATGTTTTGGCTTCTGGCAATTCAAGAACCCATCAATCAAGGACAGAGAATTCGTGGAAAATGTGTGAAGATAAAAATCTCTATCAGTGCTCTTGGTGGTGTGAGAAAGCACCAAGGCGTTAGGTGTCCTGCAACTCAATATGATAGCCTCATACAGACCAATCTCCTATTACTAATTCTGCTGTCATCATTAGGAGACAGTAGAGACACGTGAAAATCAAGTGTGGTGCCTTTAATCTGAGCACTTGGGAGGCAGAGGCAGGTGGATCTCTTTGAGTTTGAGGCCAGCCTGGTCTACAAGTGCTAGTTCCAGGACAGGTTCCAAAGCCACAGAGAAACCCTGTGTCTTGAAAAACCAAAAGAAGAAAAGAAAATTAACTGTGGTGATTCTTTTAAGGTACTTCATTCTTCCCAAGTACAAATATTCAGGGAATGACAAAATTCCCCACAGAGAAATGGCCAGACTTTTTCTTAGATTGCCAAGAAGGAATAGATCACTGAGAACACTCTGAGCAACAGTATAAATGTTAATATTAATTTAAAGCATTCATTTCCAGATGCTTCAGTACACAGCGGCACCA
The DNA here is from genome assembly GCA_025134845.1 of Neodon shergylaensis. Lineage (NCBI taxonomy): Eukaryota > Metazoa > Chordata > Mammalia > Rodentia > Cricetidae > Neodon > Neodon shergylaensis. Next base: position 1,378,850 of record JABTXL010012544.1, on the reverse strand, counting down.
TAGAAACAGTGATAAGCTCTGAAATACCTGTGCTGATAGAATGACATTGGCATAGTAGGCCCTTACATATAATGGAATATGTTTCTCTTTTATTTAGCTGTGACTGTGCATTTGGTTTAGTTTCTATTTTTCTTAGCTATTAATGGATTAATAGATGAACATTCGTGTACTTGTACTGTAGATTACATGGGTAGACATTTCTATTGGGAAGATCATTAGAAGAGAATTGTTGGATGTTGTGGTTTCAATGTGAGTACCTTCCGCAGGTTCACACATTAAATTGATCCCCAGTAACTTGCACTTTTTCCAGGGTAGTGGAAAATGATGATATGAGGCTGATCTGGAGGAAGGAAATCCCAGACAGGGGGCATTTGGGGGTATTTTGCTCTTGACCCCTTCATGTCTCCATTCATACATACACATACATACATACATTTTGTGGGATATTGTGATCACACTCTGACACTTTGACACTGTTGATAAAGTTGATCTTGAAGCAGAGAGTGGAGTTAGTGATTGGTTTGGCAGACCCAGATTAGGATGGAATAGGGCGGGGGTAAGAAAGATTTGTGGGCCTTTTACGATCTGGGAAGCATGGAGAGGTGAGGTCAGCTGATTGTTCCCCCATTGTTCTGAGAATCTGTCATATTTTTACCCCAATACCTGACACCCAAGTTTTATTCAATAATAGAAAAATAAAATAATCACTTCACATGCATACGTGTATTTACCTGGATGTGTGTATATATGTTTATGTATAATTAACTGAACAAGGCTTTGTCTTTAATGACAGTAGTCATTAATATTTTCTCTAGTTATTCTATATTTTTTCTTTATTCATTACTGCTTCCTACAATACCCAACACAATATAATACTCATGAATTTCGCATGTTATATGTCACTTAGATGATGCACCAAAGGAAGTGTTGCCACACTAAGTATATTACAACCCCCAGGAAAATCCCAACCTTTTTCACTTAAATCTCCTTTCTATTTCCAAATTATGTCTTCAAGTTTAGATATTGTAAAGAACTCCAGTGTAGTCATACTTCCTTTGGACCACCAGCTCCCACATAATGACATGGAGACTTATTATTATGAATGCTTGACTTTAGCTTAGGGTTGTTCCCAACTAGCTCTTATAATTTAACAACGCATTTGTATTAATGTACATTCTGCCATGTGGCCTGTGATCTCTCCTCTGGACTATATGTCCACCTTTTTCTGTGCATTACAGGCTTAAACCTACATGCATTAGATTCTTCCCAAGTTCCTCTTTCTCCCAGGAAGTCCAGCATATTCTCTCCTCCCTAGCTATTGGCTATTCAGCTCTTTAATAAACCAATCAGAAGTTGCCTTAGGCAGAGATACATCTTCACAGTGTACAAAAAGATTATCCCACAACACTCTAGTCTTTCTCTTAACCCATCAGTACATTATAAGCAGAGAGTATGATAAATCCTATTTGGGTAGAGACATAAAATAAAACCTGTGATCTTCTTTGGCTATCACTACACAAATTTCCCCCAGATCCTATATGGTTCTGCATCTTGTTCTTCTCTTGGCTAATCTGAAATTCTTGGGAATATTCTTTCTACTTAGTTTGTGACTTTAAAATCTACTTCTAAGTCTTTTCCGCTTTTCTACTTTTTTTTTTTGGTTAAAACCAATGTCATCTAAATTTCAGATTATTGTCCCTTTTGTTGCTCCAGATGGTCATGCTCTCTGGGTTCATCTGTCTGTCTTTAGCCATTCAGTAGCCAACACTATCTTCACTTTCGTTCAGCCTCCTCTTTCAGATCCTTCAAATAAGGTATTGTTCAAAGCTTGTCCTCAGCTTCCTCTTCTCTTTCTAGTATTTTCTATTCTTGTGGTTCCCTTATTGACCTCTAGTTGATGACTATGATCAAGGATTTTCATGCCAAGTTAAACATTATTTCTATAGCCATTCTATTCAGGATAGCATGGATCTTACTGATTCTTGTTGGTTTATTTTAAATATTTATTTCATTATTTATTTATGTGTATGCACACGTGTTCACATGTGTGCAGCCAACATTTGTAGTGTGAATCAAACTCTGGTCCTTCACGAGAGCAGCAAACACTCTTTAACTCCTGAGCCATTTCACCAGCACCTGTTTCTTTTTATAATGTCCCTAGTCTAAAAAAAAATTCACAGCCAGACTTTTAAACTTAGATTCCAATTCCCAGTGTATTTAAAAACTCCCTTGTGAATTTTTGGACCTCTTAATCTTAGCTCCTGTACTTTTTCCCATTTTTGCCAGCTCCTAAGTCATGTTTTATAGATCCCAATCTCGAGAGTAAATCATAGTCTTGCTCCTCCTCTGATCTATCCTTTTCTTTCCTTGAAAGCTCTTTCTTCTTTCTCAACTTCCCATTCCCTGTCTGTGCCACGGCTGCGATGGCTACCATGGTCACTGTTACTTGTTGGATTGGTTAGGGTTTCTATTGCTGTGATGGAACACCATGATTAAAGTTTGGAAAGAAGGGGTTAATTTGGCTTACACTTCCATATTTCTCTTCATCACTGAAGAAAGTCAGGACAAGAACTAAATCAGGGCAGGATCCTGGCAGAGGCAATGAAGGGATGCTGCTTATTGGCTTGCTCATAATTACTTGCTCAGCCTGCTTTCTCATAGAACCCAGCACCACCAGCCCAGGGATGGAACCATCCACCATGGACCGGGCCCTCTGCCATTAATCAATTAAGAAAATGCCCTAAACAGAATCTTCTGGGGGCATTGCCCTGTTGAGGTTCCTTCCTTTCCGATAATTCTAGTTTGTATCAAGTTGACATGAGATTAGCCAGCACCCTTGTCTCCATTACTTTTTGCCAGCAAGCATACCTCTCACAATTTGATTCATATCATGGCCATATAAGTATTTCATTTCTCTAAATACTGAGTGTCTATTAATAATAAACCTACTGTAGCCAGGCAGTGGTGGCACATGTCTTTAACACCAGCACTTGGGAGACAGAGGCAGGCAGAACTCTATGAGTTCAAGGCCAGCCTGGTCTATAAGAGCTAGTTCCAGGATAGGCTCCAAAGCTACAGAGAAGTCCTGTCCTAAAAAACCAGGAAAAAGCCCCCAAAATCTATTGTGATAATTTTATTTATTCTCACCAATGATTCATCCGTATATAAATAAAATAACATGTAGATGTTTATTCTAGATACAAACCACATCAATTGTTTGAACAGAAATAAAATATCTTTTAACTAGACACAAAATTACTAGAAAGACAAACATGATTTCTTGAGCGATTATGGTAGAAATAATTTGAGGCAGAAGCTGTTACCCCTCAACTTTGGAAATGAAAATAAAAGGGTACGACTATTACAACACAGAAGTTCAGGAAGAGAAGTCCATGCACTTGGGTCCCACCTGCCCCCACAGCAGATTTTGCCCAGCCAATGCTGAGAACACAGTGGAGTTGTTTCTAGTAACATGACACATGGACAGTCTAAAATTATTTCACTGCTCCATGAGGAGCCAATGCCGGCTGAAGGAGCACACTGTTGGGGCTTTCTGGGGTTGCACTTGAAAGCAAGCAGAAGGAAAATATTCAGTGCCATAGCTTCATAGTCTCTCGTTAGCATCGGTACCACTGCCTCTACCTGCCCCTGGTGACTTCACAAGCAGTAAAAACCTTCCATTCTCAAGGATTTTCTATCCTTAACTCATCTTTTAAAAAGTTTCTATTTTTGAGATGATAATATAATTATATCTTTCCCTCCTTTCTTTTACTTCTCCCAGGCCCTCTCATATACCTCTCCTTGCTCTTTCAAAGACATGACCTCATTTTCATTGATGTTTGTTACATTTATATATATATATATATATATATATATATATATATATACATATATACATATATATGTAGGAAAAGGCCGCTTGTTTGTCCTGGCCACCCAGATTGAAATAATCACACAGAAATTATATTAACTAAATCACTGCTTGACCCATTAGCTCTAGTTTCTTATTGGCTAACTCTTACATCTTAATTTAACCCATTTCTATTAATCTGTGCATCACCACGAGGTCAAAGCTTCCTGAGTGCCACATTCCTCGCTCATCAATGCTTAGGCATGAGCTCTTAGTTTCTGCTCAGAAAAACATCTTAGTAGGTGAAATTGTAAAAGGCCTGGTATGTCTTAATTATCTTTCAGAAAAAACAGTACAGTATATCTAAGCATTGACTGCTTTATTGGTATATTGGCAGCCAAGTAATAGAGACATTAGAAAAAAAGATTCTCTATAAATTTTGGTGAATTAAAATTAAAATACAGCGCTCAGCCTTTTTTCTTTTCTTCAATAGTTAACATTTAATTTTTTAAAAAATTCTTTAGCAGAATAAAAGTTTGAAACAAGTACCTTCTTTCTAAGGAAAGATAAGCTTGTTGCATCTCTAGTCATGAGGAATTCTCCTCTGTAATTGTGGGTACTTTCTTAAGCAACAAAAACCAAAGTCCTGGCATCTATAGATCTATAAATTATGAGTAAATTATAAAAAAGATTTAGCATGGATTAACAGAGACCATGATTTATCAGTATGCTTTGCTCAGGACGCGTCTGGAAAACTATTAGAAGAAAACACAGAATTTCGACTTTGTTGATTTTGAGGATCCAAGAAACCCCTGGGTTTGTTGGTTAATCTAATGTTCTTTCATCAGTTCATTTTGAATCATTAGAAATAGAACTGTCATACATTTTGGTAGATGGTTCACCTTGGAAGTGATGCTACTTCCTCGTGATTGGTTCTGGAAGAGCCTATTGCATTCAATAGCAATGAAAATGAACAGTGGGAAGACGCAACCTGGGTGTGTGCCAGATGAGCAGGAAGTAGGGTTCTGCTATTTTGGCCTTCTTACGTGCAGAAAATGGTCTTGAAGAAACAATGAAAGCCTTGCACATTTGAAAGAAAATTTGATTTGTCAAAAAAGTATAAGTGGTCTGTAAAATACAGTGAGATAAGGTGGGGCATTGAGGGGAAGAAGAGCTTGGGGGTATAGGTTGGAGAGAGAAGAATGCAAAAATATTTAATCCCAAATTGTGTACACATAGTTTAATGGACCTTCAAAAATGAAGATTAAGTATCCCTGCTATGCTTTAGTGATTTTCAAGAGTGTAAGACGCCTAGCATAAAAGCAGGTTTAAGCAGCATTAATGAGGATATTAACTAACTTGCAAGGACTATATTAGGGAAATAAAAGCAGTATTATTCCACATGGTTTGAAATTGAATGGAGATTCTACCCCTAGTTCCACCAAGATCAGCTTAACTGCCAGTGTAAATTACTTTTACTTGGTCATAGATGTCACATACTAATGCTGTTTGAACTGAAAAGAGAAAATCAAGTTCTGCTTTGTAATTGAGCAGACCTGGCCTCTTCCATTGCGAGCTTGCTGCTCATGGAGAGGTTCTGTAAGTTGTCAGCTTCAGTTGACTCTGTGCACACAGGTAATGGTGCACACACTATAGAGTAACAGTACTGCAAGCTGCCCGGTGTATGCCATAAAGTGTAGAGGATACAGGAAGTAGCAAATGTTGCATTCAACGGTGCTTATATCTGTATGATGGCTTCTGATAAAAAATGAAAAATATGCTGTTATGAACCTATAAAATGACAGGTTCCTAACCTAATTCACACTATTCCACAGGACAAATCCACGGAAGGTTTAACTCTCTTCCACTCTGAAACTCACGCTATTCTGAGTTGCCTTCATTGAAGTTATTAACGCTTTCTTGTCTCTGCACCAGATGGTGCCAACAGGACTTCTCTTTGATCTCATTTATGATACTGTTTAGGAGAAAATTAAAACAAACAAAAAAAATCTTGGGAAAGTTGAGAACTAAGCAAAACTATTAGGCCAACAGTTCTCTGTGTGTGACCTTTATTCTAAAACTTTGTTGGAAATTATAGAGCATGCCTCTTCTAGGCTGTTCACCCCCTGAAGTTAATTGAAGTTAAATTATACAGTGCAGACAGACAGAAGGTCCTTGGGAAATATTGCCCACTGGTGCTCTGTAACATGTTATTCTACATGCTGTATTTGAGAAGCATAGAAACAATGAAGTTCTATTGGGTCATAAATAAGGTGATATGATCCAATTCATTCTTGGCCATTTTAAAGTCTCAATGAGAAAAGGATGGGAACAGGCTAAGGCCAACAACTTGAGGGAGTTGGATCCTTGCTCTTCATAAATAAAATAATTCTCTGTATTCATTCTGCTGTGCCTTGGCATGTATCAATAAATAAATAAAAAGAAAAAAAGGAAGGAAGGAAGGAAAGAAGGAAAGAAAGAAGAAAGAAAGAAAGAAAGAAAGAAAGAAAGAAAGAAAGAAAGAAAG
>JABTXL010012544.1:1330243-1372463 GCA_025134845.1 Neodon shergylaensis | reverse complement strand
AAGAAAGAAAGAAAGAAAGAAAGAAAGAAAGAAAGAAAGAAAGAAAGAAAGAAAGAAAGCCAGCAAGAAGTCATTTCAGTGGCTGGTAGGACAAACACAGTTTGTTGACGGTTGTTTCCTTATTTTCATCTTCACTCTTATGTGGCCACAATATATTCATTTTTACTGGAAGAAGAATTTAATCAAATCAAAGTTGTTTTCTCACCCCCTTTCTACCTTCCTCTTTCTAATATTATGGTTGACTGGAAAATGAATAAATAAATTTCTAAAGGGCAACCAGAGGCTTTTGATGATCTAGAGGGAATCCAGATGTTCACTCTGCCCCCACCTCCTATAAAGGCTTTCATGGAATTCGTTGCAGGTCATATTACATCTCCTAAAGAGACTTTCTTCCCGCAGTTTTACAGGTAATATTGAATTAAATTTTAACCTTTCATGGCAAATACCTCTTGAAAAGCCTGCCTCTCAGTGTTGGAGTTTCGCATCTATTAGCAAGATTTTGTGTATTGTATAGATGTATGATCTCATGATATCATTTAAGAAAGACTTCAATCTGAGGCTATCTTTATTTCCTGTTTTCCTGTGATAAACACCAAGGTCATAAACAACGTACAGAAGGGAAAGTTTTACTGCAGTGTGCAATTCCAGTTCACATTTTCACATCCTATCCTTGAGGGAAATCAGGTCAGAAACTCAAGCAGGAACCTGGATCGGAAACCATTGAGGAAGATTGCCGATTGGTTCCCTGGCTCATGCTCAGCTGACTTTCTTGTTCACAGCATGGTGTTGCTGGTGGTGGACTGGGCCCTCCCAACATCCATCATCAATCAAGATCATTACAGATGGGACCACAGGCCAATCTGATCTAGACAAGTCGTTTTCTGTGTTCCCTCTGCCAAGATGACTGTAGGTTATGTCAAGTTGACAACAAAAATTAATCAGAACAAAGGTCAAATTAAAACACGTTTGCCTTGGGCTAACTTCAAAGGCACATTTGTCTTCCTGGCTGCTCTTTTAGAGGAAGGTAGGCACTGACAGAGCTGCCAGCATAAAACAATAGATAGTCGTGTCATTTGACAAAATTTAAATATAAGAAAATGACAATTTATATGTTTGTTTTAGAAAATTATAGACTCAAAATAGATCAATTTAGCAATTTTTTCAACTTTGAATCATTTATAATTACTTATGAGCTATACTTTTGACAATGAATAATAGCACTGGTAAATGCTTGCATGGAATTCACTAGAACCATGAGCTGTTATCTCCAAGGGCTCCACGTCATTGGGAAGTAATTTCATGAATAGTAGATCTCACCTTGACTCTACAAAATAAATAAAATGGACATTAAGTTCTTATAATAGGCTTTTGAATATTTAACTCCAATAAATAAATAAATAAAAAATAATATGTGTGCTACAGTGAATTCCAGAAATAAGGAAAATAGAATAAAAAACTAATCCCCAAGAGGAGGGCCAATACAATATATTGATTTAAAATCCATGCAAGACACAAGTCATTCTGAAAAGCATTTCATAGATGAATAACATTCTGATATTTGAGACAGGGCTTCAGAAGTTTTAGGGCATCAACTATGCCCTAAATGAAAATTTAAAGTGGAACCTTGGCTTTAAAAAAAGAAACTCTGGCTTTTAAAATTAAATTAGTAATGTTGGCAGTTTTTAAAGTAAAAGTCTTTTAGAAGGAAGAAATGTTATAGAAATAATCTTTTGGTAAGATCAGTGCAAGCCTGGTATGTTTGCCTTTGGAAGTTTAACATATAATATCCCATTTGCAGATAAAAAAAAGAAGACAAAAATCAAAAGAATGTATAAACTATCTAAGGTAAAAATATAATCTCTGTCTAAGCTTTTCTGAAAATATAGGTTGTGTTAGAAGAATAAAGGTTTCAATTGCTACAATCTGGTCCAGCCAAGTAGGCGAGCACATGCAGACATCTGAATTTATGAAAGTATCATTGCCATTTCATCTAAGACAGAACTTCCTTCCCATATCTGTTCCCACCCTCGGAGATGTGGGACTAAGATGTTATTTTCACATTCTTGAATAAGAGATTAATAGCCTCCCACTGTTATTCTTCATTTTTTATGGCTCTATTACAATGTTCCATTGAGAATATACTGTTACATGTAAAACTACAGAGGAAATTGCATCAAAGAATTAATGAAGAAAAAGATGTAAGAAAGGAAAACCTTGTGAGCTAAAGATGTATTTCAAAGGCATGTTTTAAATACCTGTCATAATCAGAAATTATACAAAGAGGAGACTTGGTAGAAAGTGATTTTTGTTCTAGACCTGTCAATCATAAGAACTATCCTGTTCATAGGCTTGCTAACATTATAACCAAGACCATCTGCATCCTGGACCATGAGACCCTTCCCAGATGAGGTCCAGGATGGTCCACGACCCAAGTACCTTCAATCTGCAAATAGAACAGATTCATTACGTTATTTGGTATGAAAATCTTTGCCCAAATAAAGATAATAATAATCCTTGCTAATCAGACCTACTTTTTTAAAAATGAATTTTACCTAAAATATGAAAAGAATAAAGTAGACAACAATAAGGATGGGTAGACGGGTAGAGAGAAGCAAAGAGAATACCTGTGGGATGATAATGACAGTAATGAAAGCTGTCTGGGTCCAGAGAACTTTCTGCATCCCACATCAGTGAGACCAGAAAAAGATTCCTGCTGTATTCTCTCTCTTTTACCATCACACATGTTTTTTGTTGATGTTTTACAATTAACCTCCATTCCAAGAACTAGCCTAAGGGAGTCCTAGGTCTTTTTAGTCAAAATAGCCTCAATCTAGGAAAGATGAGGGTCCATCGACAAGGCAAGCTTTGCTAAGCCTCATGATTAGCCAGAGTGTTGTGCTATGCACCTGCCAAGAATGTTTTCTTACATATGTGTTTTCACTGGAGAGACACAGAGTAATAAACAACACAAAGTACATTAATTGTCAATTACTTTCCAATCACTAAATGCCTAATCCTGAAAGAATCTATTTATGCCACATTACTGCCTGGGATCCCATTGTTTGCTTTAGTACAAGTCCCAGCTGATCTAGCCATGTGCTAGTTGAGTAAATTTGGGCGAGTCGCTTAAAATGTGGTCACCAGGTTAGGAACAATGGCCTCACAACTGTCCCGCCTTGCTCTAAGACTGCTAAGTCACAAGCCTTAAAGACTGGGATCATGCTTTTACTCTCACACACCCTCCAAGGACTACTGATGCAAACTCAAGGTGAGAGCCAGCCTAGTCGATGTCTTAAGATCCCTGCTAAATGGACTTCAGGGAACTAATGGTTGAAGATGTATATCAATGGGCTCCAGAAATTGCAGCAAACTTACTACTGTTTATTATTATTGGATAGCGAGGAAAGAGTAGTTTCAGAAGTGAGAATAGGGAGAAGACAGGATTGAGCGAGCATGGAAGAGCATGAGGTCATTCCTGAAAGTAGTGACAGGTGTTGTGTTTCAAAGAGTAGGTGAGGAGAAATTTTATCAGGAGTTGGAATCACACACTTTCTGGAAAAAGCAAGGAAATAGATCTGAGTTCACATTTCATTATCACAGCACTAGCTTATGACCTCAGATAACTTACTTAACCAGAATAAATTTATTAAAAATTGAGCTATTTCTCTTGGAGAACTATAGAGAGGATTAAATGGGATAATGTATATAACACCTATAATAGGTTACCTGATATTTACTAAATGTTATCTACTACTATTACTACCAGTATTGTCTATCCACTGTCAGGAATTATAAAAATTCACACAACATTCAACCAAGCATTCAGGCTGCAATCAAACCACCTCCATTCTCCACAGCACATCTCTATTGTGCCTGTGAGCAAAGGCAGGTGATGAAGATTATCAGGGAGGCAGAGTCATGACTTTTCCTTTCTTTTGTGATTTGGTGACAGGGACCAAAAGACATGAAGCTATCCAGATACGTACTAAATATGACTGGCTGCATTAACTTTTTAAAAAATTTCCTTTTACATTCCAACCACAGTTCTCCCTCCCACCCCTCCTCCCACTCCCCCTGGCTTCCCTTGCCCCAGCCCACCCCCATCCACTCCTTCCAAAAGGCAAGGCCTCCCATGGGGATTCAACAAAGCCTGGCACATTAAGTTGAGGCAGGGCCAAGGCCCTACCCCCTGCATCAAAGCTGAACAAGGCATAGTCCACAGGGAATGGGCGCCAAAAAGCCAGCTCATGCATCAGAGATAGATCCTGATCCTGCTGCCCGGGGTCACTCAGATGGACCAAGCTACATAACAGTCTCCCAGAGGCAGAGAGCCTAGTCTGGTCCCATGCAGACTCCACAGCTGTCGCTCTAGAGTTTATGAGTTCCTATGAGCTTGGTTCAGCTGTCTCTGTAGATTTCCCCTTCATGATCTTGACCTCCCTTGCTCATATATTCCTTCCTTCCTCTCTTCAACTGGATTCCCGTAGCTTGACCTGGTGCTTGGCTGTAAATCTCTGCATCTGGTTCCATCAACAACTGGATGAAGGCTCCATAATGACAGTTGGGCTGTTCACCAGTTGGATTACAGGGGAAGGCTAGTTCAAGCACCATCTCTACTACTGCTAGGAGTCTTAGTTGGCGTCATCCTTGTAGATTCCTGGGAATTTCCCTAGCATCAGGTGTTTCCCTGACCCCATAATGGTTCCTTCCATCAAGATATTTTTTTTTCACTGCTTTTCCACTCCACCCCTCCCTCAACTTGACCATCCCATTCCTTCATGTTCTCATCCCCCATCCCTTCCCCTCTACTGCCCATCTGCCCCCAGTTTACCCAGGAGATGTTATCGAATTCCCCTTCCCAGGGCAATCCATGCATCTCTCTTAGGTTCTCCTTGTCACCTAGCTTCTCTGGAGCTGTGGCTTGCAGTCTGGTTATCCTTTGCTTTACATCTACTATCCACTTATGACTGAGGACATGCCGTGTTTGTCTTTCTGAGTCTGGGTTACCTTACTCGGGATATTTTTTCTACTTTCATCCATTTGCCTGAAAATTTCCTGTCATTGTTTTTTTACAGCTGAGTAATATGGCATTGTGTATGATACCATATTCTTTGGTAGAGGGGCATCTAGCTTGTTTCCAAGTTCTGGCTTTTATAAATAATGCTGCTATGAAAATTATTGAGCCAGTGTCCTTGAGGAATGATTGAGCATCCTTTGGGCATGTGCACAAAAGTGGTATCACTGGGTCTTGAGGTAAATTAGTTCCCAATTATGATAAACAGACTAAGAAAGAAATCAGACAAACATCACCCTTTTCAATAGCCACAAAATATGAAATACCTTGGGGTAACTCTAACCAAACAAGTGAAAGCCATTATTAACTTTTTATGAATCTTTTCAGTTCCTTTGTCTTCTTAGGAAATTCCTCAAATGGACTCATGAATTCCCTGGAGAAGTAATTCTTAGCAATGGTTTAAGTTTTTAAAATTCCTACTGAATTTTCTGAATTATAAATGTCAAACTAAGAAATGTCTAGAATTTTTTAAAAGCACATATTGAGAGAAAATATTTGTATTCTACTTATGGCTGAGGTTATTTCCCTTACAAAATATTTCAGGATTGTCTTAATAAAAGGCTGCTAATTTAATATGAATATATCTTTTATTATAAAGCACAGATATTTGCATTAAGATGAGAATACAGAAGAATACATGTTGGTTACATTATTTTGAAAAACAATCACAACACATACCTTTTAAAAACCATTAAATGGAGTATGAAAAATTATAGGAAGAAATATTTGTGTTGTTTTTTTCTAGTGAAGTGATTATAAAGACATATCTCTCCTGCATCAATAGAAATGCGGCTCCAGAGATTCTCAATATCTCTCACAGGTCAGATGTACTTGAGGTGACATGTGTAACTGGCATCCTATGGGATCCATACCTGCATCACATTGGTATGTTCTGGCAAATTCTGGGTTTGGAGTCACACAGAAGAATGAGTAGGAACTAGGAATGCGTCTGCCCACTAGAAGTGGCACAGTGCCCCTGAGGGTGTTGCTGAGACATTTTCTGATACATCCCTTGTGCTAGTAACATTGTGGCTAACTCTGTGGAAACAAGTAGGCACCTGGCCTCAGAGTCCCGATCACGTGGTCATCCTGGCGGACAGCAGAGCTCTCTGTCTCACTGGGTAGCCATCTGTTTCTTGATGGGCTAGCGGATTTCACTCGAGTCCTTCAGAGATGACAGACAAGAGCTGGGCCGACATGTTCCGTGCCTACAGTGTCCTTAGCTTAAGTGAGGTAGGAAGGTCAAATGCAGACCCACAGAGCACAGTGAGGCAGAAGAGAAAGGCCCTAACAAATCAGATCACCGTTCTTTCTTTATAACTCCCTGTTGCCATTTGTGAAACCAAATGAGAAGTGCTCGTCTCTCCAGCTTTCTCTTGTTTGCTTTATTTCAGAAACCTATACAATGTCCAGGTTAAATTGTGTTTTGTTCAAGAACTGCTTTGTACGATAAGAGATGATTTTGGATTCAGTTGTGTTGCACTGAATTTGAGTGTTTCTCTGCCCTCGCTTTGGTGTGTTTATTTATGTGGCGGTGCATCTGAGTGGTTTTCTACCCATCATTCGGCGAGTCTGTTTACAAAAGGCTTCATAACAAAGATCCACAAACCAGGTGGCCAAGACAGTCGTTGAAAAACTGTTCTCTTGTAGTAGAGGCTAGGAGTATGACAATGAAGGGTTGGCTAAGTAAGTAGGCTCCTTCTATAAGCTCTGAGGCACAAGCTTGTCTTGCCTCCCCTCTGTCTCCTGGTGGCTCTAATCAGCAGACCTCAGAATTCCTTGGTGCATAGGCACATCCCTCAGAGCCTGCCCTCCGGCTTCCCGTGGGTGTCTCTCCAGGCCCTTTTTCTGCAGCAGTGCCTCAGATCTCCTTTCCCTTCTTCTGTTAAGGACATTAGTCTTTAGACATAGGACACAGCTGCAATCCAGAATTACTTCTTTCTGGATCCCTAGTTGCATCTACAAATATTCTATTTGCAAAAAGGTCATGCTTTACAGCTAACCACTGAAAATGAGATTTGGATGTATCTTTTTGGGACCACCCTCAACTCATTACACTGATATTGCTTACAGTTTAACATCCTTTAAGACGTAAGATTGAACTTGTCGTAATTGTGTGGCAAGGTCTCTGGCTTTGTAAAGATTTTGAAGACTTTATATATCATCTTCACATCAGAAAACAGAAAGAATTCATACATGATCAGAAACTCTATTCATGTTACTCAGAGTTTACAGCTCCCATTGTATAATGGTTAACACTCTGGACCCTGAATCTAGTGATCTGAGTTCATGTCTCGGTGGCCCCTGTTCCTTGAGGAAGGGACCTGGTCAGTCATTCTCATCAACTCAGACCATGAAACCCAATATATAAAACAGGCTTTCCATGCATGCTTCAGCATTGCTGGGGCATGGTTCACTTCACTTGACTTCTTCGGAGAAGAGGTGAGTTAGGCTCCATCTGATCATTCAGGAATTCAGGTGGGTGAAGTTTCTGAAGTCTTTCCCATAGGACTTCCAAAATGATCCTGGAGAACTTTGCGCTACTGGAAGACGGAGAGGATACTGTCAGGAATATTTCTCCTGAGATAAGAAAGGGAGACTGAGAAAGGTAATCTGGATAAGAATGCCTTGAAGGAAGGTGATTAGTTAGTAAATAGTTTCCCTTATTAAAGGCGATTAGCTAGTAAAAAATTGCCATTATTTGATGTGTGTTCCTTAAAAGAGATAATCAATATCCTGCTTATTTACTGCTTGGACATCAGTACACTGTTCTTCAGCTCTAAATATAGCTTCTGAATATACATATGAGAGACATGAGGAGACTTCCCTTTCAACCACATCTAACACACATATACACAAGAAACATATGCACAAGAAACACACACACAAGAAACACATATACACAAATGCCACATGGTAAGCAGAGACAGGGGCCAAGATTATCATAAATTCACATTTCCACTGTGAGAATAGAAATCATAGCAATGTTTGAAGAACCCACGCAGAGTATCATTGAAATTTTCTTGTGTGAAAGGAGTTACTCATTTAGACTTGATTGTGCTTTCTAGGAGAGATTCTTTGCTTGTGATCTTTATGACTCTACTTCCATTTTCTGGGGAGTTTGTCTTCCCTCTTACCTTTCAAAGCCACGACTGGTCTTTTTGTTGGGAATATGACTTCCAGGGCTATGCAGCTTCACTCTCCGCTCCATTCTGGAATGAATGTGAGGCTGAAAGGATTACAGCCCAACATTTAAAGTCATCTTTTGGTTAAGATTTATCGTTTCCATGACAGCATAAATCACTTGAAAAGCTAATAGGTTGTGATCAGTTTGGCTTCATGAATTTTCTGTATCCATAAACACACAGTGTTTTCCCTGAATATAATCCTGACATGGCCCTTTTCATAGAGACTCTGTCAACAGTACGATTCCTCAGAGGAAGTCATCAGACTTAGACAGAAGCTGCACCTGGAGTCTTATCATTGCCAGAGAGTGTTACTTAACCTTCAAAGTCCTTTTATTCTTTCTCCTCATGTTTAGAGTTGGGAACAAGGGACTTTCCAAGCATTTTGTAAGCCTCGTATTCATTCTGTCTCTTGGTTGCATTTTATTATGCCTTCTAAGTAGTCAATTCCTCCCTGACTCTAAGACCTTTTTCTGAAACATTTGCTAAATGCATCCAATAAAAGTCAAAATGAGCTTCCAACACTTTCCTCAGCTTCCCCCAATAGAGCCAGTGTCTCAGAATAGCTTCTTTGTCTTGTAGGCAATGGTAGATGTCTTTCTCCACAGAGTGGGGGGAGTGCAGAACAAGTACCTCCAGCATCCATTACCACGTGTTCACTCAGCCATCCAAGGTTTTACTCTGAACTGGACTTCATGGCTGCCTTCCTGCCTAATTCATGGAACTCCAACTACTCTGCCTTGTGCTCCATGCAAGCTCTTATTTTGTGTCTTGTCTCCTATGAGCCCTCTGGACTTAGAATACTCTACTCACTCTATCCACTTTCTAGTCCTCAGTTGCAATTGTTTAAAGTCTATTTTTATGGGAGGACTTGGGTGGTTAGCCTGTGACCAACCCAGAAATCTTTTGTTGCTCATTTGATCAAAAAGTTAAATCACACAGAAATACATTACTGATACTTCTCAGTTTACAAGGGTAACTTATTTAAAAAACGCTTTGTGAGTTGAAAATGTTGTAGTGAAAAAACTTAATATCTCTTTCAATCTTGCCAAATGTCTTGCTTTGTAATATTGTCGCTGTAAAGTATTGGTTGCTGATTCTTGTGAGCAGGTGATTGAATGGAGCCTGGGGTTATATGTGGTCATTCTGGGGTTCAGATTTAAGGTAGGTCTGCCATCTTTGTCACGTACCTTCTGGCATTGAGGCACTGTCTCTACTCAATGTGTACTGATTTTCCATCGTCATGAAGTGGACAGTTCAGGCTGAACTGTTGTAACTTGGTAGCCATGTGAGCATACACGTTATTTTGCTTCTCTCCCTGACCCTCTACTTCTGTCTTTTTATCAGGTACTCCATTCTTAGCTCTCCAACTTCTCTGCAACTTTCTTCTCTCTCTCTCTCTCTCTCTCTCTCTCTCTCACACACACACACACACACACACACACACACACACACACACATACACACCAGTTGATTTTTGCTTCCATTGTTTCATTTTTAAGTACACCCATTCTGCCCATGTCTTTCACAAAATATGAGTACTCCTGTGTGCAAGAATTAATTTTCTACCTCAGACGGCAATCTCTCCTCTCCCTGCTCAGTGCTCCTCATGCTTAAAAAAAAAATCTGTGTACTTTTATTTATTGGCTGTATGAGTTTCTTCAATTAATTATTTATTGTTGGATACTGGGGGTTGGGGTGTCTGGAATTTCACTCATGCTAAAAAATCATTACAGTAAAAAAAACACTGTGCACATGTCAGTGGATAAGTAAGACACATTCTTGGAAATGGATCTTCTGAGTCAAATTCTTCTCAGTCATTTTGTTAGACCTGCCAAATTACCCTGCAATTTGGGTGTTCTTATCTTGTTTTCTATATGCAATATAACTTTATGCAACTTTCACAGTTTTGTAAAGTGGTAAATCAAAAATGACAACTGTCAGTGTACGTTTTATTTCTTATTAGGAGTAGGGATTGAAAATCTTGTTTATTAGCCATTTTTGTGACCCTTCCTGTTTATCCTTTATTCACAGTTCTGTCACATTTAGCAGACTTTCCTTGATTTATAGTAAACACCTCTTTACATATTAGAAAATTTCACCTTTTTCTATAATCAATATTGTAAAAATTTCCCACTTGCTTTATATTTTTCTTATTGCTTATTCTCTCCATCTCTCTCCATATATAATCTCATGTACATTGTCATTTTTCCTTAATTGATTTTGAATTTGACATCATATTTACAAAGGGCCTCTCTGATTAAAAATAATGACCAAATTCAACCTTGTTTCCTATGATATTTACCTGGGTTTCTTACAATGCGCATTCACAAGTTTTGGAGGTTTTCTTTTTTTTCCAAATGGCTATCCAGTTGCCCCTGTTAATTGTTAAGAAATCCATCTGTAGCCTATTGATATGAAAAAACCCAGTTGATCACATTATCCCCTATGTGTATTTGAGTCTGATCTGGAATGTCTATTCTGTCTACTGGCCTACCTCATTACTTATACTCAATTCAAGCTGCTTAAATCACCAATATGTGTTGTATGTCTTAACAGCTAATCATACTGGTTCCCTATATGACTCTTTTACAGAACTTTCCTGGATACTGTTGCTTATTCTATCATACAAATTTTGGAATAAGACTTTTGAATTTTGAAAATAAATTCTTTTAGTATTTGTGTTGGGATTTGGAGTGGTTTTTATTGCACCCTTGAGGATGAAGCTTCCCAGTCATTTCCAGCATGACTGCTCCATGTTCTATGACTATGTGGTGTCTTTAGTGGTTGGGGCTTCACATTGAGATTTGGAAGAGGTACCCACATGTATTGTCAGTAACTTGTAATGTTTAAGGGTTTCTGGGACCTCACTGGCCAACAACTCAAAAAGAGGCCACCCATTTCTGGCAGTGGGTCCTAGTCAACCTATGGTGCCCAATAGGGGCACTGTCACTTCACAATAAAGTAACTCCATCTACCCCGCAACACACACCATGGGCTGTGCCATGGGTCCTCACCCTTCCTAATGCTATGACCCTTTAATTCAGCTCTTCATGTTGTGGTGAACCTCAACCATAAAATAATTTTTCTTGCTACTTAATATCTATAATTTTGCTACTGGTATGAATCATAATGTAAATATCTGTGTTTTCCTATGGTCTTTGGAAACCCCTGTAAAAGTGTCATTTGACCCCCAAAGTAGTCACCATCCACAGGTTGAGAACCACTGGTCTATGCAGTCTAAGTAAAATTGTAATCACTCATTTACTTATCTATAAAGAAATTAAAGTTACATTAAGGATATTCTCAAGACCCTTGAAATCAATAAAGTTTACTCTTCAAAAATATTTTTTGTGAAATTTCTGGATGATATAATCAGATAGTAGTCCACAGTTAAATAACTTTAAATAACAATAAATGAAAGGGGACTCTTTTGGTGTGTGTTTTTGTTGTATTCAACAGTCTGTGGTGTCTTCCTTGTTGCATTTATTAGTTCAGCATTATTTATTAAATATAAGGTGATAGTTTAAAAAGTGTTTGCTTAAAATCCATGAATTGCTCTAATACAATTGAAAATGTTTTTTTTTCCTACCGTGGCAGTCCATCTGACTGAACTATTCATACTTACCTTATACATAAGTCACACATTTCTTCTGCATATGTATACCTGAGACTCTCTGGGCTTCCTGTTTGTCTTCAGCAAAAATGGTTTCTCCATGTAATGTAAAACTTCAGCTCACTACGTTAATTGAAACTTTGCAGTAGTTTTCTTAGTGTGAAACAGATATGATTGGACGTTCAGGAAGGATCTTCTGGGTTTAGCCAGGAAAGATCTTAGTATAATGCTTTCCAGATGAAAGCAAAAAATTGGAAAGTTCAAGTCCCCGAAGACGACTTCTCAGCTCCTTCTCTAGTTCGTCTTTTGCCAACTTCATCTCTCAACTGTGCAATCGGTGAATTCCTTGAAAATTCCAGAATTTTTGATATTTTCTTTACTTCCTTAAAATCCTCAAAATTGAGACTATTTACCATTGCTGAATTTTCCCCCTTACCCAAACTGCTTGAATTCCCATCCTTGGATAGTGTAATTATCAAAACTTTGGGTGTGGACTGTATGGTTATTTGTATTTAATCAATTTAATTAAGCATGTCTAAATTTGGAAGATTTTTTCAGTTATGGTTTAGAGTCCAAGAACTAAGTACTGCACCCTTTCCCCAAAAGGCTCTTAAATAATAGAATTTCAGCGTGTAGAACACGGGGGGCTGGTGAGATGTCTCAGGGTAAAGGAGCATGCTGGGTAAACATGGCAACCTGTGTTCTGTCAAACTACTGCTCTTATTGAAAATCAGAAAATGAATTGTGGTCCTTTTCTTCTCAGTACAATTTGCCTTTTGTGATTTCATTGGACGAAAAATTCTATAGCACAGAAGTCAGAGAGTTGTTTACATGTTTTACTTCCAGGAACATCTAGATTATAACATGTTTCCCTGTCTTGGCAGTAGGTAATTGAATACAGACAGATAGAATATTTTTATGGACTATTCCGCCAGTGCACAATTGCTTAGGGCCATTTATAACCGACACAAAGTTGGAAAACTAGTCCTTTAACAGTAACAATGGGTCTTAGGAAAATAGATGAAATCAAGCAAATGCACAAGGCACTTAAGTGAATGTAAGGTCTACTGTTCTCCCTAGAAGGAGTGTATGAATGCTGGCTTGGGAGGGTGGGAGAGCAATTGGCTTTGGTGTCCTCCATCCAGAAGATGTGATCTTGGCTGCAGTTGTGGTGTTGAAGAAGAACAGACGATCAGACCCTGCAGCTGTTGTCTCAGCAAAAAACTTGACCATAAACAATCTAACACTAGCTCTTTGTTGGATAAAGAAAGACATTTCCATGGGTATTATTTTGAATTACTTCCCCCGCCATCCTACTGTGAGTTACTTGTTTTTCAGAAAGCAAGCAATTCACCACAAATCATATTATAATATAATGCATATAATTATAGTTCCAGTGGTTGATTTTTTCCCTTGCAGTTTTAAAAGGATTTTTTTTCTTTCATTAAACAACAACCTGGTGTTTCTTCAGGAAGTTTCTGTCTGTCTGTCTGTCTCTCTCTGTGTGTGTGTGTTTTGTAGTGTTAGGAGCATGATACAGTATTCTGATCTATTCTATTCTGCTTGCTTTGAAACAAAACACACCCTTAAATTTATTACTTGTTTTAAGTTGTGAACAAGTGACCCCAGGTTAAGAGATGAGGGTTCGCTAAGGTCATGAGTTCTTACAATAAGGAAAGGAGGCAAGATCAGGTAAGCCAGCTAACTCTTCCATACCCTGTACCATCTTGCGCTCTTCAGAGCAGTCCAGATGTTTCTGACCACAGGCAAATCAGCCACCACAAGATTAAGATGTACATTTATATTATTTAAAAAAAGCATTTCCTCATTTTTGGATTCAATCAGTATAAAGAAAAATGGAGAAAAGTATATGGTTTCTCCTAGAAGACTGCAGATAAGCAAAGAGCATGGAGAAGGTAGCAGGTGATACTGTTCGTTCGGCCATCGGATGCTCATGCCTTTCTCTGCCCAATTGTCAAGGGCTTATGTCCTGGAGCTGTTGTTCATGGGTCAGTAGAAACTCAGCCACGTCAGTGGAGAATTCACTGCCCGAGTGAGGCAGACATCCATGGACACAAGCCATTGTTAATTTTCAGTAGCACAATTAACTAAATTTGTTTCAATAGGAGAAAGTTTCTTCCATGAAAGTAAATAATCTGCATTTAAGTAACCATCATATACACTATAAAGACTACCATGCAGTGAAGTTGTAGCTTACAAAATGAATTCCTCTGCGTTTGTGTGTAGGAGTTTAGCTTACAGGGATTTAGAGCTGTAGACTACTCTGGTACGTAACTACAAATAAGGACGCTAGAATCAGGGGAAAATCGCTCAGGCATTTTCACCAACATATTTCTCCTTCACATCATCTTTGTGTAATTTCCCCTTCTCCCTTAATCAAGGATTGATATTCATGCAGTTCTTTCCCATTGGAGACATTCATTTAATGTGATATGTCATCATGTGTATCCATAGGAAAGCCTTCAACTTGACACGGAGAAAAACACCATCCATCCACATTTGGGTCAGCAATGTGTCTTCTTGATCTGTTCTAAAGAAAACAACCAGTCAAAAGTGATTTATTTTCATAATTGTGCTTCAGACCCAGCTGTTACTCATTAGTGCTTGAATTGGCCAGCTCAGAGCACATTTGCAGACAGTGATAATTAAAAAATAATAATTAGCCCTTCCTCCCCTGTAATCTTTTTAAGTTACTGATTTAAGTAACAGTTATGTAACTGTTGATTTTCCATTGATTCCATATCCAGCCTTGAATTTTTGAGAGCGTAAGAAGATTTATTTTGCCACCAAGTCTATGTCAATAATATAGATGTTAACTTTATTCCAGAAAAATGTGTCATAATGAACAGAGCTAGCTTTGTGTGTGGGGGAGGTTCTTCCTAAGGTGATATGCTGGGGACAGGGAACTTTCTAAAATACCATGGTTCTTTACATACAAAAAAGCAAGTGAATTTTCTCATTGTCATAAAAACATTGGTTCTAATCCAATCAAAATACAAACATTTTTGAGATTGTGAGGCTTATGAATACCAGCCATTTGATTTTGGTACAATTAAGGAAAATAAGTTTTGAGACGTTTGTCTAGAAAGACTGAATGATGAAGATATTTAAGTTATAGCATACACTGTGGAAAAAATATAATTAGAGGATTCAATGTCTGAAGATGAATACCAGAAACTGTCTCCCGTATCAGGTATAGTTGATGAGTTCTATCCACCTTGCTGTTTATCAAGGCGATGCTGTTTAAAAATAATACATTGAACTTTAGGTTTTCTACAGCAATAAAGAAAAGTATCTTCACTGTAAGTCTTGGAGTTAAGACACTAAGGACACTTAGGACACTCTTGGGACAGCCCTGATGGGTTAACTAAGACAAGCTGGCAACAGCACTCCACGGCTCCCTCCCTCGTATGTTAATTATCCTGCATCTAAAATGGTTGTGGGAAGCAGCAGCAGACTGGCAGAAAGGGGTACAATGAATATAATTCTCAGTTGGGATAATGAATGCATAAGCATTGTAGAAACAAGCACCGATATTTTTTCCATGTGGATATTAATTGTATGGTCAACAGCTGTAACTTACAAGAAGGAGCTTTAGAGTAGCAAGCAAGGTTGAACCACACTCCCTCAATAACATGGGGAGACCTAAGAACTGGCAGGTGTAATCCTCCACCTCTTCTTCCCTTGGGTCCAGCCCTCCTTCTATATACAGGTTGGGAAAATAGGCATTACTGACCCGCAAACTGTATGCCACATTTAAAAGCTTCCACGCAAGCATACCCTTTGCAACTATTTCAAATCCCGAGACACTGAACGAGAGTTTCTCTCTAGCATTTGGACTTGAACTGGGACAATCGATATTTTGACACTCTTGTCATTGGCACTCACCAAGGGAATCCAGCCACTTACGCCTTTATGAGCTCTTCCTCTGACTGCTGTCTCCAAAGGCCACGCTGAGCCAATCTGTTCTTCTGGAACTTGGCAAGTGCCTTTCTGAAAATGTACCGGGGTGCGCTCGGCAACAGAGCTGGAAGCACAGGATCATTTATAACAATTTGAGCTGCGTTGTCTGACTTGGCATAACTCAGAAATCTTTCAGGGGTTACACACTTCACCTCGAATTAAATCTAAACTCTCTGTGATTGCCTGCAAATCCCTGCATGCTCCACTCAGGCTGCTTCTTCGGACTTCATCTCCTCACACTCTGTCCTCTCTCACCACAGGGAGATCGCTGGCTTCCTGCCAGCTCCTCAGAGGTCTTCCAGGCTCCTGGAATGCGGTTGCCTTTCTGGAATGCTCCCGGCCTCCTGCGTGTCTGCCTCGTTTTCATCCCTTGGGTCTCAGTTTATTTCTCTTTCTGAACAGGTCATTTCTGGCCGTCTTTCTAACATTTGCTTTTATATATTTACAAGTTCATTTTTATTTCCCTCATATAAGGTAGCACATATTGGAATTAATAGCTTACATCCAGACTGTGAGTAGTGTAAATGGTGAAAGTAGACACACGTGCACGGGCCAAACGATCTTCCTGAATTAAAAAAAATATATTTATAAAAATCCTGTTATAAGAAGTCATGAGCAGCAAAGCAAAAACTCTCAGCATATTAGGGTACACCAGAACATATTATAGAGGGGAGATAGGTACCAGTTAATGGAATTCTCCTTCCAAAGTCTGAGCATTGATGCATGGATGTGCATGGGCTGCCATTATTGCACTGACATTAAAACACATTTGAAGGCTTCGTTTTGAAAAGTTGCAATGCAAGAGAGTAGAGAATCATTTGTCTCCAATTTGCTCACATCAGAGACTTAATGACTCTTTTAACCCCATATGGCTGAATTTATTTTTTCCCCAAATTCCTTACAGTTTAGAAAAAGACTATAAAATAACAACAAAAAAGTAAAGTATTGTTGCTGAATGAGAAGCTCACCATAATTCTATTTTCCTATGGCATTTTGATAGTGCTGGGGGACAGTCTTTGTCCACGTCCACCCACGTGACCATCAGCCACTCCACCTTTTTTCTTTTAAAAAAAACATTTACGTCTATGATTTGGTCATAGGGAAGTACAAAGGACTTCGTTGTGTGTGGAAATGAAACTTGCAGTGAGCCTTTTAAAGAAGAAGGATATGTATGTGGGTGGGGGTGCAGTCCCCAAATCTCCTTCAGCGGATCCTGCCTCCCTCCTACTTAGAAGGCAGGCAGCCCTGCATGGCAAGCCCCAGATGTTGTGTGTCAGAGACACCAACATCGCCCTTCAGAAACACGTCACTGAGACACGGCAAAGCAGAACCCAGCTCAGACTATGCACAGTGCTGTTAGGACACGGGGTGGATAGGATCCCAGTCAGGCAGAATTAGTAGACAACTTCCTAGAGGCTGATTGGTATTTCTGAAACTTTTCTGTCATACCCACAAATCTTAGTGGAGCATAAACTGACAGATGAGGCAAACATCAGATGAGCTGGTTTGGTAAGTGATTGGAGAGATGAGATTGACTGGAGTTGGTGTGTTTTCAGTGCAGTACTCCATGAGAATAAAGGAAACATCTCAGAAATGTCAAAGAAACTACTTTCAAGACAATATAAGTGTGCAGAAAGTTCTGGGGTACTACCTCAGCCATTCCTCAGGTCTGTAACTCCTTCTGTTTTCTCTGTTGTCCTCAGCAGTCTTCTTCCCAGTAGGTCTTGCTCACCATGTAGCCTACCCTAAAATTAAGTTTCACTGTTGGCCTGGTGCTATTGTCCTTCCTTGCTGCTAGGTGACATTGTTCCCTGGGAGATGTGAGCATCTACTCTAAATATGCAACCAACGACAGACCAAAGTACTGATACCACCAGAGTCCAATTATGTAAAATAATTTTTTGGGGGATTATTTACAATAATATTGGTAAGGGGTTACTTAGACATAAATGATTCATAGCTTAATCCTGAAAATCCAGCTCAGTGTGGGTGATGACTTACAAAAAGAGGAACCACAGAGCCCTCTGCATGACTTGTAGGCATCTTGACCGGCCACATTTTCCTTCTGTTAGCAATCATTACTGCTCCTGAAAGCTAGGGATAGAACGACCTTGTGAATCTGCTGAGTTTAAGGGACTTCTTTAGATCTCTGAGTTGCCTACTTCCTGAATCTTTCTAATCCTCCCTCTTGAGCTGCCTGAGTCTTAATATGTAGGGGAAACTCCACCCAATGGGGGGGGCGTGTTTGCCTCGGGCTAATGTTTACGTATAAATCTGGCAGGCCTGAGCCCTGCTGGTCCTTTTTTTGTATTTCCTGCTCATCGCTGGATCCCTGGTGTTGTAAGCTATCCCTTCATTAAAATTTGCTGTTTCATACTAAGCTAGCCTGGTTGTTATGCCGTATACATTAATAAGCTACATCCAAGGTAGAATGTTCAGTATGAAGGGATTTGCTAGAGAGTATCCTTCAAGAAGTCACCTATATGGATGATGGTGGCGCACGCCTTTAATCCCAGCACTCGGGAGGCAGAGGCAGGTGGATCTCTGTGAGTTCGAGACCAGTCTGGTCTACAGAGCTAGATCCAGGACAGGCTCCAAAGCCACAGAGAAACCCTGTCTCGAAAAAAAAAAAAAAAAAAAAGAAGAAGAAGAAGAAGTCACCTATAGTGTGCCTTCATGGGCTCATGGTCCCTAGGTCCTTGCAGGGTACTGATATTGTGTGCTGGGCATTGACCAAATAGTCTTTTTACTTAAACTTCAAAGACCTTTTCTCAGCCCAAGATTGCCTGTCCTTTGTGAAACATTTGATCCATCTTTGTGTCTGTTTTTGTATCCATCCTCAGTCTTCTGGAGTTCAATACTGTGATTATCTCCTCTTTCGTAGGCTTTTGTTCATCTCTTCCGTTTACCCTCTTCTTTTTTTAACCTGCATTTACTCTATGATTTCTCTGAAAGAGCTCTTGTGACTGCCAGATTCACCTTTAATTTGGCTATACTGCCTGAGTCCCGTGCCCCCACCTCTTCTGTCTAAGACCTCCAGACTCATCCATCAGACATACTAATTTCTCTAGTCATGTGATGTCACCCTTCTGATAAAAAAAACCTTTGAGTGACTGCTTATCTCTAGCAGAGTCAAAGCCAGATTCTTTGCGATCCCTGTGAGACCCTTTGTGATGTGACCCAGGCCAAAGCCCCTGAGGAGAGGTCTCAGACTCAGTCAGATCTTACTCTTAATGTCCTTATATTCCCCAGCCAGCCCCAGTGAGTAAATGCATGCTCCAAAGAACTTAAAATTCCATAATATATTACACATTTTTCTAAACAAGTAGGGCTGTCCAACCTTTTGACATTGCAAAATGATGCTGTCCTTTACAACGAAGATCACTGGGAAGAACTGCTCAATCAAGTCTCACTCACTCACACACACACACACACACACAAAAGTGTTTTCAGTAAGTTTACATTTTTCTGTTTGGTCACATTTATAGCTGTCTTGGACTGCATGTAGCCTGAGAGAAGTAGGCAGAATACTCCTGATAGGTCTATTTCAGTTTCTTTTGCTCTCCTTCACTGATCTGTCTGTCTTTATACAGATATTACACAGTCCTGAATATAGCCACATACTGCTTAACAGTAGACACATCATGAAAAGTGTGTCCTTGGGTGACTTTGATGTCTGGGCGAGCATCACAGAGCATGTTTAAGGATTAAGACAACTATGGTATCACTAAGTGACACTATCTGATGGGACAGTTGTCACACAGGCAGTTCAGTTACTCAGTGACATACATGGAGGCATAGCATTCTTAAAGTGAGTCATATACTGCAAGTCTGTCAGCTTGGTCCTTTAAATTGTTTTGACTTTTCTAGATTCTTTTCCTTTACATACACCTTTTACAATCTGCTTTAAAAGCTGTCCAGGACTTAGCTTGAAATCACACCATTTTAGATCTGTAAATAGGTACAGTTCATGGTACATTCTCTCACTGGCAATGACTGACAGGCTAGAGACTGACAATAGCAAGTGCTGGTAGCAGCGGGAGGCTGCGAAAACACCCCCTGCTTGAAGAACGTGAAGTTGCAGAGCTGTCCTTCCAAAGCAGCACAACAATACACTACAGAGTTATATATGAACTTCCCAGAGGGCTCAAAGACCCACTGCAGATTTCACCAAAAAGACATTAAAGTATATTTCATATAAAGGCTCCACATAAATATAATAGCACCATGATTGAATAATAACTCCTGCCGCGCACCGCACCCCCGTGTCTGCGCTCTGTGCACTGGCACCCAGTTCTCGAGCTTCGGCCAAGGGGCTGGAGGTTAAAATACACAGACACACACAGACAGAGAGACAGCAACATGGGTCATCCCTGAATTCCCCAAGAATGCCCCCTTTATTGTGTTCAGGGGCAGATTATATAGAGATAGCCACGCCCCAGCCAAACCCACCAGAAACCACTCTCCTGCCATCAGGAACTCCTGAAGGTGCTCAGAGCAGCTGTAGACACTCAGATCAGGGGATTACAAGAAATTCAGGATCTGGGGTCTCACTGCTCCCAACAAACTCCAAAAGGAACTAGCCCAGACAGCTATCAAATGGTGAATGGCTAAGGACATTAAATGCTGCTATTAAAATACGATTAAAAAAGAGAAAAATTATGAATGTGTGTATTGACATGGATGAATCTCAAAAATACTCAGCACAGTGAAAGGAGCCAGATGCAAGGGACCAATGTTGTATGACTTGATTTCTATGAACAATTCTGTAAACAGAATCTGTCAAGGCAAAACATGAAGGAAGGGTTGCTCGAGGGCAGAGGGAGCAACATGATGAACCACATATGACATGAAAGGTCTCTATGGAGCTATAAAATAGTCTATAGTGGATGCATGGTGATGATGTCACAACCTGGGACATTTATTAAAATCATTGTAGATGTGCAGTAAGTGTGGATTTGATTATCTACAAACATGAAAATTTTAATAAAGATGTAAGACATGATACATGAAAAAAACAATATAACCACATGCTACAGTCACATATTACAGAAGTCAAATCAGTAGATTCTTGGGGATGAGACAAAGACTACAGGGTTGTCTTCAAATAGGCGGCAAGATTGGGATGGAAGGTCTGTTTCCTGTGTAGATGTCGGTCCTGGCTACAAGGTTCTCTGTTATTACCCCAGTCACTACAATGCGTACAAATTGGTGAGTTTTATTTTATCTGCTGTACTCACCCCAAAGTGGAGAAGCAGCCCAAATCATTTCTTTATATAGTTAGGTCTGCAGTTGGCTTCATTTTTATGTATTCTCTTTTAACCACTTTTGCCATTTTAGAATTTTATTGATGAGTCCTTTACATAATATTGTTCCTCCCTCGTCTCACTTTAATTCCTCGATGGCCACTTTGAGTCTCAAATTATAAACTTCTACTTTTATTGTTTTTATCACACACACACACACACTGCAGGCACATACAACCTGTTGAATCCATTTAGTCTTGCTTATGAGTCTGTGAGTGTAGAGCTGACCATTGAGGACTGGATTATCAATCAGGGTTATCCAGTGGAGAAGACTCATCCCTGAAGTAAACTGATGCTTCCTCTCTCGGCAGCCATTAATTGCTCATAGCTCTTCACCTAGCGATAGGGTCTTGTGACGTTGTCCCTATCACATTGACATGGTACCTGGTGGTATCATTATACAGATTTTTACTGTACCTAAAACCTTCATGTGCGAAAGCCTTTGGTATTTTCCTGCAATGTTTTAGGTTCGTATGACTCTAAGTGTTCAGATAAAATGACTGAGTATGATAATTTACTGAAGATTAAAGCTTGAAAAAATTTCTGTGAAGTTGTCAAAAGAGAGAAGTTTGGAAACCTATCAACCTATCTAAAGCAAATAAGAAGATTCAAAATGGCATCTTCAGCTGAACTCTGGATACCTGAATGCAAAAGTATAATTAGATGAAATAATTTAGGATCTTTCAGGGACTAAATAATATTGCTATTAATTTCATATCTCTAAATATAAACTATATGTAAACTAAATTAAATCTCTAAAATAGACCTCTCTTTTCCCTCCCCTCCAATCATCCCTTTATATTAATTATATTTCTTGTGTTGTGTTTCTTTGTCTGTTTGTTTTGTTGCTGAGAACTAAACCCAAGACCTTATGCAGGCTAAAACACCTGAGCTATTGCCTTCTTTTTCATTTTCATTTTGAGACCATTCTCACTCAGTTTCCAGCCTGGCTCTTTATCTCAATCTGTCAAGGCCCCCATAGGCTTGAGATCTTCTACCTCAGTCTCCTGAATAGCTGAGCAAACAGTCCTGGACACCAGGCCCATCAGGCACTATTCTACTTAGAACAATCTGATATTTATGTAACCAGGAGAATCATAGTGGGACTATTTTAAAATATCTATCTTCTTTAAAATAAAAACTTCTTTGATCCATTTTACCAAGAAAGGTTCGCAGAATGGAAGGGTAATATTTAAAACCCTTTTAGAAATTTAAATCTGGAAAGAATGCAATGTCCTTCAGTGGAAAATAAGCCATTATATTTTAAAGTGGTAAATAGTCATTTAAATACATTAGGTGAACGTTTACAAAACACTGTCTTCTATTTGTCAATTCACTAAGAAAAGTGTTTACAGATTTCCTTTGGTGTCAGAGCACAGTCCAAGAATGGCGTTGTGTGAGACTTCTGAGTGTTTATGAGAAACAAGAAAAAGAGGAGTCTTATGACCTCAGTTTCTTCAAAACACGGGATTGTTCTTGAAATACGTCATGTTCCTCCCAGGTGTAGCAGATAGGGTGAGCTTACTTTAGCTGTTGTTATTCATGTGCCTCTATGGAAAAATACATTTTTGCCACATACAGTTTATCCTTGTGATTGTATACAGCTTGGACTCATGAGAACTCTCTTAACCCTCATAGTATAAATTGTCTGATGCTCTGAGTAGAGTTCATTACTGCATGATAATTTAGTCCACCTTATTTTTAGGCTCTGCTCTCGCAGGTACACACTGCCAGTTAGAATGGCAACATTTAGGAACTCGTGTGTGTGTATGTGTGTGTGATCTGTGTATCTATCTATCTATCTATCTATCTATCTATCTATCTATCTATCATAGATGTATGTATGTATGTATATATGTGTGTACGTGCACATCTCTGTCTCTGTGTGTGTGTGTGTGTGTGTGCGTGTATGGGTGTTTGGTCTGCACATATGTCTGTTTATGACATTCATTAAGTGCCTATGAAGGCCAGAGGAGGACAATGTATCCCGATGGGCCTGGAGTTACAGAAGTTGTGAGCCAACATGGGAGCTAAGAACTGAACCTGAGCCCTCTGTAAGAGCAATAAATGCTCTTAACTACCAAACCATCTCTTTAACCCATTCAGGAACTTTTATAGTTACTGAGTCTGAGGAATAAAAACAACTATTATTATGCTGTAACTCACAATTTAATTTTAGCCTAAAAACTAAATTAAGAAAATCAAAGTTTCGTTTTTTAAAAGAATAAAATATTTCTTAAGAAATGCATGTTGCTGCTACTTAGGCAAAGAAGGCAAAAGTGTCCAGAATAGAAGCTGGGAAATGAATCAGCTGCTAGAGAAAGAACACAGACGTACAACAGAATAGCAGAGATTGGGTGGGATTGGATGGCGTCTAGCAGCTAGAAACCCAGCACCTTTATTGTGTACACCTGAAGGAGAAGGTGAGCTAATCTCCATAGGAGGTCTCTGTAGGGGAACAGACTCAGGCTGCTGACCTCTGGGAAGAGGAAGCTGTGGGTGACCCTTTCTGCATATACTGGCAACCACCACACCCAACCAGGGGGAGGCCTTGCCATGCCCATGGGTCTGATGCCTTGGCGTCCTTCACAGGTCCAGCCCACGTCAACAGAATACATTCACGCTGGACTTCATTCCCTCCCCACAGTCATTTGATGCTATTTATTGACCTTTCATTGAGACAAGGCTGACTTCTGTCAACTGGCTAGCTCATTAGAATGAGTATCGGCTTAATTAGTTTGGTTGCTGGAAATGGTTCCTGAAGGATAAATCTATTTGAATATGGGAGTTGAGAACTAAAGAATAGATCCTTTTGGCATATATTTTTTCTTTTCCTTTCTTTCTTTCTTCCTTTCTTTCTTTCTTTCTTTCTTTCTTTCTTTCTTTCTTTCTTTCTGCCTTACCTTAGTAAGTAAAGCTAATGTTCCTAATGTTCTATGTTGGCCTTTAGTCAATGTGACAAGGCAAGACAGGCAGCCCACCTGGTCATGGTTAGTATGGATTCCTTTCCATAGCATCACGGAATGCCACAACACTGGCACTTTAGCTGCTCATGGGAGGACAGTGTTTCTACATCTTATAAACTTTAAGAATTTCATGGAAATTAAAAGAAAGATAGAAGACACTAAAGAGAGAATAGTGGATACCATCTCTCACTTACTGAGCACATATTCCCAGCTGAAGAGATTTCATGGCTATGGGGTGGTTACACCGAATATGCTTTCATTAGAAATAAAATGACTCTGACATACACAGGGGAGCTAAGATTTACCCAGCACGGTGGTTTGGATGTCTCTTGCAAAATCACGCTGAAACTCAGTTGTCATTGCGATGGTATGAGGTGGGACCTTGAAGAGAAAAGGACGTGTTTAGCCTGACTCTCCCTGCAGCATAAAAGATCATGCTGGATGCTGGGGCCAGGTTCTTAGATTTCTCAGCCTCCTGAACTGCACAGCAAATGAACTTCTATTATTTATAATTTATCCAGGCTGTGGAATTCTGTTATAGCAACAGAATATGGACTGAGACACCTAGGAATGCTTAGCTAGGCACAAACCAGAAATTTGAACCCACCCGGCCCTTGGGCCTGTGTCAAATGAGACCAAACTGGAGAAGAACGATCCCTAAAACAAAGGAAACATCTGTGGAGAAGGCGGCTGGCTGGAGAGCCTTTTGGGAGCCCCACTCAGCCATTTTCTCAATGGAAGGAGGCTGGAAGAGTGTTCTGATTATTAGCAGGAGGGGTTAACTTGGGATACTACAAGCAAGTTATTTTGCTATTGTTTTTCTGTTCCTAGACAACTGTTCAGTGCTGCGAAATTTCTTTCAGATTCACAATTAGACAGATCTGTCCACAATATAAAAGTGATCCGGAGAGAAGGGGTAAAATGTAACTTATACCTCAGAGGTCTGAATTCAGGTAAGAGCCATTGTTGCTCTTCTGCGGGACCTGAGCTCAGTTCTCAGCACCCACGTCCATTGTCTCACAACTGCCTGCAACTCCAGCTCCAGTGAGCCTGGCATCCTCTTCTGGCTTCTGCAAGTGTCATGCACACACATGTCGCACACATATCACATATCCCCGCACACACCCCGACACACACAATAAAAATAAAGCTTGAAAAAGTTATCTTCTGATTTTTAAAAACGTGAAAATGTATACATGCACATATAAACTTAAAATAAACATGAGTTGTTTCTTGAATCTTTGGATTGTTTTCATATTGATGACGCATTGTTGTTATAATAATGTAAAATAAAGTACATGAAATAATTTTGAGAGTTCGAATCATCAAAAAAAATCTTATTTACCAAAAACAAATCACCCGCAAAAAAACAAAAAGTAAGGTAACTAGAAAGCACTGTCTCCCAGCACGTTCAATAATTAGAAGAAGCTCCAATAAGGGATTCTACTAAGTGTATGAGGCTAGTTATTTAGGTGATGGAGCTGACATCAGCAAAGGAAGAAAAGAGGGACAGGAAGCCTAATGAAGGGTGTTCAGGACCCCTGGAGTGGACTGTGTCCTGCTTCACAGGGGCGACAGCAAGGGGATGGGCTAGCCGACCTATGGAGTCTCCCGAGATCGCCACATGTTTTCATCTGCCCTGGGCCGAATGGCTGCCCGCCTCTTTTTGGAGCTGTGCTCTTCTGGGCTCCCCATGAATTAGCCTCGTCAAACTAAATCTGGTTGCAGCTAATTCTCTTTCTCAGTTTTCTCAAGTCAGGTGTAGACCAGTTTAATTTAACTCATTTTCTGCAGCATTTTTTTTATTTTATTTATTTATTTATTTTTAATTTATTTATTTATTAAAGATTTCTGCCTCCTCCCCGCCACCGCCTCCCATTTTCCTCCCCCTCCCCAGATCAAGTCCCCCTCCCCTGATCAAGTCCCCCTCCCTCATCAACCCAACGAGCAATCAGGATTCCCTATCCTGGAAAAAGTCCAGAGCATTCTTTCAGTCACAGTAAACAACACCCAGGACCACAGATCACTCATGGGTGTTATAGGGTTTGAATGAATCGTGAATTTAAAGTATTAGAATGGTTGCTTGCTTTCTGGGAAAAATAGCAACTGGAAACAAATCTCATTTAATACACCACAAAGATTATTTTGTGCGGGAACACAGCATTCTCTGCCGCGAGTTTGTTCCTGGCAAAGGAAGAGATCATGTAGCTGGCGTGGTCCTTGAGCCCATCTGGAGCGAGTGGTAGCTAAAATGTATGTGCTGGAGTCTGCTTCTCCAAGGTTTCATGTTTTCAAACATCCTATTTCTTTAAGGGGAACAAATGTTTTCCCCACAAAGACGGCCTCGGGCCTCCCTCTCGGCTGCTCAGATTTCTGCCTGCCTTTTGGTTACCGTGTTACTGGTGATTTCCCAGGGTCCCCAGGGAGGCCTCAAGCGAGCTGTTAGGACTGAACAAACAATCCTGGCTGAACCAGAACGGAATCGGTACCCTGCTTCCGCCATCTCGCTCGTCAGCTCTGTTCGACACAGATACAACATAGAACACTGAGATTTCTGGCAAGTTCAGCAGTAAAGCGGGCTTACAGTAATGACTGCAGCCTATGTCTTGAGGTACCACCAGGTCTTACACCAGGCAGTTGACAGAAATCATATTGCATCGAATTATTGCAACAGTATATGAGCCGAGCGTCACCATTTAAGTTTTAGATCCAGTGAAGTAGGTGTTTAGAGACTCTGAAGACTGAAGAAATGCCATGCCACATGTCCTAAGGATCCTTAAGTATCTGAGACTTTTTACACTTACTCTGATCTCTTGTCCTCTTCTTCTCCGCCTCTAACCTACATTCTCTTTTCCTACAAATTTCTGTTCTTGTCCTAATTAGATCAACTTAGTGTCTACTTGATCTGGACCAGGTCTTTCATTCAGCAGAAACAAAGGTTTATGATGCCCTTGTTGCTGGCAGGTCCTAGGCCATATGCAAGGGGCAGGATGTAGACACATTGCTGAATGAGCTCAGCTCATCTTTCTGGCCCCATCTCTCAATACTCTTCACACACACCCATGGTTATAGCCACATACACTACCTTCTCACCTCTTCTGCAGCATCCTCTCCATGCTGGATGCTCTGTCCTGTGCTCCTCTGTTCATTTTCACACCTCCTTCTATTTTCAGGCTTGGTTCTCAGCAACTTCCAGCCTTCTTTGAATATTCTAACTCAAGTAAGCTGCTTTCCCATGATATCATAGTTCCACATGTCACATGGTGTCTATGGGTCAAGTTTCTCCATACCTGCCTGTTTGCACATCATCTGTGGGCGCTGTTACTCTAAAAAGGACAAGCTGAGTATTTGCAAATAGGGTTCCAAACAGTTCTCTTGAAAGAGTCAGACAGTAACTATTATAGGACAGAAAGCTCATGATAAAAACATTCTAAAGATGCCTCGTTTCTGCCTGTGGTCACTAAACTGGCTACAAAACTTGGACTAGTGGATTGCACAAGCTGTCAGATGTCTTGTAATTTGAATTTAGAATGGGCTGGGGATGTAAGAGATGAATTTTACCAGGAAAGCAAAATCTCACAACAAGAGGAGATCACGTGTATTCTTTGTTACCATCTTTAGGCGTCTTACCAAATGATCCAAAAACCCTTTTCTTTCTTCGCTTTAACCCACCTCTTCCATTCTCTCTCTCTTTTACACTTTCAGAGAAACTTGGAACTCCAAATGATAAACCATCAATAGTTCTTTGTTTGCCCATCTAAAAAGCATTTAATAGGCACGTGCTACCTCTAGGCTCCAGCCTGAAAATTAAAATAAAAGAGTAAGGTCAGTCCTTGTCCCAAGAGAACCCTTAGTAGAATTCCCTACGTTCATTAAATCCAAGTAAAAAAACAGTTCAAAATTAGTTTTATATTTGCCTCTTCCATGCCCCAAATGCCTCTTCTTTTGTTGGATCTTTGTAGCAAACTATTTCCCTGCCATCAGTCACACAGGTGACTTTTGGAGAGTTCTCACATCTTCTCTCTCACCTGTCCAGGCACCGAGAGCAGCTATGCTAACCCTCTTCATTCTGACTGTTGAGAACATGACTTTCTGCTTTTTTCAAGTCATATCTGAAGCAAAGGTGCTCAGAGTGCCGCTACTTTGGCTTTGCTCTTTCTTTCTTTACTTTTGTCTTCCAAGGGATCTTAAAATGTCCTGTCATCGTTTTAATCATTGATTTGGTTACTGGCACATATGAAATTGGAGAAGATTACTATTTCAGAAATTACGTCTTAGTTATTGTGTTGTGTTCTATTGCTGTGAAGACACACTGTGACCAAAGCAATTTAGA
Organism: Neodon shergylaensis; assembly: GCA_025134845.1. Taxonomy (NCBI): domain Eukaryota; kingdom Metazoa; phylum Chordata; class Mammalia; order Rodentia; family Cricetidae; genus Neodon; species Neodon shergylaensis. Next base: position 1,343,999 of record JABTXL010012544.1, on the reverse strand, counting down.
GAAGAAAACGTTTAATTAGAGGCTTGCTTACAGCTTCAACTTCAGAGAGTTAGTCCCTTATCATGGCAGGGAACATGGTGGCCGGCATATGGGCAGATATGGTACTGAACAAGTATCTGAGAGCTGTATCCTCTGATCTACACACAAGAGGCGGGGGGGTTCTTGCCTGAATTTTTGGAATCTCAAAGCTCACCCCTGTGACATACTTTCCCTACCAAAGTTACACCTACTTCAACTAGGCCACATTTACTCCAACAAGGGCACACTTATTTCAATAAGTCCACACCACCTCCTAATCCTACCCAAACAATTCCACTAACTGGGGAACCAAGGATTGAAACATAAAAGCTTAGGTGGCTATTCTCACTCAAACCACCACATTATGCTAGGGGAGTTCTCTGTGAAGTCATCTGTGAAACCAATAAAATAAAATGAATTTTAGCAAACATCTTTGAAAACAACACCACTCAAATAGTGTGATTTCATTTTTTTCTCTTTATTCCCTGCCCATGTGTTCTTACTCTGGGCATGACAGTGAGCTCCATGCTGGGCTCACCCCATGTTCCTGCTCTGTGTGGAACATCTATCCAGGTACATGCTTAAAACATTTGACAATGATGCTCCTCGGTAGTCACATGTTGGGAGAGACTGTGAACTGGCAGTGCCTTGGTTCAGAAATGCCCAGTTTGCATGTTGGCTAAATATTATTCCTGTAGTCCTCAAAGAAATAAAGACACAATATCACTGGGAGTTTTTTTTGAAGAATATTAAAGTTTTCAGACCACAGGAGCATAAAATTTTTTTTCCATTTAGCTCTATATGCAGTTTTATGAAGAAAAAAATTTAGCCTTCTTCCCCATTCCCTAGTTTAGCTACCTAGCAAAAGTCTTATGTCCTCGTCACTCTTCATTGGGATGATTGGTGTGGGAGTTTCTTTAAAAGCTGTAACACTATTCAAAACACTCACAAACATTTGCAAATTGGTGGTGAAGATAACTCCATTTCACCTCTACTACTCTCCTAGGAGATATTTATCAAACAGGTAAAGGTTAATAACCCGTATCCCAGGAACCTTCTGCGATTTATCCTCACATTTTGACTGTCCTTCCTCCTTACAGATATAGCCTGTGATGTCATATCTGAGTCTGTTTTTTTCCAATTCGAATATATTTTAAAATATATTCCTAGCACTCATTTATTAAATAAATATTTATTAAAGTCAGATTGTGTGTCAAATTTGAGGGTACATACAGGGTAGGAAAGATATCCTGTTGTTCCTACTTTTCATGGAGCTCGTATTGGAAGTATGTAGCTTTAAATTGTGATCCTGGTATTTGTATAAACATCCAAGAGCTCTATTGCTAGGTTTATTTCATGTTTAATCCAATGGCATGCAGTCAATCAATGTCCAACAAATGCTAACTATAGCTTGGAACCTTAATTTTGTTTTCCCCACCACAGTCATGTCGCATTCTTTAATGGCATCCACATTTTTCAAGGGAAATTCCCAGAGAGTCTCATGATATATCCCTTAAGTATTGTTTGCTGGAACCAAGCTGCCATGCTGGGAATTGGCTGCGACTTTTAATCGCCTTATGACTTGGGTCAAAGCTCCCCACTTGTCAGCCTGTCAGTTACCCTCTGAAATGGTGCAATAACAAAGCTAGATCACAGGTTTCAGTGGGTACAGAGATGCCAAGGTCTGCAAAGTGCTTGAGATAGTACATGATAATGCGGAACTGCCTTTTAAATATCTTTTGGTAGCTTTGTTTTAGGAATTATCAATTTTCCCTTCTCCAGGCATCGAAAGCTTTTAAGGTTTTCTTCTTGCAGATAGTGCCCTTATGATTCTGTCATTTTTCTCTCCTTGGGTCTCCAGAGAAACTTTCATGGCTGATGCCTTCACCTCGCAGCCTTCAGCCTCCTGTGGATTTCAAGCACTCTTTCAAACATTTGCAATAAAATCTCTATTTTCTTAAGAGAGCCAGCATCAAAGGATCCTGAAATAGATACTGCACAAGGGTTCATTGTGGTCCTTGGTTGTGTGGTGAATAGCTGAAGTTCGTGGGGTGAGTGGCAGTTTTGCCTCAGTATCTTAAGTTTAGAGAGGGGCTGTGAGCTTGAGTCGCAGTTGATATATGTTCTTCAGTGTTTCCCCAGTGCTTGTAAATCCCTACACTCTTTAGAAGGCTTTTAGCCTTTGATTCTTACTATGTCATACCATAAATGACACTTGTGACCATGCAGAACCACACTGGAAAGTTTGGGGTTTATATCAAGATTTTGAAGAAATCTGTAATTTTAAGATACACCCTGTGTTTTGTTGCATTTTTCACTCAGCCTCTGGCGACCTGAGGCCCCACTGATAGCAGCTGTACATAGAGATAGTTGGTTACACCTGCAGTAGGCTGGCTAGGTCATTGTAACAGATATGGTGGTGGAGTGTCCTTTCTGTCTCACCTTCCTGGGAGAACTCTCTTCAAAGTTAAAATGGCTCTATACATCATCAAATACAGAACAGTGGAGGGCTATTGTGAAGGAGAAATTAAGTTTCATTGGTAAATCCTATTCCTTTGGGCAAACCTCAGAAGGGATGATGCTGGGCTTACTGATTCTCTGAGCAGAGTATTATCAGGTGTGGGGATAAGACCACTGTATAGGTTTCCTTCTTCTGCTGAAAGCAGCTCACCAGACTTTAGAGAACATGAGTTTGTTGCCCTACTCGCTATCTCCACTGCCTTTTTGCCACTAAAGACAGTGTGTTGGATATCCTCGTGGGACTGTTCCTCTGTGACTGTGGAATATAGGGGAGTTTGTAAAGGAAAGGAAACCCAAGATGATTTCCCAATAGCAGCTCCACCACGTTCTGGATGGCTTCACCGAATCTCGGACAATCCAAGTGCCCTCCAGTCAGTACACAGAAAATGTACACATACGCATACACAGAGTCAGAAGTATATGCATCAATCTATCAGGTGGCTGTAAACTGTCACTTATTGGCACAAAGACAATGAGATATGTGTTTTTCTCACCATCCTATATTATTTTTAAAAAATAATGTCATAAGCCATATACATATCTCTATTTATCTATCTTTTATAGATATAGATAAATCTGTGGCAGTGGTGAGTAAATGAAGAACACTCAATATTTATTATTGAACATATAATAATATGTGTTTGTGATTTGATTTTGTATTTTTGTAATTTTTCAACGGCTTTACTCATTAGTAATTCATTTTAAGGTAGAAAACTTTTGGCACAAGAGAATAGAAATATACTTGTAGCTTCTAAAATGTGTAAAGAATATTGGATTGCCATGAGTTCAGAATCCTGGCCTTGGGTAAAGAGCAAAGAAACTGGTGTAAGGGATGAAGCTGGTGTATGGTAGAGAATAAAGAATATGGGGTACCAAAAAACATGACCAATCTTCTGCAAGGATTTGGCATTTGCAGCTGGAAACCAAGCCAAAAAGAGATGGACCGAGGTGTGTGTGGATTGAGTTGGGACTGGGCAGAAGGCAAATCAGGTGTTAAATAAGGTGAGAATAGAAGATTTGAACTCTAGGCATTACACAGGGTCAAGGTCGTAGACAGAGCTTTACTCTTGATACAATTCCAGATGTGCAGAAGTGAGTGCAGAAAATCCACTTAGTGTTCACTTTTATAACTTGCCCTGCATGGAATGATGGAGCAGTCATGCTGGGGGCAAAGCAGAAAATGAAAGAATGGTGTAACGGGTGTACAGCCCAACAAACTGTGTCTAAGGACACAACAAATAACACTAGAAAACCTGGGGAATCCAGGTCTCAGTAGTATGCATGAGCCCTGCGAAAAAGTAAGTCACTTTCATTGACATTGGCCTATAGATGGGCAAGGAGCTTGCTGGGTAAATGGATTCCACTTTCTGAACTTGAGTTCCATGACTGTCACATCTACCATGGGCAGACAAAGTTTAATAGTACTGCGTCTTTGGATAAAATTTATGCTTAATCAAGTTCAGATGGCATAGAGCTATACAAGGCCAGGAATGTAACTGGGAATAAGGATAATTCTGCAAATTCAATGCTATATTTTATGTTATCCTCACCAAATAAAATAAAAGTCACAGGGAAAAGTAGAATTGAAGTAGTTGTTGGGATGCTCAGACTGCCACTGGTAGCAAGCAGTCCTTGGTTTAGCTCTACCTAGTGACTTATTACAAAGAGAGACACTTTTGTGGCCCCATAATATTTTGTGGGGATGACTCAGTAGCTGTCTCTCTCCTGGGATGGGGGATCAGGTTAGTAGACTTTTCCCATTATACCTTACTGTGTGTGAACATGAATCAGAATTTATTTGACACCGTGGCTGATACTTTTCTATCACTGTGCATCCAGTAAGTAGCATAGAGCTGGCTCAAGCTGGTCCATCACTGATCTTTGCATAATGGCAGTTTGTTGGCTGTTCTCCATGTATTCCCTCAGTCTCTTCCATCTATGTCGGTGAGCCCCACTCTCATACTGACTGAGTTACACAAGGAAAGGGTGTCCAAATCCCAGCTGGCATCCCGCTCCTCTTCCTTGTACTTATCAAAGCTGTAATTACCCACTTATTTGTGTGACCTCTTTATTAATATGTGGCCACCACACCAGATTATAGGTTCCATGGCAAATAATGATGTCGGCTCAATCGCCATTCCATACCCAGTACTTAGCACAATACCACGCACTTTGTAGAAACTCAATAAATACTTGTTGAATAAATGAAAGGTCCATGAGAGCAAAAAGTTAATTATGCCGTCAGTATGCTGCGGTGTGGAAAATGAAGCTTGAGGCGGAGCTTTCCCCCCTCTCCCTCCGGGGAGGAATGGTCTAAGGGGAGATTAGTGCTTCAGTGTGTAAGAAATCCCTTCATTTTAGAGATAAGGAATTTCAAGTCAGTTTAATTACCTTTTCAGGGACCCGAGGAGTGCACTGCTGAGCCCATTTAATCAAGCATAGCGATTGAGTCAGCCTGGATGGACTTGGCAAATGAACCCCTTCAGCTTGGCTCTGAAGCCAGGACTCCATTCATTAGATCCTGATGTTTTTGGCACCGCCTTCACCAAGCGCCACATCGTACGACTTCTCTTCTGATTGCAGAGGCTAATAAATTAATCCAAATGGTTTGAACAGATAATGATGAGATGAACACTGGTCGGGGATGTGTGTCAGGAAAGAATTGGGAGTGGAACAAATAAGCTCTTTCCAAATCCCTGAAACCAGGCGACCATCAAACTGTACATCCTCGTTGATTATGCATTTTGGATGGCAAACACATAAGCCTTCCCCCTGCCTTCTGCTCCAGCTCCCCACAGTCATTCAGGTTCGTGAAGATGCTGCTGCTTCTGCTGTGAGGAAAATGTGACCCTCTTTGATGACAATGTTGCAAGGAGATAAAGGGACTTTAAGAAATATTACCATTATCTCATCGGAGAGATTCTGAAGGTCTCTTTCTATCTTGCCCTTATAATCCCATTGGATTTCAGGAACTTGGGAAGGGCTGCCATGAAGTCACAGCTGGTGAGATAAAGAACTTTCAGGAATGCTTCTTGGATGGGCTGGGGCCATGAATCACATTCCAGGAGACATGTTAAAAGTCAGACTCAGTTTATAAATGATAGAACAATCCAGCAGAGCATCATGAGACTTCAGGAGCCATCTTGCTCTTTCTCTTTTAGTGTAAATTGCTTGCAACAAAGATGTTTTAGAAAAATGAAAAGATAGACAGGTAAGCAATTAATTAATAAACCCAGGGGTTCTCTCTATGCAGTCAATACTGTAACCATCCTGATTAATCTATGAAACTTCCCTAGTCATTTCTGATAGCAGTACTGGGTGACAGGCAGCTATTGCAATACTAATGTGTTTTTTCCTTAGAGAAACTTCTTCCAGGATAAATTAAAAAAAAAAAAGAGCAAAAATTGATGTCTTCGATTTGCATAACTATTGTTTCACTATAATTATTTACTTAGAAGGTGATGTTACTTTTAAGAATATTACTGTTTTAGCTACAAATGCACAGCGTTTAATTATAAAAAACGAAGGTCCACAATTATGTACAAATAAACACAATAAAGAAATTGGTTATTTGATGACTGATGTCCTAGAATTTGATGATCATATCCCTACAGGTCCCCCCCCCCACATTGATCAAAAGTTCACCATTTGCCTAGTTCTAGGAATTACGATAGGATAGAGAATGGAAGAGAAATATAATTTTTTGTTGTTGTTGCTGCTGTTTTTAGTTTGTTTCATCGATTTAATCTTCATTCCCTTTCTGTAGAGTGCCTAATATGGGCATCACTTCCTGTAGAGTGCCTAATATGGGCATCACTTCCTGTAGAGTGCCTAATATGGGCAACAAAGCTGATAAGCTATGAAGAGATGCCCAGAGGAAAAATGTCCTAAGATCTTGGAATACAATAATTCAAGCAAAGCAACCACGAGTAGCACAAACAGGGACAGTAAGCTCTGGCTGGGATCGATTGGAAGAAATTAAAATGAATGAAACCAGTCATTGGAATCACGTATAGGCTGACACCTGAGGGTAAAGGAGGAAGTGTCAGCAAGTTTGGGATGATGTGTTAGAAAGGATGGTGATAGCTGCAGCAGGGACAGGGTGAGCGTGGTGAGGGTGACCTTGGCGTCCTGGAGTGAAGAGGAGATGCCTGCAAGTTGTGTTTGCAGCTGTGAGTTGGTGGGTTAGAGAGTGGCACTGCTGGTGCTGGGCACAGCTATGAGGATGCTAAAGGCAGTGGGGCTGGGGGTGGGCTTGGTCACTATGAAGATGGTGGGTGGAGATCTTTAGAGAAGATCATCAGCAAATGGTAAGTGACTCTGTTAGCATTTAAGGAAAAAAAAAGATTCTTGTCCTCCCAAAGCGGATGCTCTTTGTACAATCCCAGGACCTCACCCCTCTTTGATGTACATCTCCTTACGTTGGGAGTCAGACACACTGTCTTTCTTCAGTAAATAGTCTCCATTATCTGTTCTATAGGTTCAAGCACCAAATGGTTCCAGCAGATGGAGAAGCCTTAACTATGGGTAAAGCATGAACACGTACTAAATATAAAATTCTTTTTCTTTGCTGTATTTGTCACTTGTATATGTGGGCAACAACAGGAAGAAGGAAGCTTTCAAAGCGCGATTGACTTTATTGCCAATATAAAAATCTTACTAAAAGTAAAGGGGAGGAACGAGACACGACATAAGTTCTTTGTCTGTTCAGAAAGAATGGTGTTTAATTTGAAGTCTGTGTGTGGACCGATGCCAAGGTAAATATTCCCAGTGGACACCGAGCTTCACTGGCCCCAAGTGGCGGCTGAACTCATATCTGGAACAAGGTATATTTCATTTGAGAAGAGAGCGGAAGGCGTGTCCCTTACATAGTGACAGCTGATCACTCTACCTCAGTCTCTTTGTCTCATTTGACAAAGAACTTAGCATCTTGGGTGTCTGATCTCCATGGCCTCATGCGGGCTCTCCAAAGAGAAAACAAATGCTCAATACAACAATTCCTCCTCATGTTCGTTGATTGAATGACTGTAATAAACGGATCAAAGTTTATTTGCTGTCTAGTCTCTATACTGTAGCATGTGGCTGTGCACGAGGTGTTGCTGATGTGTTTCCAACAGCAACATCTGGCTTGCTGGCAGTCTACTCTGCTAACTGTGTTGACCCACTGATGGCTTAGAACTGTTCAGAAAGCACCAGAGGGGTTGGTTGGAGTGTATGGAAACCATTGGGTGCTCTTTAAAAAATTCGTTCTCCTGAGTACTATTTATATGTCAGTCACATTTCATTCCATGGAATTTACTGCACTGGTCTGTCTATTTGAAATGAATAAGGAAACTCCTCATTAAAGGCTGAGATTTCTATAGCCCAAAGGAGAGTATTCCCAGGACTGTATTTAGGGATCAGAGGTTCTGTGTTATTGGTTGAGTATTTCTGAAAATGTGAATATTCCCTCAAATCGCATAAAACTCTTAAACTCCCAATAGAAGTGAAGGAAAAAATTTTTCTTTTCTTTTTTCCAACGACTCGTGAAATAAAGAACAATTGAAATATAATGGGAAGGACCCAGGTAATATAAAGGGTAAAAGAGAAAGGAGAACGAGCAGCGACTCAGAAATGGGAATTTAAACTTAGACTGGAAAAAAGATTATTGAGTTTGAAGCTATTGGATATAGAGAAGGTGGATGTTGAATCTATGGTGACCATTGAGAAGAAGAGCAGAAGAAACAAAATCTGAGATTTGAAACAAACTCTTAAAACCTAAGGAAACGGTATCTAGAAGACTGATGTAGTTAACTTAAAAGCAATATAGGAAACTAAGAAACAGAAATAAAAAGGAGCAAGAAGGCAACTTGAATAAATTTGACTGTACCAAATAGAAGTATTAAATTATCTTACTAACAAGACAGGAACAAATATGGGTGAGTACAGTCTAATAAGATATTTTTTTTAAATATTTATTTATTAATTATGTATACAATATTCTGTCTGTGTGTATCTCTGCAGGCCAGAAGAGGTCACCAGACCTCATTACAGATGGTTGTGAGCCACCATGTGGTTGCTGGGAATTGAACTCAGGACCTTTGGAAGAGCAGGCAATGCTCTTAACCTCTGAGCCATCTCTCCAGCCCCTCTAATAAGATATTTTAGTGTGATAGAGAGGGTATGGTTATAATCCATTACATTATTGGCTATAGCTAATATCTGGCTGCATAGTTTTACAAATTGACATAAGTATGTCCATGTGAACATAGCACGTGCATAGGGTATAACATCATGGGCAGTTTTCACATATCCATGAGAATCTTGGAATAAATCCCCTGAAGATTTATTCCAAGTGTGTGTGTGTGTGTGTTGGGGGGCACATAAAATCCCTTCTTGGAATCATGTGGAGTAGGAAATGCAATCCAAGTCTATAGTGAAGTTTGTTTCACATGCAGTGTTATAACATTGGCACTCACATTTTAACACCAGCCAACCCTCATACAGAGCTTGCTAAGTACCAGCAATTTTAAATTCATGTACCCATTTCATCTCACCAGCAAAACTGACTTGGAAACTATTTTATTGATTCCACTCTATGGATAGTGGACCTGATATAAAGAAAGGTTGAATTTTTTTCTTGGGTCAGGAAGGTGTGATGTGGGCAAGCTGAGGTTTAAACTCAGGCAACACTGTAAACCTCCTAACTCTGAGGGGTTGACGTTAAGGGCCTGCTTTTCCTAAAATTATCCTTGTGACCCAGGTAAGCATTAATTGAAACTGATGTTTATTTTCATGCAAGGGAAATAATGAGACTGGGTTTCCCAGGCAACAGGCATGAGATAGATCTGGGCTGGCTTCCCAGCTTCTGATGGAAGTTACATAATTTGCATGAAGGGAGCGAGACAATGGCTGGGATGACACACGGGGAGAATCTTAGATTTTGATATGACAGACACTGTCTTGCTGAAACTTATATAGAAGCCTATAGATGTCTAGAAACACATGACTCTGCCACCAGCTGCCTTAGCAAAGGCCAGAAATGCTTCATTTATTCATTCATAATTAAATTCTCAAACATCTGCCAAGTAGGGCCTCCTAATTACCCGTTTTTAAGAATGTAGAGTACTTAAGCCTAGGAGCGGGGATGGGTTTGTGACTTAATTTGTAACGTCCTTCGTAAAGATTTTCAAATAACAGGCTGCATAGATGTGCAGAGAATTATCTTCGTTTAAGGTCCCGCCTGATTTAACAAAAGGCCTGAGTGTCCTAAACCTGCAGACAGAAGGAAGTCCAGAGGGAAACAGAGGCTTGCTAGTGAGCCAGCTGTGCAGAGAGCTGCACTCCAACTTCCCTTAATGGATGTGCAGCCCAGAGAATGTTGGCCATCTCCTGGAAGTCCTGAGCTGTCTGTTTGGGACTCCAGTGAATAGAATTTGGTTAGGTTAGCAGAGGAGAATCTCATCAGCCAGACTCCGGTCATGCTGTTTTCTAAAAGCTTGCTGGCTTCCAGATGTGACAGATGGGCTGTCAGCTGAGGCTAACAATTCCTGCCTCGTAGGTTTATGTGAGGTTTCAGTTGGAAAACTTACACAAAGCTGTTAGCCTAGAACTCTACCAAGTTCAGAATTCAAACACTGGATCATGGTAAAGTTCTCCCTGGAAAGCTTTTACCTCCATTGCCCCTCAGTTTCTGATACACCTCCTTTATATGGTTCATGGTTGCGAGTGGCAGGAACCAGAGTCCACGCCAGGAAGTGTTAGCATGGACCAGGATAACCCCAGTGCGGCTTTCGTGGTGTTTCTTATGATGATCATTCCTCAGAGTCCTTAAACTGGAGGCCTCTGCAAACAAGCCTGAAAGGGCTCTGGAGGGGAATCCCCACACAACCGCTCTGTGAAGACTGAGGACCTTCTTCCTTCCAAAACCAAGAAAGCCGCATCTAGTCCCAGTCCAGACCATTTGATAGTGCCAAAGACCGCCAGTGTGGCCGGTAGGCAGCGTTCTTCCTGGTTACCAACTGACAGAGGCACTTCCTGACAGTCCTCAGGTTTTACTGAGTTCATTTAGGCTGCGCTGGGTCAAAGGGCAAGCCAAATATTGCTCACTGGGTTCAAACACCCTCAGACCGTTCTCTAGTTTCTAGCTGTCCCCACGCTCTCTTTACCCCAATAACCTAAAAAGAAAGCAATGCTGTTCTCTTTTTGTTTTTATTAAAATTTGATCAACCTCCAACTACTTCATCTGTAAAGAGGCCGAGAAAGCGCTGCGGGAAAACGCAGGGTAGCTTGTATAATTGAAATAATAGCGCTCTCCCATGTTCCATGAGGTAAACTTTGGAGGAAACTGATTCTTTGACAAAAAGTCTTCTGGTGAAGAACCAGGGCGAAGTCCAGATTCTGCCTTATTAAAACAATAACTTAAACTCCATTTAATATTGCTTCAGTTGGTAATCCTCTGCTGGCAGGATTGGCGTGAGTGAGGCCACAATTCATCACCCATTCAGAATTTTGCTAGCAGACCTCAAAGTCCACTATGTGTTTTTGCTTCGTTGATAATGTGCTATGTTCTAGAATTACCAGCCAAAGATGTAGTATTGATAACCAGGAATTAGACTTTCTGCTTTCAGGAAAGAGCAGGTCTCAATCCAGGCAATGAAGAGAAATAGAAGCTTTGCATTCGGCATTTCCAGAATGTTTGTACGATCCTATTGGATGGGACCGGCAGGTTCTGGTAAGAATATTAACCTGAACTTGTCGCAGTCTTGTTTCCCAGGCTAAACACTTCCCCCATATGTGCTGCCCAAGATTTGCATTGCATGAATCATTCAAATCTGTTTGCCATGCATCTCGTGTTGACAGTAGGGTGCATGTTTCTGAGACCTGAGAAATCAGAGTAATTTGTATATTACCTAGGAAAATTGCCTCCTAAATAACACTGTAATAACCTTCATTTTGGTGTCTTAAAACGAGTGAGTGTTGCAGTTTAGAGAATTATTGTTAACTAAACTGCCTAGTCATTTTCTAGGAATTGCTGTCTGTGCTTGCTATCATGTTTGTGTTCTGACTGGGCAGAAGAATGTATGTAAATTATTGACTGATATACAATCTAGTTTTTGCTTCATGGTTCTTTACCTGACTTGATTGCTTTCCCTTATTTATGGAAACATTAGCCCCAAATCCTAGAGGTTTTAAGCTTCTTTATACTTCATTATCTCTCTTTGTGTATGTATGTGTGTGTGTGTGTGTGTGCTCGCGCGCGCACGTGCATGCGCTTGCAGCTATGTGTGTGGAAGTCAGAAGACAACTTTGAGGAATTAATTATCTCCTTTCAACTTTATGAGGGCTCTGGAGATAAGCTGAGTTCATGAGGCTTGCAAAACAAGTGCCTTTACCTACTGAGCCATCTAGCCGGCCCCAGACCTAGAGATTTAAAAGCACAGATTTTGGAATGAATTTTAGTTCACATTCTGCTTCTCAATAGCAATATGAGCAGAATACTATTTGATATCTCCCAACCTGTGCCCCTACCTGTGACATGGATTGTATCACGTCTGTAACTTCCTTGGCTACTCTAAACATCAAATTAGGTAATAGGTGTTAAGTTTTTAGTCTAATGCTCCCTGTATCACTTCTATAAAATTGTTTCTTAAGATTTTTTTTATTTGTGTTCATGTACATGTATGTGTGCCTTGTGTATGTATATGAATGTAGCCAGAAGAAGGTGTGTGTTCCACTGGAGTTGAAGTCATAGGTGGTAATGAATCACCTTGTAAATTCAAATGCAAACCTGAATTTTAGGAAATTATTTAATGTATGCTATGCTCAAATAATTGTTCTTTGCATGAATATCTACCTAATAAATTGTAAGAAGAAGACTTTTGATCAGCTCTTTCATTTACACACAAATATGTGTGTGTGGAGAGAGAGAAGAAAGGCTAAACAAATTATGCATGTTTATTATTATTATGCTATATATAATAATGTATATACAATATTATATGTTATATTATTCAATTTGATTGCTGAATATATATTTCATAGATCATTTATCTACCTTGTTATTCTCAGACTCTCTAGAGAACCAGAGACAAAACTTCCAAGCAATGCTCTTTACATCCCTGCTGAATCGTAGATGCTCTCTGAGGGGAACCATATACAAAACCAAGGAAGCAACAGTAACAGTGGAGTACTGGCTTTTCATCAGCAGGCCCTCCAGATATGCAGTCAACTGCCACGGTCAAGCAAACAATTATAATGTGAGGTGGTTAACTGTTGGGGTGGAGTTCTTTCAAAATAGCTGCTGGAGCCCAGCTAGAGGGGGGAGTTATTTTTATTTTGTTTTGAGTCAGCTTTGGTAGACAAGAAAACATCCTGGAGGGTTCCATGTAATCTGTACCTTATGGGTGATCGGAGTGGGCGTGTGAGGCAGAAGGCACATTGGAATGCATGGTGAGCAATAGGAGTTATTGGTCCTCTTTCCTAGCAGGCCACTGGGGGCAACTGTAAGAGGAAGGGAAAAGCAAGAGGAGGGGAGAAACTAAGTGGATTGGGCAATAGAAGCTTGGAAGTGAGACTGCAAGCCTTGCACTTGTGCCCCGGGTGGGAGACAGTTTGCCTGGAGGATAGAGAGAATACCGAAATAGACACCGTGTTTCACACCTTGTGCCAAGTACAAATGTTTTTTTTTTTTGAATGTCAGGAAAGTGTAATTTGTGATTAAGAATACGGACATTAGAGTTGGCCAAATTTGAGATCAAAGCCAGGTTCTGCTGTTTACCAAGAAACACGGTGGGAGTTTATTTTGTGAACCCACCTATCTGAAAGAGCTTTCTCCTCCTGCATGGTTGGGAGGAATCAATGAAACCCTACAGGTAAAACAATTCACCCAGCATCTGCAAAACTGTATATAATTATGATTTTTATATGTTAATTGCTGAACATTTTGAAAATGAAAAATTCGCACACTGATGATGATTGTTTATACAGATTTTTCCCTAATTTTCCTCCTCCCCCTTTGCCTCTTTCCTTTTCTTCTTCTTTTTTCACTTGGAGACAAGTCACATGTGATTCAGGATGGCTTCCAGTTTTATGCAGCCAAAGCTGGCTCTGAACTCCTGGTCTTCCTGCCTCTCCCTCTAGGGGCCTCAGATTGCAGGTGTGTGGTGCTGTATCCAGCTGCGTTTTCAAGATACTGACTGGTATCTGTTGTGAGGTGGGAAGTAGATGTGTCAGGTAC
>JABTXL010012544.1:1305972-1330233 GCA_025134845.1 Neodon shergylaensis | reverse complement strand
GCATCTGCTGGAAGAAGCCCAATCATGTCCCATTCTTTCCGGCCCCTCTGTTCCACTGTCAAGTCATTGAGGAGGAAAAGCTCCGGTTTTCACATTGGGTACCACCAGGGATGAAGGAGATGAAGGAGATGATGGAGATCTGGGGCTTAATCAGCTCCTGATGGCTGACTGGGGAGTGGAACCAGGAAGTCTCTCGCTCTGACGCTGAACAGAGAAAAACTAATTCTTCTCGTGAAATTGCTTTGTGATGGTGTCATAGTGCAACAAATCCCTTAACACTACACGCTATAATATGAATCAAAACAAAACACCATGTCCGCTCCTTTCCCTGAAGATCAGCATCTACAAATGCCTGTCACCGTTCTTCTTCCTCTCACCCCCCACCTTCCAATCCAGAAGAGGTTACCTTTTTTTTTTCACTCTTATGACCACCTGTAGGAGAAAGATAATCAGGAAATCCTTTCCCCCTGCAGATGTCTGAACAGCCAGCAGCAATAGCCATCCCATCATTGTCTTTTGCTTCTATCTGGAAATGGCTGTCATAGCAACCACTCTGCTAAAACTAAATAGATGGAGAATTGTAAAAATCAAATAAGGAGAAGAAAAAAAAAACCTATCCATCTTATTTTCTGCAATAAGTCTCTTACTTAAAAAGGATTTTCTGGCACCGTAAAGGTTTCAGCCTACTTAGAAGATTCTCCTTCGCTTGAGCTATTTCTATTTAGCAGTGATTACAATTCCAACTCTGTTTGTTTGTTTCAGCTGGGTGGTGCAGCAGGTGAAACATGTCATAGAGCTAGCACTGTAATTGGGACTGGGTTAGTGGGACCCCCTCTAATCGACCTGTGAAAGGCTTCCCAAGCACTGCACTATAAATGCCACCCACAGAACCTTCTTTCTGGTGACAGCGTGGAAGCCTAATTAGGCTGGTTTTAAGGCTTAAAAAGAAAAGGGCTCTTGGACAGCAATAGCGGTTTAAGGATGCCTGCTGCCTAAAAGTGTGCGAGCAAGAATTTTAAATGGATAATGTCACAGGACCACACCGAGAAGAATGTACATCTGAGTTTTCACTTCCATTTCCAGACTGGAAAGGAAAAGCAAATCCCTTAATTTTGAACACATTAAATACATTACCACCAAATCACATAGGCAGTAAGAGTTGGCTGCACGATTTTGAACCCAGGTAGAGCAATCCCTATGATCTCCTCCCATTCCATGACACCGTGTTTCCATGTCCTTTTCGACAGAAGCCACCATCACAGCGAATGTTGAATGGTCAAAATAATGCATTTCTTTAACATTGCCTTCCTGACTGTAGAGTGGTTGCATCAGGGACGTGGGCCTGACCAGAAATGGGTGTCTGGTGGGAGATTTGCTGTAGGACCCCTATGGCGATAATTGACTATTTCCTTACTTTCTTTTCTTTTTTAGCATTTATTTACTTTTTTAATTTATTTTACATTTCAACCAAGGTTCTCCATCCCACCACTCTTCCCGCTTCCTCCCTCATTTGCTCCCCCCCAATCCACCCCCTTTGCACTCCTCCCAACAGATAAGGGTCCCTATGGGGCGTCCTCGCAGTTTGACACATTAATTTGGGGCAGAATCAAGCCCCTTCCCTCTGCATTAAGCCTGAGCATGGCATCCCCTTCTAGGGAATGGACTCCAACAAGCTAGCTCCTGCACCAGGGGTAGATCCCGGTCCTTCTGCCAGGGGCCCCTCAGATAGCCCAAGTTTCATGACTGACTCCCGAGGCTGGAGATCCTAGTTCAGACCCCTGGAGGCTCCACAGGAGGGAGGGCTCAGCCGTTCAAGTCTAAGCTCACGACCAAAAATTATTTCCTTACTTTCTTGAGCACCCTTGTACCTGGGGAGAACGGTGTGTGACATTTTTCCTTGCACCACACAAGAGCTTGTTCCTAGGATGCGAATAGAATCAGCGTGATTCATTCTAATAGCATCCCCAGCCCGCTCCACCGCCTCCCTAGCGAGCCCAAACAAGCATTCCACATTCACTGTGGTTTTGATTATTCTATTTGTGCTTAGTCCCACTGACCCAAATAGAATGCTAGCAGTATTCACATCACATGGTCCATTATGTAATTGAATTTAGTGTTCATGAGGTTCGGAGCCAGGAAAACAACATTCCATGTGGCGAGCCAGATGAATCTATTCCTTTCGGCCGGAGTGGAGAAGTTGATGAGTCTGAAGACAGGACTTTTTACGTTTTGATTAGGAAAGGTTGTTTTACTCTCGAGGACATGGCCCTGGGCCAGGAATCAGTGTTGTGAAATATTTATAAAGATGAAGACACTTGGATGTGGAATTCCACAGTGTACCCATCATATCCCGCCATAACCAATACACGCCTGCATACCATTGTTCAGAGAGTGTGATGGACTCCAAGAGAAAAGAAATAATTTTGGAAATGTGATCGTTTTTCCCCAGGGAGGTGTATTAACCAAGGGCTGTAGCATGTGAGCTGCTTCCCTGGCTCTATGTTTTTTGCACGGGGGATGTCAGGAATGCTAAAGACAATGTAGTGAAACGAGAAAAGGGGTAGGGCTTGTTTCTAATTTGGATTGATGGGTTTCTAAGGGAACTAGCTGAGCGGTTTACATGAATGCTAAATAATAAGGCTTTTTTGTAAATAGAGCATCAGCGTAATGGCATGCGGTTTGTCCAAGCAGCTGTACCACGAGCTATGTTGAAATTACGCGAAAGCAAGATGTGCTCTCTCCACTTCGCTGAGAGTTGTAACTCCGACGTGACGATCTATGTGGTGGATACAGACTCACCCAGCACAAAAGAAATCCTTATAAGGGGCTCTTCTCGAGAATGTGATTCACAACATGTAAAACATTTTGGATCTTCAGGAAGTGGAAGACCAAAATTTAAGCTCTGAAACAAATCGACTATTAATTGCCTATTGGCAATATTCATAACTGAAAAATGAGCATGGGGGGTGGTGACCATTTGACTATAGTACATAATGTTACAAAGGGAACCATAATGAGGTACCATGTGGCAAAATACGGAAAATTAAACAAGACGTGTAAGACTGCTTTCCATCTGCCGATAAACGGGATGTGTGCTGTGTGGTACTGTGCCAGCAGGTCCATGTCCAGTGAAAACATAGGAGAGGAGATACTGCCCACATAAAATGCAGCAAACACATGGGAAATAATGTGCTGCTTATATGAACCATGTTTGCTTTTGTTTGTTTGTTTGTTAAGACAGGGTTTCTCTATATAACAGCCATAGTTGTCCTGGAACTAGCTCTTGTAGACCAGGCTGGCCTCAAACTAACAGAGATCCACTTGCCTCTGCCTCCTGAGTGCTGGGATTAAAGACGTTGTGCCAGCACCACCTGACTGAGCCTGTGATTGTCAATGTTGCATATTTTCTGCCTCAAAAATGGACCTTTAAGAACTTAGATATATTTTCTATACTTGAGAGACAAGTTCCAATATGAAAGATAGATGAAAAAGATTTTGTTGCTGGTATATAGTTACACTCTAGTTACTTGTTCTTTATAGACATATTTATTAATAAGTTGGTGGAGGCTTTTATGTTTTGTTTTGTTTGAGATTGGTTCTCACTATTTAGCTCTGGGCTTGCCTGTAATTTACTATGTAGACCAGCTGACCTAGGACTCACAGATCCTGTGTCTACTTCCCAAGTGCTGGGAATATAGGAGTGTACTTCCATACTAAGCTATGAGTATTTTTTAGTCATCCCAGTTCCACCCAATAAAACGGGCAGCTAAAATGATCTCTGGATACAATAAATAATTTTTTAAAACTGACTTTCACCTGAATATTTAGATAGTTGAGCAAAATGCGATTGTTATATTTATTTCCAAATTATGGTTTCAATACTCTATCATAGTTTGAATGTCTGGATTAAATCTTAAGCAAAACTTTTCAGCCTTTTTTGGTGTTTGAAGCCATATCATACACATTAAGAATTTATAAGGAGCCCTCTCATGGGCGATTCAGGGCTATTTTGTAATGCACTAAGAGAAGCAACACATAGTAAGTTCATAAAGAAATTTGTCCATTCGTTGTCTGTGTTCATGTGTTCATGTGAGTGTGCACAGGTGTGGATGCAGCTGTGTTCACTTGGATATCTGTGTTTGCAATTTGCATGTGGAAGCCAGGGGGAAGCATGAGGTGTCTTTCTCCATCACTCTACACCTTTCCATTTGAATAGGTTTTTCTCCCCGAACCTAAAGTTCACTGATGTAGGCAGGCTGGCTGGGTAGCCAGGGTACTCAAGGGATCCACCTGTTTCTGTCTCCCCAGTGCTGGGATCACAGACGTGATCTACCTTGTCTGTTCTTTTACATGATGTGAGGAATTCAGAGTCCTCATGCTTACACGTCATGCTCTTTGCTACATGAACTCGCTCCCCAGCCCTTAGCTGTTTGATAGTGTACTAACTTTCAGATAAGACAGTCTTCTCTATAAAATTCAATAAGTAGATCCAAGAGAAATATACACTCTCATGTTTGTTGAAACATTTACTGCAGCCAATGTGGAATACTACCCTGCCATTAAAGACCAAGATTCTGTCATTTGTGAGAACATGTGTAGAACTGGAAAGTTCTAAACTAGAGGAAGCCAGGCTAAGAAAGGCACACATTGCATGAGGTAATGGCTAGGATCATCAACTTTCCAGGATCTGCAATGATCTAAAAGGCCCCTTGGCACACTGGTAAGGAATTAGATTCTTATATAGACTTGGGCTAAGTTTGTGGGAGATTTTCTTGAATTGATGTGGAAAGACATATCTTAATTATGGTGGGACCTTGACACAGGATCTTGGTCTGTATAAAATGGCAAAATCTCGAACAGAGCTGCCATGCCTTCATCACTCTCTGTTTCTGACTGTAGACATCGTGGCTGTGACTTTCCTGCCGTCATAGCGATATCTTAGAACTAAGAGCAAAAATAAATCCCTTTTGCCAGGGTATTTTATACAATAGCGTCAAAAGAAGCCCAAGCCAATGGCTTTATCACTTAGTCTTTTGCCTCTTGATGGCTGAGGAGCAAAGAGAATGTGTTGTACCCAACATCACATGGAAAAACTTGTCCCCAGTGAAATAATGTCCTTCCACTTGTCCCACACGCTTAGTTTCACTACACCCTAATGGTGCCTCAAGTTAGAAAGCAACTGTTAATTACATGAGCCTTTGGAGGAAATTTATGAACCAGAATATAGCAGCTATTTGATCACAATCTGATGGATGCAAGAAACGTACTGTGTAAAAGAGAGTGACTATAGATAATAGTGCAGTGTGCTTTTGAAAGACTTCAAAATTCTTCACCGTGAGGTGGGTATCTGAGATTATAGACATAATAGCCAATTTAAACACGTAAAATAAAACTAGACCATTTTATAATTAATTCTTGCTGATGTCTGCCTTGGTCAAAAAGAAGTTGAAAGTAATTCTATTTTCTGACTGGGGTGGAAACATGATTGGAAACCTAAGGATGGAATGAGCCCTTCGATGGAGGACTCTGTGATAGCTTTGTCTTTGATGAACTTCTTAGCTTCTGAGCTTGTGTTTTCATACATAAAATGAAGATAATTCTTCTGCTTACACATTGGTGATACTCTCTAGTGTTACCTGATAGGATTGATGGTGATTAGCTGAAGAGCAGTTTCCAAAGTCCAAAGCCTGACTGCAACCTCTAACACGTCAACTAGATCCTTTAGCTGAGATAGTTTTGAGAAGGTGAAGGACATAGGATCTGATTGGAAGGATAAATAATGAGGTTTTAGTATGTTGTGGGAAAAGAGAAAAATGCGATAGTAAAAATAACTCATAATGTAAAAAAAAAACTAGATAAATGGTCAATTACAAGAAAGGTAGCAAAAAATTTCAGATACATTAGTATATTTAAAAATAATTGTTGTCTCACAGTAGTGTTGGCAGTATTCTTGCTCACTGATGTTACTTTATAGAAATCTTCAGAACACTATTGCTGAAGACAACACCTACATATCTCATTGAACATGAAGAAGTCAAACTGGTGACTACCTGCAGCCTTCACCCTACTGACTACTGTTCATGACACTGAAAAGTACTCTGTGTGCAACCAGAGGAGAAAGGTAAGTAATGACCCAGCTTGCAAAGCCTTCAGTTTACAATGGTGAGCTGTCTGCAAGAAGCACTAATGCAATACCAGCACAAAATGATGGGTGTACACAGCCACTATTTTATTGGATTTAAAGCCTACTCCTTGAGATGGAACTCATGACTGAGAACCTGAGACTAGACAGCCCAAGACCTAGGGTGGAAACAAATACTACTGTTCTGATGAAGGAACATAGCAACAAAGTGACTCCTGATGACATTCTGCTGTACCTATAGATTTGTGTCTTGCTCAGCCATCATCATAGAAGCCTTCTTCTACAGTAGATGAAACGAATACAGAAATCCACAGCTGAACAAAGACCTGGGAGTGAGGGACCTGGGGACACTTAGTCCTAAGTGGATGCCATCTCAGTGCTCAAGGAGCTATGCAGAAGAGGTACCTGAAAGAACCAGTGGGGATGAAAGACACCCAGGAAACAGTACCTTCCAGACACAACAGTATCAATGCACAGACACCCAGGAAACAGTGCCTTCCAGACACAACAGAATCAATGCACAGACCTCAAGGAAACAGTGCCTTACAGACACAACAATATTGATGTGCAGATACCAAGGAAATGGTGCCTTCCAGACACAACAGCGTTGATGCACACATGAACTCACAGAGAGGGGGGGCAGTATGCACAGGCCTACACAGGTCCAAATCAGATAGAGTTCCAGCACTGAGAGGGGAAGTGGACGCAAGCTCCCATCTCTAATCAAGAAGTTATCTTCAAGTGTCAACCACTGGCAAAGGAAAAATTAGTTTTTTCCAGTGGAGTCTCACGGGGTATATAAACCATACTTAAGAATGGCCCTGTGCCCAGCAGTAGATGGCCAACACAAACCAATCCCAGTGCTATTTTCAGATATTTTATTTTGGTATCAAAATGCTTGATTTGGGCTTTTTTTTAAAGCTTTCTGTTATTTTGCTTATACTTTATGGTTTCCTATTTTGTGTTTTTATGATGTGATCTGTGCTTCTAGCATTTTTTATTTCTTTCTTTCTTTCATCTGTTTTATTTGTTCTGATATGTCTGCTTTTGTATTTGCCTGCTTGTTTTTTAAAGGGAGAATCTGAGTGTAGATGAGGGAGGGGAAACAGTGATTAGAATACATTACATGAAAAAAAAACTGTGTTTAACTTAAACAATAACTTCAATAGATTCAAATTAATGCCTTCACTGTGTGTTAGACTCTTTGGTTATGAGTAACACAAAGCAGACATTCTTTAAAGCAAGAAGATTTTTACTATAATAATTCACACAGAAATGAAGAAACCAGGTTGGTCATGGTGGCCTTGCAGAAGCCAAGTGAGACCTGCCCATCCTCAGAGGCTGTCTGGCATCCAATGAACATTCATACAATGAATGAAGGACTGATTCAGGACCTAAGACTTTTTCAAAAAGCTACTGAGGAGGGGGATTATCATTCTGGATTCTTAGAAGCTAAAGAATTATCTGTCCTTCGCATATCCACATTGTATTAGTATATCCTGTTGGTTTGTTACCTGTCTTTGAGTTCTCCTACTCAGACTCATTCCCTGGACTGCCTGTTTTATTTATTCATGAATGTATCTGTGTTTGTATGTATGTGTGTGCATGTTCACATGTGTAGGGATGTCCACATTCACGTGGATGCTTGTGGTTTGGGAAGTCAGAGGAAAACCTTGGGTGTTGGTCCTTGGGTACCTTCATCCCTTTATATGGGACAGTTGCATGCTAGTCTGAAACTTTTCTAGGTTAGGGGCCTAGCAGATCTAGAGGTCTTGCCATTTCCATCCCCAATTACAGCATTGCTGAGATTAAGGGCTGTGTCACTGCCTGGAGTTAACCTGGAGTCTCTGTAGCAGAAGTCAGTTCTTCTTGCTTGGAAGACAGGTGCTTTATCAGCTGAGACATTTCCCCTGATTTGAAATGTCATTTTTTGTAATATTTTTTTAATTATAATTATATCATTCCCCCTTCCCTTTTTTCTTTTCAGCACTTTCCATGAACCTGTCCTCTACTCTCATCCAAATTCATGTTCTCTTTTTCTTTAATTTTTGTTACATATATTTTTACACATATAATTATACATATAATTTTTGTTACATGCATACATGTATGTGTGTGTCTCTATGTACATTCCTAAACATATAAAAACAACTGTCATGTTTGTATAATGTTGTCCATCTTGTAAGAAGATCTTGGAGCTGATCACTTAATGTTGGACAACCTACTTATTGGTGGGTCTTTTCCAGAACCCCATCTACTGCTTAACTAAACTAGTATAATTCCTAACCATACTCTAAATACTTCTCCTTATACCCACAGATAGTTGTAATTTTTACTTCTTTATCAAATAAGCTTCTCCTTGCAACAGATGGAAACCATTGCAGAAGACCACAACCAATCAAAATGCAGAGAGCAAGAGACTGTGTGATTCCCAATCCCAAGTGATATATTTATAGCACAATTTCCGCACCTAAGGCTCAAGGATCTTTGTGGAGAAGGCAGCAGAAAGATGGAAAGATCTGGGGATCAGGAAATTTGTTGTGAGAGTATGTCTTCTAGAAATATTAGAAAGGCTATAGCCATAAAGTCTCACCAACATGGCTGCCTAAACAAGATTAGAACAAGAACAATGCCAATGGACATGCCATCACAGAACTTAGATAAAGAACTATCAGTAACTGGAAAACCCATTTTAATTCACAGAAGCCAGTCAGTGTTGAGTGAATCTCTGTTGTGCTGCCTCACAGCTGCTTCTCTGCCTACATAAGGATCCGGTTACTCCCAGTCCTGTGCCCTTTCTGGCCAAGTGAGCAATACAACATATTTGCATATATTGTCACAGCACATCCTCTTTCATTTAAAATATTTGTAAACTATTTCCTTTGGTAGAGACTACAGAAGGAACAGTCTCAAGAGAAATCTATGAGTAAGGCCACCCTCACGAAGATAGAAGTCTCCTCCAATATTTTTTAATTTTATGCATTTTCTTAAATCTCTCTCTTTCTCCTTTCTCCACTCACTCCTCATCCTTTTGCTACTGAGAAATTAAGTTGACCCAGGCTGGCTTGGGAATCACTCATCACCTCAAAACTCTGAGCTACATAAGTCTATGCTGTGCATAGAATATTAAGGGGAGATGTGAATGAGGACAAAAGTCATGGCGTTTCTCCATGCAGTGGCACAGAGGTATGAGTATGAGAGAAGCCCCACTGGGGACCATTTCATACCTGCAGTCAACTTCATTTATCATCACGTTTCAGGAAATTAAAGGAAAATGGAATAGCAGTTATTTCCTGCCTTTCTCGTTCCCTTTGAAAGGCACGAGGGGTCCTGGTGAGCTCAGCACACCGCAGTGATGACGATAGAACGACTCACAGCTAATATTTTACTACAGTGACCGGAATAAAAGTGTGCAGTTATAACAAATGGGTTGAAAGAGACACATTTCAAAACTACTTCTTCACCCCCCTTCCTCTTCTCTCTTCTTTTCTATTTCCAACCTCCGCATTTTTGGACATCCTGAGCCCTTTGTATGAAAGTCTGTGTGGGTGGATGTGATGAGAAGCAGTTGAATAAACTTCCTTGAAAGCCACTAAAGCTCTTACTAGAGGCTAAGAGAGGGCAGGGGTGGACCAACACTTCACAGTTAACAAGAGATCTTTGAGTGCAGATTTTAATTCACTGGATTCCCCAACCCCCGTCCAAAATGACATGTTTTCTTTGAAAAAAAATATGAAGACACTGAGCGGTGTTCCTTAAGGAATTATGACCTTTTGCTGGAGATAATCTATGTGCATAATTCAACTGTGGATTTTTCTCCTTTGCTTATGTATAGTAAATACAGTTGGAGGCATTTGGAGTCCTTGGTGGATATATTTAGAAATTCTTGCTTTGGCTGTATGGCTTCCCTGTGGTTTCTACTCAACACAATACATGCTCTTGGGGAGTTCAGTTCACATTCTAGGAAATGGGGTAGCTCAGATCCTAGCTTCCAAATATAAGTTCTCCAAACAAATAGATAGACATTCAAAATGAGAAAGCCATGGATAGTTAGAACTATAAATTCTGGACATAAATGCAAATCAGCAAACTAGTTCCATTATAAACATGGGACTTAGAAGAAATATGCTTGACCCAAAAAAAAAAATCCTAGACGTTGATAAGATTTCATCTATGAAAGCTGAAAAATATTGATGTATTTCTTTTTTATTGTAAAGACATTTCTAAAGTTAATTTGTCTCCATATACTATAGTTTCCCATTCTTTATTTTAGAGTATTTTTTATTACTAGCACACATATCAGTTTTAGCCTCTAAGCTATGGTTGTATTCCACTGTCTTTAGTTGGAGGTGACGTTGATCACATAGGATTCCGGGTCATTGCATGATGTGTATTCCTTTTCTTGTCCAGGTGGACTTGAGTCTTTCTTTGGAAATGCTTAGATTATGGATATAATGATGAAAACAGATACACATCATGCTAATTTTATTCTGTAAGATGAAAAAGGAAAGGTTTTTAGAATGCACATCTCTAAAGTCAGGAAATAAAAGAGCAAACACAGTTCCTTTGGAATTTGCTGGCACATAACATGGATTTGTTTTTTGATACTTTGCATCTCTAAATGAAAACAGGGATGCAGAAGCCTAAACTGAATACGTGTAAGGGAATAAACAGGGAAAGCAGTTGATAGAAGACTAAGTTATATGGAGGACTGTGTTGTTTTTTGATAACATTAAATTCAGGCCTTTTATTTTTCTGCTCACAAAGAGAGAAAAAATAGTTCATTTTTATGGGAAAATTAAAACGAATTTCCTTAATTCTTCTGAGTATAGACATTTGTTAAATTACGTTAAAAATGTTCTCGTGCTTTTAAAATCTTTATTTTATGTGAAAATGTAAAATATCAATTCTTAAATATAATTGCCTGCAATAGAAACACCTAGGGCATTCTGGTGATTCAAATAGCACTATAAACACCAGATGGAATGACTTCATGCACCAAACATCTGCTTCATATTTTTGAAGTATTTGATGTCAATTCTGATATTATTAGAATTAGATTGTTGCTATATTTTTAAAACTTTCATGTGGATTAATTCCTATTAATTTATTAAAAAGTATTATTTAACCTCAAAATTATGAAAAACATTGCATGAACAATGGGTCTCTGTGTGCATGTTTAGATTCTTTCTTCTCCCTTTTCCGTTCACCCTTCCTTCTACTTCTCTCTTTCTTTGAAGCTAAGTATTTGTCTATAAAACATCTGACATATAATTTTATGTGTATTCTCTCTTCATTTTTTTTTTCATTTTGAACTCAATTACTCATACCAATATTCATTATAGGATGAACTCATGAAGAATAAAATAGACATCTTTACCACAATATATTTTACCAGATTTTTTATCCTTAACCTATATCTATGTAAACAAAATATGGGGTGGGTGATATATAACGAAATTGAACAATTTAGGCTGAGATAAAGCAACATTTACAAGCAAAGAACTTTACGACTTCTCATTGTGTGGAGGTAAGATGAAGTTAATCACTTTTACTACTCTATCTTGCTTGGGCATGCGCACATGCCTTCTTTTTTGTTTGGAAAGAGTAAACCTTACTCAAACGTGGGCACGGTAGCTGCTTGTCTTCTGCTGTCTCCAGCTATGAGGCAGTGGAGAACACCTTAGAGCAAAGATTATCATTGTCAAGCAGCAGATGCCTGGTTGGAGGAGCTTGGGAGGAGATGAGAGATTGAAATTCTCCATTTCTCCAATTCTCCTGGACTCTATCTGACACTCAAGTTCCTGACGCCAAACCAATTCACTTTACTTTTTCACTGGCAACATTCCTTTTTAGACAGTCTTGGTTCTATAAGAGGGAGCCAATCTTTGGCACAGACTCAGAGAAGTGAGAACATACTGAATTGTTAAATCATTCTGTTGGCAGACAACAACCCAGAATGACTAGGCGAGGTCAGCATTGACTTACTCCAAAACAAACTAGCAAACAAACAAAAAAGATGGCCTTACAAGACAGGCTGGACCAACTGAAGATGACACCCCATGCCCAAGATGACTCAGAGTGAGGGCGTCAGTGTGGCTTGTGACTTGAAGACATCAGAAATCTTCTCTGAATGAGGATTATGAAAGGGTAGGAAGGGCAGAGAGGAAAATGTCGTTGAGAACATAATGGAATATGTCTGAAATGAAAGCAGACAGAGGAATAAATCAAGGGATGAAAGGAGTAAGGGCAGTGGGAAAAGGGGAAAAGAATGTGTGTGTCCATGTCTGTGCGTGCGTGTGTGTGTGTGCGTGTGTGTGCGTGACAGAAAAATGCTATAATAAAACCTATTATATGGTAACATAACTAAAGAGAATGAATGATATTTACTATATAGCAAGTTGTATCAAGTTATGTTTTCAGACTTAGTTTTATATACCGATTTTATTTCATATTAAGTAGTGACCACCATGCATGATGGCCGGTGTACATAATTTAGATTGGTATGCTCAGAGTGTTGGATTTTAGCATTGGAGATGAGCGAACTGAATTGAATTAATTGCTAGGCAAGGGAAACCATCGTTTGCATATGAAACTAAATGGGGTTTTCTGTTTTGAAATGGTCAGATGTTTTCTGTTATGGTGTCTAGGGTAAAGATGATATTCATTTCTGTGCTTCGTTACTCACTTAAATGTGCTTAAAAATAACGATAGTCCCAAGACACTTTAGCTACCGCATAGCTGAGGATGGTTGCAGCAGCGTATCACAGAGTTAGTTGAGATGGAGGCCAGTGAGAATGTCTCTCTGTACTGCAATAAATAAGAAGGAAAAAAAAGAGAAGGAAACAGTATTAAAAGGGGCGGGGTTAATTGTTTCTCCGAGAGCTCTCCCTTTCAATGTGTTAACTTATTTTCCCTTTCTCTTTCATCTTCTCCTGGACTGGGTAATAATGACTATTCTGCACTTTTGTAGTAAAAGTGACTTTGTACATTGGCTAACCAGGATTTCGAGGTTTAAGTATTGCCTTTTTAGGCAGAGGAAAAGCTAAAAGTTTTGACCTAATTGAGCAGGAATGGGCATTCCTCTCTTCTTTTCTGAGCCCATTTGCTCCATTAAAGTTCTCCACTGGGATAGAATGTGTAACGAGTAAAGGCCTGGCAGAGACCCAAATGACCTATGCGCAGCACTCACGCCTGTGCCAAGTCAGGTAACCGAGACCAGACGTCAAAATTTATTATCTTTGCAGTTTCTCGATCTCTGCCAGTAGAAGGAGTCACAGCCTTCACCAAATGCATTAGTGAACTGCATATTTCTTGGTATTTCTTAGCTAACGGCATTATTATAAGTAAGTGTGTGTCCAGAAAAGACTTGTAATAAAATTAGTAGACAGGCAAATCACTTAATTTTATGTTATGATGAGAAGCAAGGGTCCATGAGCCCCAGTTCATCAGGACATGAAACTATACCTTTATCATCTATATCTCTGTATTTTCTTGGTGGGTGTCAGGGATAGATTCTCAAGAATTGTCGTGGCCATTGGTATCTCTTCACAGCAATAGAAACCTGAACTTTGAAAGACTTATCTGTGATATGATTCACCTTTACCTACCATTGAAGCAGAGAATGACTACTTTGTTAAAACAACATACAGTTTGGCTGAAGGTATGCCAAGTAGCGTGAACTCAAAAACATAGCATGTTCAGTGACTGGCAATAGAGAATTTCATATGAATAATTCCCCTAATAGATTGAGAATCATATCTTAGGGTCCTTAGTAATGTCCCAAAGAACCCTGGAAGGATTGTCCCATGGCTCCTCCTAACTGTCCTCTTAAAAATACCAGGTGCTCCTACAACTCATGTCATACTCAATGGTAGATCAAGAACTTCCCAGTGGTTTCGTAGTGCCAATTGGACCACTCGGTCCAGTAGTAGCCTAAGATTTGTAGGTTTAAGATGTGTGTCACCATAACAGAATGCTTTCATTTTCTTTTCTGCAAATCATGTTTTTCTTAAATTCTGTGGTCTCTTTAGAACTTCCAGGAGTAAAATAGTTCATTTCCTGAATTGATCAACACATTTCTAGCTATTCTTTTTCACATTTTATATCACCTTAGCATTTGGATCTTCTTTTGAGACAATGACCCACCCTTTCCCTAAATTTATTTTTTTAACTGACAATTTAAAAATGTTTTAAAATGACATTTTTTAGGCTATTCACTTGTTTAAAGTTACAAAAAAAAATCCACCTGTTTCAAGCTGTCAACTAGGTGGGTAAACACACGGTCTAAGATGCTGAAGCAATCTCTGGACTGGGAGTGTGTTTGGGTGTTTGTTGTCGATGTAGGTGTAATTTAAAGTCGTGAGACTAGATGGAGCCACCAAAGGGGTGGATAGAGACTGAGCTGTCCAAAGACACAGACTAAAGCCTGAAAACACTTCCGGGTTCTATGGGAGCATGCAAACATTTCCAGGTCCAGTACCGGAGAGAGAACCAAGTAAGGGGAAGACTAGTGATAGACAAGGGAGAGAAACACAGGTAGAGGAAGTCCTACAAGCGAAATGAAAACATATTTCATGCCAAATGGCTTATTAGTGTCAAATGCCATTCAAATGCCAAATGAGATGAACACTGAGAATTAATAATTGATCATTAGATTTAGAAGATGTGAGATCAGGGTCATTGATGTTGGGGGGAAAATAGATTAATCTATTATTGAGTACAAACACCTTAAGGCAGTATTATCAGAATAAGTGGGATGGGTGTTATAGGTGGGGTATAATCAAGACATTCAACCTTATAGCAGAGCAGAGAAGAGGTGGGCATTTGAACCAAAGGTGGTGTAAGTCAAAAGCTCTACAAACACACTGATGTCAGGCTAGAAAATATTTCAAAGGTGAGGGAAAACATGAAATGATGACTTGAAAATTCCGTCAAAAATACAGTATCGATGACAATAACTGTAACTATATTCACATTTTTTACATTAAAAGCAAATTTAGATAGCTTAACTTGTAGGTCTTCAAATTCAATGATTGTAAATTAGTACATATTTTATCTTATCCTGATTTTTTCCTCAGGGTGCTTTTTGTAATTTTTGATATGTGCTGTTTGGGGGTATTTAATGGACAATTCATATGCTGAAAAGCACTTGTCTTGAACGTGCACTGAGTACAGGTCCATTGTGTGCAATGTCCTGCTCCACACAGACCAATGTCTCCAGCCGCTCTCACCCTGTAACCATCACCCTTGGTTTCTAGGGCGCGGCAGCAGCAGCAGCAGACGTTAGGGATGTGGGAGCTTATGGTGCGTTCTCAGGGTTGGAGACAGGCTATTTACTATGCTTCTAATGCCATTTGCTTTTATCTCCTTGTTTTTCATGTCATTTTCCCTTCTCTGGCAGAAAACTCGAGAGCCTAATCTCAACACAGCCAAGGCATTTTTAAACACAGCCCTTGTCCCACGGAGAGCTACCAAGAGAATGTGATAAGAAGCTCGGTAACAGAGTCAGGCACTTTGCGGAAAGTCTCCGAGCCTGTTTCCCGTGTGAGATAGCTAAATGTCCGCAGCCTTAGTCACCGGGCTCACTGTCCTCGCAGGCTGCACAAACTGTGTGCTGAGACCTGGTTGTCAGAATCGGTTAATACTCAGAAGTCTGTGGACTGTCCCTGCCCGAGGGTTCCTCTACCACACGGTTTGTTCATACATTCATACACAGCGCTTTCTAGTCTCCCTTAAGGAGATCTGCGAAGACTCTTGAGATGGCCCCTTCCTGCCTCTTCCGGTCCCATGGGGGACACTGCATCCTGTACTTTCTACACTAGGGTGTCTTGGCCTTCCTTAGTTCTCTGAGAGCACCCTCCCTTCTCACCGAGACTGCATACACACTCTTCTCTTTGTCCTTATTAGAATCACATCTTTAGTGTCCGTAAGCACAGTCATGCAATGCTCAGAAAATGAGATATAACGAGGAACATGTCCTCAGTTTGCCACTGTGAGATCATCATAGAATTCGACCTTAAAGGTCCCAGCTGTGTAGAAAGGGACAGGCAAGTGTGATTTTCAAGTTGTCGGCCTTCATCACGTTTATTGCATTTCCAATTCACCCGCTTGATCGTGCCTTTTAAAAACTACATTAGCAGGGGACTTTGCTTACTCAGGAGCCATGGCGAACCAAAAATTGAGATTAGATCAAGCACAGGAAAAAATACTGCAGTGAAGAGATGTTGACAACAGGAAATATGGGAGGCGACTGAAAGCATTGCGTGGCGCAGCATCTTCTAGTCTGCACTCTAGGAAATGCAAGAACCAGTCACATAGATATACAGTATCTTTATTAAGTATTGTGTTCTGCGTAGGTGTTGAGTATGTGGCGAACGCTGAGTGGAGTGACCCTGAGCTATTTTACCCTGAAGATCACCTGGGAGAACCCCATACAAGTCTCTGTCAGAACCTACCCACATGCTAGGCCTCAGCTAGGTTCTATAATAAACTGTAAACTGGGCGGCCCACTTTCAAAAGAATCAAGACACCACGAGGAAGAATCGGCAGGATAGACGTATTTCAAAAATGATAAAGTAGTGGAAACACTCATGTTTGATCTCTGGTATAAAAAAGAATAAGGGACTAGTTAGGAAATGATATGCACAGCATACGTGTATGTGAGGTGATGAATATACGAGCCTCAGGGAAAAATAAAATTCTACAAATAAAAGAGAAATTAGAATAAATGACGATAAGGATATTTTTAATCCAAAATGAGTATGTCCGAAGAAAGATGTAGTTAATTGGATGACGTCTTTGAAAATATTTGGGACTGAGGAGATGGCTCAGTGAGTAGATAAAAGCACTCACACGACAAGCTTGGGGACCTGGGCGGAATCCCCAGTACCCATGTCAAAAGCCTGGTGTAATTCCATATAAGCCTGTAACCCCAGAGGGACAGGGCTGGAGACAGGAAGATAGGATCACTCGCGCTCATTGGCTGCCAGCCTAGCTCCAGATTCAGCCTGAGAAGCCAGCTGAAAGGAGTAAGGTAGAGAGAGATAGTATCGTGGCAAATACAGAAGTGAGGGGTAAACTGCTGAGTCAGGAGCACCAGGGATGAGAAGTGAAAGTTTGAAACGAGCTACGAGATAGCCAAGCCTTTCAGATAAGGAGGGGAGCAGGGCTCTGGGAACACAGCCAGTGTTGGCAGGCTACCCAGCTTCCATGGCGCCTCCTTTCCCTATAGAACACACACAAGGCACCATTGTCCTTCCACATGCTGCTTATAGCGCAGCTCGTTGTAGCAGACTAAGATTGTGAGCAAAGATGACTTCCAGAAAGAAACTTCCATCTATTCCAGAGAGGAGCCCACCCTAGATGGCTCCCAGAGACTAGGAGCTACCTTTGAGGTAACCAAAGGAAGCTACAGCTATGTCTTTTTAGCTGTGCTATGATACATTCTCACAAGACAGGAATGAAGAGCATATACTTTCGTTAATTGCTAGCAGACCCTGACAAGATGGAAGATCAATGGATCCTAAAGGGTGGTGAGGCCAGGCAAGCCCATGGCCCGGCAAACGAGTCCAGATGAAGATAGCAGGGTATATGTCATGATTGTCCCTCTGTCTGGGTGAGAAGCACACAGACGCTATGCAGTCATCTCCCTGGGTGGACCAAACGAACATGCACAGAGTTCAAGATCTACTAATGGGCTTGATCTTCAATGAGCCCGAAAAACTAATCAATCTCATTAAAGATAATCACAGTCTTTGTTGAGTTTCTGCCATGAGTCCTATAAAAAGCCCCTAACCTATACCAACAGCTTGGATAGGCAGTCTCCTCCTTGGGGGCCCAGTGCCATTCGGGAGCTAATGTAACTCTGGATTTCTGACATAAAGCTTTACTCTTTCTTTTTACAATAAAATATAATTTTTAAAATTTATAATAAAAAATTTCTCTCGATGATAAGGTCTTCTTGGCAGACTCAGCCACCATTCCACTGCCTGTGAATTTCTTCTTCATCATGAGATAAGGACCTGGGGCCACACTAGTCAGTGGAAGTTGTGTGTGACATGAACATCCAGCGCTCTAAGACCCAAGTTCAGTCCTCCTGAGGTGAGAATGTCTGAATCATACTTCACAACCCCTGTTGCCACCTTTCAATAGAGAAGGGGATAGGACATTCTGCTATAACCTACACACACGCACACACACACACACACACACACACGTATGCACCTGCAACACATATGCCCACACACTACACAAATATATCACCTATTTCACACACACATACATACACTTAGATACAAATATAGATACATAAAAAATAAAAAAAAACTGAAAAAGTATCCAAATGCAAAACAAATAGCCACAGATATGGAAAATATGAAGGTCAAACTAAAGGCAGCTGAGAAGCTGATGAAAAGGCATTTGCCTGAAAACTAAGAAGAGCACATTAGCATCTGCAATGATGAGTTTGTCAACTTGACACACATTAAACCATCCTGGAAGAGTCCCAGGGATGGACTGTTTAAGCCAGCTTGGCCTACAGGCTTGTCTGTGGGGGATTATTTTAGTTAAGTTAATCAGTATGGAAAGTCCTGCCCACTGAGGGTAGCAGTGGAAAGGGGTAAGTACAGACGGTCATGGACCCATTTTCTCTGCTCTATCCCTGATGGGACGGATGGGAGCCTGGAACTGTGAGCTACATAAACTCTCTCTTAAGTCGGTTTTCTCAAGGTATTTTATCATACAGATACACATTCAAAGCAGATTAAAATGGAAAGAAATCCATAGTTTTCTATCTCTTAGAATAGCACATCGGGCAAAGCAAAGGGAACTGTTATGGAAATGTGAGAAAAGCTGCAGATTGCCTCTGAGCACTTATTAGCAACAGTTGTGAAGAGAACGACAGATTTAAGAAAGTCGCAACGTAAGTCATCCGTGTGGCCAAGACAACACATGAAAAAAAATGCTTAGTTAAGTGGGAAGTGCAGACTAAAATCAAATGATAAGCTGTATATGTTTGCAAGACTCTGCACAGAATGAAATAATATTAAGCGTTATCAACAATGTGGGGAGTCACAAGCACCTATACATTGAAGGTGGCATGATAAATTGACCTAGCAGTTTGGCATTGTCTCCAAACATAAAAATATGTGTAACATATAATCTGATAGTTTTACTTGTGGGTGAGCAACCTAGAGAAACTCATATATTCGTAGGTATGCTGTTAAGATAGAAAAGGATATTCACACAGCATTGTGCCACAGTGATTAAAAGTTGGAGAAACTGGCTGGAAAGACGATTTAGAGGTTAAGAGCACTGCCTGCTCTTCCAGAGGTGCTGAGTTCAATTCCCAGTAACCACATGGTGGCTCACAGCCATCTGTAATGAGATCTGGTGTCCTCTTCTGGCCTGTGGCATACATACTTGCAGAACACTATATACATAATAGGTAAATAAATCTTTAAAAAATTAGAGAAACTAACATACCCTTTAAGGTCTGAGTGCACCCCCAAATTCATGTGTTGAAATTCAATCACCAGTGAGCTATAGCACCAGTCTGATTGGTAGGAGTTGATTAAATAAATCACCAAGGCAGAGCCTGTGAGTGTGGGATTAGGGCACTAAAAAGGGGCTTGAGGGACTGTCTGGGTTTCTTCTCCACTTTCTTGATACACAAGAGCAAAGTGTTCATGCATCCCATTTTCCCCTTAGGTCTGTTTTTCCTGGCTAGGATACAACAAGAGGGAATGGTCCCCATGCTCACTCTGCAAACACCATTGCCAGTCTCTTGATCCTGGACTTAAACAGTATCCAAAATAGTGAAAAATAGACATTTATTTGCTAATCACCCGGACTCAGATATTCCACCTTATAAAAGATCCCAACACAGAAGAATATTAAACATAACATTGAGTGAAAGAAGCAAATACCAAATTTGATACACCGAATTTAGCTTTATTATTTTATGGAGTCTATGGAACATACTATTATCTAAACCTTAATTAGTGTCCTTGCTTCTTTTGGCAATGAATTCCGTCATTGGGGTATGAAATTTCCAAAGGATTACTGCAGAAACCATGTTCATGGTGGCCCAGACTGTAGTTTCTTAGAGTATGGCTGTTGACAGGAGCATCCTTCTTAATGGTGGAAATGACTATCCCATTATGTACTTGTGTCCTGGAGATCTCTCTGTTTATGTCTCTGCCAGTGTAGTTGGAAATTCAGATGCTTAGAAAATCATAAAAATTTAAATTCCTGTAGATGTGCTGTGTCGGTGGGGGATGGCACTGAGGAGATGGGAAGGGGAATTCAAACCATTTGGGATCATATACTTAAGTGACAGGAAAACATGGAGAAAGGAATATGTGATAATTACAATAATAATATAAATATACTATATATACTGTAGAAAAAGCTGAAAACGTAGGGCTAAATTCACTGAGATGCATATATGTCTTCTGCATATCCAACACCATTGTGAGTTAGATGATGTAAAACATCCACAGTGTAAGTATAGTTACAATTTACGTAAACATAGTATGTATTTACATTTATTCAGTATTTAAAAACACAGCATACATATTCATTGAAGGAACATGCATATGCCCACGTGTATAACAACGGCAGAAAACTCATCTTCTGACCTCCCTTGTGATTTGATGTTTATATTTCTACGCTATTTTAGATGGTTATTCAGATCTGTGCTAAAATTTCATCTGTTTAATGTACCAGTACAATATGTGTGTGTGTCTCATATTCCTGGCATTCTTTTGTGGTGGATTAGATGACTTTTGCTTTGTACTCTGGTGTTTCCATACTTGAAATTGACAGTAAGGAAGCAAAGAATTTTTAAAAATACATCTCCAAGTGCTGTACAGCCAATCAAAACAGACTGATGCAAATGAGATTGCAGAGGTAAACACAGAAGCATGTACAGATAGACAATGCATAAATTATGCAAATGCATATGATGTAATAAATTCAGATGTCATATTGGATTTGAATATAGAAGTGCATTTTGATGTATGCCAAAGTGCATCTTTGACTTAAAAATGGAAATATGGCAGTTTATGTTGTAATACTGTTTATTGAAATGAAAATATAATTTCATCCATTAATTCAGTCATATGTAAATACATGTTTGAATGTAGGCAGAAAGGGCATAGGTTAAATGGGAATGTCTATCTGTTAGGAAAGGGAGTGGGCTCAGGGACGGAGGATAAAAAGAGAAAGCGATAAGAAGAAAAAGAAACAAGACGTTCAGGCCTTGAACAGACTAGCAAGGGAACCCTGTCATCATTTTAATTAAAAGGAAGAAGGAAAGTAACACGAAATAAAGAGAGACAACAGAGACGAGGAGGAGTGTGGCAGTTAGGGATTAATGTAGACAAATTGTAATAAATATATACAACTTTAATGGAAAAATCAGACTCACGAAACCAAGGTTCCCACGTAGCACAGGAAACAGGAAGAGAGAGCACAGGCTTCTGCGTGCCCAATTTATAAGTAAAACGCTTGCCTGAGGCAAGCATGCCCCCATGGGTTGGGTTAACCCTACATCTCCCCCTTTTGTCTAAATAAGACAGAACTAAGCCAAACATAACTATAAACAATAATAACAAATAATAAATATAACAAACAATATTGAGAACAAAAGTTTTGTCAGACATTTTATCTCAAGGAGTCTAAATAATGTAGAGAGTAATTACAATTATATAATCTTTAACTCTGTCAAAGATCTGAGAAGGGAATAAATATTACTTAACAAATGAGAGATATCCAAAATGTGTCACAAATGACAGAGACAACTGACTACCTGGGCAATCACCCAAAGTCTCGTTTGTAATGTTGAGTCAACCAACTTTGGCTAAGGCCTAACATAACTGACATACCATTATCAAATGTAAGGAACTTTTTTAGAATTATCCTACCCTGTCTTGGCAAGATAAGACAATCCTGTTTTATATCTTTGTCAGTAGTTGAGGTATGGGATTTTCTTAACCCGAAGGCCAGTTTTGTCAAGAAGACAAGCTCCCAGTGGAGTGTCTTTGGTGCTCAACGTTTTTTTGGGAGTAGAGTGCGTTGTCAGGAGTAATTGTGTCTCGTTGGCACAGAATTTTAGGTTAGATTAAAGGCCATTTTTTATAGCTCTTTAAAGAGGCGGAAGATTATACTATCTATACTAAATATAATCTCTATGTATCTAGAAGACCTGATTAACCTAAAAATAAACATGACAAACATATAATTTTTAATACCTATCTAGTTTGAAGACTAAGAGAATAAACAACTGTGCAATATATGAAGACAATGATCTTTACCTGTAAACAATGTCATTACATATCAAATGTAAACAATGTTATTACATAAATAGTATCAGAGGTAGACATGTACATTGTGATATGGTAGATGTATCAATACAATATAGACAAAGTTATAAGCATACTCTTATACAAAAATAGAGGTAGGAACACTCACATTTAATATTTTATATATCAATATACAGGAAACAGTACCAATACAATTTTTTAAAAACAGTAACTCACAAATACCAATCATCCCATCAAACCAGTTAATCCCCCTCTTTTTTTTTTGAATATACCCCTAATTCAGTTTCCGTGTAATTATTTCGGGGCATAAGCTAGCCATGTGGGCGGGCGGATGACGGGGACACAGCCCCGCCGCTCAAATTACTACAGAGGAGCCCAGCAGCTATTTTCTACAGTGAGGTGAGGGGCTGAGACAACGCTTTCGGGTGGGAGATGCTCGTACTAAGATATGAGTTACAGATATCATTAGTAGAAATATCTGTGGAAAGATCATGGGAGGGAGTGCGTCAGGGGACACTGTGTGTCCAGAACTGTCTACACGCTAGCACACAGACTCTAAAATTAGCTTTGTACAATCTATTTTTGGCAGCCTGGCAAGAACAACAATTAGGGTAAAAAATAATAAATAAATACAATTCTTCGAGAACATATAAAAATTAAATAAAACAACCAATCAGAAGAATGGAGACTACAGATATGACAAACAATTGGTGGAATGGAAAATCTGATTGGCCAATAAATATAGGAAGAGTATCATTTTGATTTACTAAACTCTGTAATTTAAAAACCACACTGAATGGAAAATTCCACCTCAGGTTCAGATGCAGCGCTTTACAGGAGGAGGCTGAGGCCAAGAGGATGTCAGGCTGGAGTCTGTCCAGTTCTTCAGTCCCAAGCTACAGTAAAGAGAAAAGGTTTCCACCATGGAAACAATTAGAGCCAGGGTCTAGCTACATCTCGAGCTATAACCAAGCCCAGGTCCTGCAGAACTACACGTTAGGTTCATATCTCACTGCAATGGATACAAAGATATATCTTGGTGGGAGTAGAAAGACTATTACTTGAGTTTTTGCTTTATATTTAAGTTTATTTTTTGACAATTTAGGATATGGATACTGTATATATATATTCTACTCCTCTCTGTCCTTGCTCCAAATCGTCCCACGTCATATTCTTTTACAAAATGCACTTTTAAAAACTTCATCACATAAAAGTGTACCATATCATAACAAAAATCAATGAGAAAAAAAGAGAAATTGTATACCAAGAAAGGAGACCCAAACCAAACTGCATCACTCAACTTCAATAAACGTGAGTGTTCTAAATATTCCAAAGAAAAGGTAGGATGTCACAGATGGTCCTGGTTGTAAGGTTTGTGTCTTGATTGCCGCCCCCCATGAATATGTCTTATTTCAGCATGCATCATTGAAAAGACTGTCCTTGCTCCATGACGTGCAGCATGCTTATTTATCAATGAATTAGCTAAAGAGTTTTTATGTCCCGAGTTCTTTACAGTTCCCCTCAGCTGTATTGATGCTACATTGTTAGCGGTTTACCTGTGAAACATAGTATCTCTAGCTGCTCCTCAGTGTGCCCTGCTCCTTTTAATCTCTAGTCACTTCCCTTGCTGTGAAGTCTGCTTAGAAGGTTGTATAGTTGTCTCCACATGTTTTCATGTGGTTACACCCTTTTCCATTCTTGTTGATTTTTAATAGATTCAAGCGCGTGCGCACGCATGTGTGTGTGTGTGTGTGTGTGTTTTCACTGCTCCTATACAACAGTATTCGAGGT
>JABTXL010012544.1:1271604-1305962 GCA_025134845.1 Neodon shergylaensis | reverse complement strand
TGTGTGTGTGTGTGTTTTCACTGCTCCTATACAACAGTATTCGAGGTAGTCACTTTTACGAACAAACAGGCACCTCCACTATTCACTACCGTTTTCCATTTGCCACTCCTGCTCTTTGTTCATATGCCTTTATTTTATAAACTTTCAACACCTTTTTTGGAGATTTTAATGAACATTTTATAAGATTCCATGTTCTTTCCTTTGGCATAATAACAACACTTTTTTAAAACTTAAAAAAAATCTGTATATGGTAGATCATGTTTATAGTGTTAGCGTTGTGGAAGGCGGAGATTTGCCATGAGTTCCAAGACAGCCTGGGCTATAGAAAGAGACTTTATCCAGAAAAGCAAAGTCCCATAAAAATAAAAGCTGTTTCTGAGAATGCTGTATCTAGTTCAAGTCTATTTTCAATTAACACCATGCATAAGAAACCTAAGTGACTTATACTAAAAGTGTGCCCAGTCCTTTCCTCTCACTCTTTGAGACCTTTCTATCATTCATTTTACTTATATAGTGGTATCTAAAGGCATATCTATATATAAATATATATAATCAAATATATTGTCATTATTTTTGATAACTGCATTTGCTAGATAAATGAAGAATAAAAATAAAAACAAAAGTCTCTTATACCTTTCTTCATTCTCTGTTGCTTTGCTTCCTTTATACGGTCTGAATTGCTGGCATAGAGCATTTTTTCTTTACTTTGAAGAACAATTTTAGTGCTTCTTGTAAGCTTCACTTGCAGTGGACAAATTTTCTTCAGTTTTATTTGAAAAGTTTTAATTTCTCATTTGCTACTTTATTAGTTCAGTGCATTCCTTCACAGCTTCATACACACATGTAATACAGTCAAATTACTCTCAGATGCTGTTCATTTGATGTCCGCTTTGTAGCTGCATCTGAATCTACTGATATTTTAACTACCTTCTGCAGCCCCGTGGTCTCTCATTCAAGATTGTGCTGCTCAGGCTATTGACCGCAGGATTTCTGGTCCTGACTGTGCCAGCTGCCGCCAAATACAGTTTTAATCATTCTATCTACCGATAAAGATTTGGAAGTCAGATGTTGGGGTGAAAACCTGATAGCTCAGAGAGGCCATTTGACCTTTTGGCTGGAGAACCAGCAAGAGAATGTTTATCCATTCATCCTAAACCAAAAAGGCCATGAATCTCTAAATCCCTCCCTATCCCTTACTGTGAGTTTCTCTATCTGTCTTCCCAAGTTCTCCATACTCTCTATGGCTAATTCTTGTCAACTAGTAGCTGGATCGACCCCTGATCCAAGGCTTATTTTATTAACACAGTCTCCGGGATTCACAGTGTTCTCAAATATCCTGCAACAAGACACCACCTGCTTTGCCTGCCTTCCAGACTTCTCTTATCTCCTTCTCATCCTTGTCAGTCCCCACCCTACAAGTCCATTTCTCATGCTTATGTCTCCTGTACTGTTTGGTAAGCCACTAAGTTTATCAAGGACCTGGTGTATGACCATGGTTTGGGAATATCTGCTGAAGGCTGGACGATTAATTCCTTCATTCTTGAGAAATAATTTTGTAGGGTCATAATTCTGAATTAATAGTCCTCTTCCCCAGTCTCATTGTAGAAACTTTTTGGACTTCACTCTTGCTTACGTGGTTTCTGTTGATAGTCATGATTAGTTCCTGTCTTTGCTCTTATGTAGTTGAAGTGCCTTCCCCTTCACCTTCTTTGGGTTTTTCCTTTATCTCTGTTTTCTCCATGTTTTAATACATGTGGCTGTGTGTGTGTGTGTGTGTGTGTGTGTGTGTGTGTGTGCACGTGCGCATGGGTGGGTATCCGATATCAATGGCATCGGCTTTATTCCATACCCATTGAGCTTCCTGGATCTATGATAATGATGTAGTGCAGTCCCAGTCATGAGTTGTTAGAAGACTTCTTCCTTTCCTATGGTGCTATTGCTATGTGTACACTGTGTCTTCTGTAGTTAGTTCACAGTCTCTGGAACTCATATCTGAAGATTCTTTCTCATTGCTTCTCAGATGCAGACACCTTTGTCTCCAGCTGTTTTCAACCTGATCATGGAAATACTCTTCATTTCTCTTGTACTATTGACACCTGCCATTTCTTTCAGTTCATTTCATAGCATTTTTATGATTTCGCTGAAATTATTTCTGTGGTCTCTCATGTTGTTTCATTTTTCCACTAAAGCTTCCTCAGTGTATGGCTCATAGTCAAAACCCACCGGTCCATAATTCTAACATGCATGCCCTTTATGAACCTAATTTTGACCCTTGTTTAATCTCTTTAAAGTTTACTATTGGGTATTTTGGTTTGTTTTTTTTTTTTGACTTTTTAGTGTGTTCTGTAGCTCCGCTGACAAGGTAGAAGTCATAGTAAACAAACCAGGGCTGCAACAGTCAGATGCAGGGGTGGTTCCTTAGGGGTAGATGATGGGCAGAGTTGAGACCTTTATGAGAAAGGCCCCTGAAGCTGTAGCATCCGTAGCAGCATTCCCTTGTGCAATGAGGCCAGGGAGGTTTTGGTGTCCTCTGAGATGTTGAATATATATGGTTTTTTATTCCCTCGTTCTAGGAGCAATGCGAGTTGTATCATCAAGGCAGAATGGGATTAGCATCTAATCTGATATAGGCATAGGGTAAGTGGGGCAGTAGGTTCACCACATAAGAGCTGTATGAATAGAAGTGGCAGGGTTCTGGGACCTCTTGTAGGGCAATATATACAGTCATCATTTCCTTATATTGAGCAGATCCTCCACAAGGGAGAATTATGGTCATCTTTGTCTTGGTTTCCCCTGCAGGGAAAACTACAAAGGCAGTTCCATTCTTTTCACCATCTGTGCAAACAGTGAATGCTGGGGGCAGGGGCCTAGAAGAAAAGACTAAGTGTCTCTCCAGTGTAGTTCTTGATATAGCTTCACTAATTGGGACTCCCCAAAGTGTGTGTCCAGGGTCCCCAGAAATCCCTTAATTTTGAATGGAATTATTAATTTAGAGGGATCTTTTCCATAATGTTGGAGGGACATGTCCCTGATTTTTATGATCATATCAGCTATTTGATTGACTAGAGAGTACACTCTGACAGTGTCCCCAGGATGGTGTGTACCCATTCTAGTGGTTGTGACTGCTGAACAATGGCAGCCAGCATGGTCTTTTTCCCTAATAATATCCAGCCTTGGATTTTATTTATGTTAGCACTACAATTTGAGAGTAAAAAGTTTATTAACTCTCAAGCTTTTTTATCCAGTAGTTTCAGCCTTTATTAAGTATTGCCCAGAAATGAACAGTCCTTTAACCCCATCATGTCCTACAGACCGCCAGTTGGAATCTTGTCTTTCAAAAGACTGGTTTTCTTCCATTCTCACCAGCCACCTTTCTATCTATTTAAATGTCTGTATTGTGTGGAATTGTGTGTTTTTTATTTTGTAGGTTTAGAATTCACTGTTGTTATTTTTTTGTTTCCAATTGGCCCAGATTTGGCACCTGTGTAAACATCTTCTGTCTAGAGTTTGGTTTTGATTTTTTCTGTGAAACTAGCTACATACTTTGAAAAGACAGTAAACATGCATCTTATAACTGAGAAAGTCGTGTGCATGGTGAATCATTATACATTTATTCACACGTTGTCTGTTTAAAGCATCTTGGAGTTCTGGGCCATAGTTACAGGGGGAGCTGATTAGGAATTAATGAACCAATAGATGGTGGGGTTGATTTACTCTGTGGGCAGGCCATCAGAAAGTTCTTAATTTAACTTCTTTCCACTATTAACATGCCATAAGGACAACACTGTACACATTCCTCGTTTAGCTGTTTTTTAACAGAAAACAGTTGAGCAAATAAGCAAAAGTGATCGGCTTGGATACAGAAGGGGATGGAGAGAAGAAAGGGAGGGGGTGTGATATGATTGTCTTTTCATTAAATGGAGAGAGAGAAAGAGAGAGAGAGAGAGAGAGAGAAACAGAGAGGACAGACAGACAGATAGACAGAGATACAGAGAGGAACTGTCAAGTAAAAATTGAGACAGAAAGTGTTCCAAAATAGTCACAACTTTGTTTATAAGCTCTGCCTCTTTCTTTGCTAGATAAGGAAAGCCTTGTGTGCTTATCCAGGACAGTGAAAGCCTTTGAAAGCCTATCAGGACCCTTTCCCTTCCTTCCTCTCATGCATGGTTTGCTGTATAACTGCCAGATTTTCTTGTTGGTGTGATAAAGATAAGTACAGTGTACCCGGATCACGTGTGATGGTTTGAAAGAGAATGACCCCAAAAAGAATGGCAATATTAGATTTTGTTAGAGTAAATGTGGCCTTGTAGGAGGAAGTGTGTCACTGTTGGGGTGGGGTGGGGGTTTGCTTAAGCTACACTCAGGCTCAGTGTGGTACACAGTTCACGTCCTGTTGCCTAGGGATCAGGATGTAGAGTTCTCAGCTCCTTCTCCAGCACCATGCCTGCTTCTACACTGTTATGTCCCACCATGATGATAATGGACTAAACCTCTGAAGTGGAAGCCACTCCAATTAAATTTATTTCCTTTATAAAATTTGCTGTGATCATGGTGCCTCTTCACAGCAATCAAAGCCCTAACTAAATCACTTGTTTTTAAGGACTTGTGTTTTGTTGTTGTTTGTGCTTGTTTGCACAGTATGGAGGTTGAGTGCAGCCAGTGGGAAGAATGCAGATAGGGTAGAAAGCTAGGAACATCACCCGTGCCTCAGCAGCCATGTTCCCAGCACTGCACTTCCCCTTCTAATTTAGACACGGGCTGTGAATTCCGACATAAAGTGAAATCATCTGGAGGGTTTATTTTAAAATACAAACTCCCAAGCCATGCCCAGGATTGTGGATTTGGCCCCTAGTTTAGGAGAGAGACAATTTGTATTTTTAAACTGATCTCAGTTAAGACTGATTCGGAAAATCCAAGAGTCCTGAGAGTTACTCAGATAGAGAAAACAAAAGGAAGCCATTCTGTATTTTGCCCCAAGGACTTGACAATGGACTGTATTTAGTGGATTAGTACTATGTTAGGATGGGCACAGAAGGGAAGATAAAGGGGACTACTTTAAAAGGCTCTGATAGAGTACAAATCTAATGTGACCTGTCTCACATCGCCTGCAACAGCAACTCAGCGTCAATGAGACAAACTAAAGACCGACATGTGGATTTATTACCAAACTCTCATCTGGCAGGTGAACCAGGTCCATTCACCTCGCTTCTCAAGTATTGTTTTGATACATAACAGAATCAAAACTTTCAACCAAGTCCTTCAAGGCAAGGAAAACTTTGTTTTACTATTCAGCGTAATGATGCCCCTTCCAGCTTTGAAATAATTCCTTACAGCTCCCTGTTTTATCACGCAGGTAATCCCACGTTTAATATACTTGTTTTCCTGGAGATATGGCACTCTTCACCCCTACTGTGGAGTGTACCCTTTCTGACAATACTGCTGTAAATTCTGAGGGTTGTTTTGGACATTCATGTTCTGTTATGTGACAAAATGTTTAGCTATTTGACATAATGTTGAATTAGCTTCAGTGCTTATTGTGACATCATGTATATAGTGATTTTCATTTAAAACATCTTTTATTATTTTTTTAATGTTATGAATACATGGTACCCTGGGAATCAGAGTGATATCCTCTGTCAATTTTTTTTTTAATTTTTTATTGAGAAAAAGAAAAAAAAAGTTTCCGCCTTCTCCCAGCCTCCCATTTCCCTCCCCCTCCTCCCACCCTTCTCCCGCTCCCCTCACTCCTCTCCCCCTCCCTCTCCAGTCCAAAGAACAGTCAGGGTTCCCTGCCCTGTGGAAAGTCCAAGGTCCTCCCCCCTCCGTCCATGTCTAGGAAGGTGAACATCCAAACTGGCTAGGCTCCCACACAGCCAGAACTTGAAGTAGGATCAAAACCCAGGGCCATTGTCCTTGGCTTCTCATCAGCCCCCATTGTTCGCCATGTTCAGAGAGTCCGGTTTTATCCCATGCTTCTTCCGTCACAGTCCAGCTGGCCTTGGTGAGCTCCCAATAGATCAGCCCCACTGTCTCAGTGGGTGGGTGCACCCCTCGTGGTCCTGACTTCCTTGCTCATGTTCTCCCTCCTTCCGCTCCTCATTGGGAACTTGGGAGCTCAGTCCGGTGCTCCAGTGTGGGTCTCTGTGACTATCTCCATCCATCACCAGATGAAGGTTCTATAGTGATATGCAAGATATTCGTCAGCATTGCTATAGGAT
Organism: Neodon shergylaensis; assembly: GCA_025134845.1. Taxonomy (NCBI): domain Eukaryota; kingdom Metazoa; phylum Chordata; class Mammalia; order Rodentia; family Cricetidae; genus Neodon; species Neodon shergylaensis. Next base: position 1,299,744 of record JABTXL010012544.1, on the reverse strand, counting down.
AGGGTCATTTCAGGTTCCCTCTCCTCAGCTGCCCAAGGAACTAACTGGGGACCTTGCCTTGGGCTCCTGGGAGCCATTCTAGGTTCAAGACTCTTGCCAACCCTAAGGTGGCTCCCTTAACTAAGAATTGTGCTTCCGTGCTCCCCTATCCAACCTTCCTTTATCCCAATCATCCTGTTTCCCCAAGTTTCCCTCATCCTCCCCTTCTCACTTTTCTCTCCCCATCCCCGTTACCCCCATCCCAACCCACCCCCAAGATCCCAAATTTTCTCCCCGGCAATTTTGTCTACTTCCCATAGCCAAGAGGATAATTATATGTTTTTCCTTGAGTTCGCCTTCTTATTTAGCTTCTTTAGGTTCACCAATTATATACTCTGTGACCATTATTTATGGCTAGAAACCAATTATGAGTGAGTACATCCCATGTTCATCTTTTTGGGTCTGGGTTACCTCACTCAGGTTAGTGTTTTCTATTTCCATCCATTTGCATGCAAAATTCTAGAAGTCCTTGTTTTTTACCGCAGCGTAGTACTCTAATGTGTATATATTCCACACTTTCTTCATCCATTCTTCCATTGAAGGGCATCTAGGTTGTTTCCAGGTTCTGGCTATTACAAATAATACTGCTATGAACATAGTTGAACAAATGCTTTTGTCATGTGATAGGGCATCTCTTGGGTATATTCCCAAGAGTGGTATTGTTGGGTCCAGGGGTGGGATGATCCCGAATTTCCTGAGAAACCGTAACACTGATTTCCAAAGTGGTTGCACGAGATTGCATTCCCACCAGCAATGGATGAGGGTACCCCTTCCTCCACAGCCTCTCCAGCAAAGGCTGTCATTGGTGTTTTTGATTTTAGCCATTCTGACAGGTGTAAGATGATATCTCAAAGTTGTTTTGATTTGCATCTCCCTAATCGCTAAGGAGGTTGAGCATGACCTTAAGTGTCTTTTGGTCATTTGAACTTCTTCTGTTGAGAATTCTCTGTTCAGTTCAGTGCCCCATTTTTTAATTGGGTTAATTAGCATTTTGAAGTCTAGTTTCTTGAGTTCTCTATAAATTTTGGAGATCAGACCTTTGTCTGTTGCCGGGTTGGTGAAGATCTTCTCCCAGTCAGTAGGTTGCCTTTTTGTCTTAGTGACAGTGTCCTTTGCTTTACAGAAGCTTCTCAGTTTTAGTAGGTCCCATTTATTCAATGCTGCCCTTAATGTCTGTGCTGCTGGGGTTATACATAGAAAGCGATCTCCTGTGCCCATTTGTTGTAGGGTGCTTCCCACTTTCTCTTCTATCAGGTTCAGTGTGTTCGGACTGATATTGAGGTCTTTGATCCATTTGGACTTGAGTTTTGTGCAAGGTGATAGATATGGGTCTATTTTCATTCTTCTACAGGTTGATATCCAGTTGTGCCAGCACCATTTGTTGAAGATGCTTTCTTTCCTCCATTGTATACTTTTAGCTCCTTTATCGAAAATGAGGTGATCATAGGTTTGTGGGTTAAAATTTGGGTCTTCTATGCGATTCCATTGATCGACTTCTCTGTTTTTATGCCAGTACCACACTGTTTTCATTACTGTAGCTCTGTAATAGAGTTTGAAGTCGGGGATGGTAATGCTTCCAGAAGATCCTTTATTGTATAGGATTGTTTTGGCTATCCTGGGTTTTTTGTTTTTCCATATAAAGTTGATTATTGTCCTTTCAAGATCTGTGAAGAATTTTGCTGGGATCTTGATGGGGATTGCATTGATCTATAAATTGCCTTTGGTAGAATTGCCATTTTTACTATGTTGATCCTCCCAATCCAAGAGCAAGGGACGTCCTTCCATTTTCTGGTATTCTCTTCAATTTCTTTCTTCAATGCCTTAAAGTTCTTGTCAAATAGGTCTTTCACTTCCTTGGTTAGAGTTACCCCAAGATATTTTATGCTGTTTGTGGCTATCGTGAAAACAAGGGATCTCTGTCTCTGTCTCATTTCATCGCCTGCTGAAGGTTAATATTCAGGAGGATGCCTATATGTTTTTCTTTGGGTTCTCTTTCTTATTTAGCTTCTCTAGGATCACTAATTATAGGCTCAATGTCCTTTATTTCTGGCTAGAAACCCACGATGAGTGAGTACATCCCATGTTCCTCTTTTTGGGTCTGGCTTACCTCACTCAGGATAGTGTTTTCTATTTCCATTCATTTGCCTGCAAAATTCAAGAGGTCCTTGTTTTTTACTGCTGAGTAGTACTCTAATATGTATATATTCCATACTTTCTTCATCCATTCTTCCGTTGATGGGCATCTAGGTTGTTTCCAGGTTCTGGCTATTACAAACAATGCTGCTATGAACATAGTTGAGCATATATTTTTGTTGTATGATAGACATCCTCCTGAATATTAACCTTCAGCAGGCGATGAAATGAGACAGAGACAGAGACCCACATTAGAGCACCGAACAGAAATCTCAAGGTCCAAATCAGGAGCAGAAGGAGAGAGAGCATGAGCAAGGAACTCAGGACCGCGAGGGGTGCACCCACACACTGAGACAATGGGAATGTTCTACTGGGAACTCACCAAGGCCAGCTGGCCTGGGCATGAAAAAGCCTGGGATAAAACCGGGCTCGCTGAATATAGCGGACAATGAGGACTACTGAGAACTCAAGAACAATGGCAATGGGTTTTTGATCCTACTGCACGTGGGAGCCTAGGCAGTTTGGATGCTTACCTTACTAGACCTGGATGGAGGTGGGAGGTCTTTGGACTTCCCATAGGGCAGGGAACCCTGATTGCTCTTTGGGAGGACTTGATTGGGGGAGGGGGAGGGAAAATGGGAGGCGGTGGCGGGGAAGAGACAGAAATCTTTTATAAATAAATAAATAAATAAATAAATAAATTTAAACAAGGGAGGCTGCAATTCAAGCAGTGGGGTTTTGTTGTTGTTGTTTGTTGACTCACCTGTAGAACAAAAATAGAAGAAATGAGGTTACAAAACAGTGTTCATTTTTTTTTTCCGCAAAGTAAAGGGATCAGTTTTCTGTTACATATTCTAAACTTTTTTTGGATGACGTAGTCAGCCTTATTCCTGCAACTTACTTCGGGGCTGGGATTTTCACAAGACCACTCAGCACCACAGAGCGGTGCCGTTAACCTGGACCTCGAGCCCCTTGGAGCAGCGGGCAGGATTGAATTTCAGGCCCGCAGGAAAGCATTGCTGGGACTGAGCACTGCATGGGGATCTGGATTTGGCCTCACAGACTGGTGTTCCTCTCTGCTGAGAGGCAGGTGGCTTCTTGACTGGCGGTCTTCCCACGAGGGGACAGAAGGAAAGGGAGCAGGACAGCAGTTGGTGTGCAGCCTCCGGAGCAGGAAGCTGGGGCTCTTCCACCCCCTATGGTGGGATGCTTCCACATCATATTTCACCGAGTCACAGTTTTCTGAGAATGTCCTAACAGTTTCAAAATGACATTTTTATGTGGCTTAATGTTCCTAATTTGCTACAACTTGTATTATGTCTCTACTTGCCTAAACCACCAACCAGATGGAATACATTCTGGTCAGACATTCAGACAGTTATTATTTAAGGGATAATGTAACCTTTAAAACTTTTCACAAGAGACTAGGAGTCTGATTTTAGTACTCTTTTCTCACAGAATGGAATTTATTCCAAAATAAAGTACCTTTTGGTGGGGAACATCTTATCTCAGTATGAAGCATCTGTTTGGTTTTCTTGTATGCTTTGTTAGCAGTTAGCTAACACATATAATGAGATATAAATATTTGTCAGGAAATGTATAAACAATTTCCTTTACCCACCAAAAAAAGCTGAGTTTGGTTTAAGGATAAAAATAGAGCAATAGAAATGATATATGTGGATTTGAAAGAATTGTATATTCAAGTATTTGAACATATTCCTGCTAAGTCAATTTCGTATCTAATATAATTTGAAACAAGTCATTTGTGGGGAAAAATGGATAAAGAATTTCTGATGGACCAGCCTTTCCTTCAAAGGCCACAGTTGACATCTGACTGTTGGCCCAGAGCTTCTTCCCAGCCATCACCCTACTTAACATCATAAAATTGTGACCTCTTGTTCCTTCATCTCTTTACAGCTTCACCTGCTTCTTTTCATGATGCCGTTCCTCAGCACCCCTTTGTTCCTGAGTGTTCCTGTTCAGTGTCCTTCTATTTATCCCCCCTCTTTTTTCTGTTTCTGTTGATGTTGACAGGTTCCTAGATTTTGCCAGATTCCTTTCCTTCTTTTCTTTTCTTTTTTTTAACAGCCAGTTGTCAAAACAAAACCATCCTCCTTTGATCATGTAGCATGGAGCAGCATTGATCATGCCCAGCTTTCCTAATTATCTTTTCCTGGATGCTAATTCTGATTTCTTACTGGCTGCTTATGTTTCTGTCACCACAACTGATCTACTCATCAAGTATAATAGTACTGAAAGTTATTACCCCCTAAAAACTAAGAATAAAACAAGATATCTGTTTGTGCTACTTCAATTTTACATTGTGATGAAAATTTTAGACACAGAAATAAAGAAAGAAAAAGAAATAAACAACAAGATTGGGAAGGAGAAAGTGGCACTTGGTCTACATGCATTCCTTAATCTTGTATATTGAAAATACCTTTTATGTATGTATATATGTATCTATCTATCTATCTATTTATTTATTTTGGTTTTCAAGTCAAGGTTTGTGCTACAGCTCTAGCTGTTCTGGAACTCACTCTGTAGACCAGGCTGGCCTTGAACTCACGAGATTTGCCTGCCTCTGCCTCCTGAGTGCTGGGGTTAAAGACATGCATTAGCAGCACTCGGTATATGCAGAAAATTCTTAAAATCCCTATCAACTATATGATTAAATAGTTTCCAAAAGTTATAAGATACAAAATTAATGTATAAAAATATATTGAATTTCTATGTACTAGCAAGAATTCTAAGAATGAAGGTAGGAAAACAATTATTGTATGATTATGTCAAGATAATAAAATATTTGTAAATAAACTTAAAAACATTTTTGTAAACTAAATACCTTAAAATATCGTTGAGATATATAAAAGAAAACTTAAATGAATAAAAATATCCACTGTTAATTGATCAGATTATTTACTATTATTAGATGGTAAGATCTCAAAATCGACCTATGTGTTAGCCACAAGAACTCCAAAAATCCCATATGGATTCTTTTTATATCTCTGCTAGAAATATAACTAGAAAAAGATGTTGTGTACAAATATATAGACCTAAGTAAAAAGGTAGAAAAAAAAGAAAATGTAAGTTGGAAAATGGAAACTCTGATTTAAAATTTTATGGCAAAAATCCATAACTAAGGAATGTGTATTTAGAGCTAAGAAAGTTCAAGATAATACAATTGATAAATAATTGTATTCTTGCAATGATCCTAGAGCAGCTGGTTTTTCACAGAAAGAGGAAAATCGGATTTCTTCTTAATCTTTATATATAAATCAAATAAAAATTGATTCAAGTCCAAACTATGAGACTCTTAGAATAAAACCTAGGGGCAAGTCTTTATAAGCTTGAGGAACAAAACTCCAACATAGACACAAAATGACAAATAATTTAAAATGTTAGACTTCGCCAAAATTAAAAGTGGTATGCATGAAAGAAACTATTTTTAAAACTCAGAGACAACTTACAGAGTACGGGGAAATATTTTCAAATTATTTATCCAACAAGGGATTTGTGAAAAGATTATATAAAGAACTCTCTGAACTCAGTGATCAAAAGACAACCTAACTAAAAAAATGATAATGGGTTTGTTTGGTCTGGTTTGGTTTTTCAAGGATGAGTTTTACCATATTGTCATGAACCAGCCTTCTACCTCCAAAACTCTGGAAGTACAGGAATGTGATTCCTTGGCAGGCTGTAATAGTTCATTTCAACAAACACTTTGCATGAGATCGCTAATATAAAGACTGACAAGGACCAGCTAATTTGTAGACAAATGGAACACCCATGCACATAGTGGGAACAGAAAACCAAGAGTTGCTTTGGAAAGTGTTTAGCAATCCCTCAAATAACACACATGCTAGTGGTTCCACTTTTTTGGCTATGACCCCCACAAAACTCTGTTCATGAACATTCATAACATCAAAAAATAGAAACAACTGACATGCCCATAAGCTGACATAAACAATACACGAAGCATTAGTGGTTATAAAAGCGCATATTCTGCACAATGGATGACTTTATAAACTTCACCCTAAGTAAAAGAAGATACCCTCAAAGGATCACATTGTGATCATTTATTTAGATGTAACACCATTCCTATTGAATGACCCTGGTAGAAAGGTCCATTATGGCAGAAAGCTAAGGGCTGAATGGAGCTGATCTGTACAGGAGGAAGAAAATTGAAGGGGACGGGCATGGAGCTAATAAGCATAGGGTTTTTTGGGGGGAACATTTCAAATTATGGGATTGTTTCATGACTTCCTGCGTACTGAAGGCCAACAATCACACAACTTAAATGAGTGAAATGAATGCCATATGAATTATATTTCAACAAAGCTGTAAATTTGTTTTGCAGAGTGAGTGGTAGCTACATTTAAAGTGATTCTCCCCCCTCCCCCTCATACAGCACATGATTATTAACCTCTAACCTTTCATATTACCTGTTGATGAGGGCAGCTTTCCTTTTCATAAAGATTTGTGTGTCTGTGCTCCTCCTGCATGACAGATGGCTGTGGAGGCAGAAGGTCTCAGATCCCTGGAACTGGAATCACAGTTGTGAGTCATCTTGGGGGTGCTGAGAATCAAGGCCAGCTCCTCTGTAAAAGCAGCAAGGGCTTGTAACCACTAAGAAATGGTCCCGGATCATTGTACTTACTTTTACAACTGTTTATCTTTTCTTTTTACCTTTCCATAGTGATCTATAAGCAAACTAGTACATTTATTTATAAACAACCTATTTTATTTATAAACAACATCACATTGCTTGATGTGAAGTGTAAATCTTTTGCCCTAGTTATTTAACTTTTTGAAAATTATATTTTGTGCAACTTTGGACCCCATTTAAAAATTTTGTATATTGTCTATTATCCATCTTTTCAATTTTCACTTTTTTTTAGTTTAAGACCTATTTTATTTTAGTGTGTGTGTGCATGTGCATACGTGCGTGCGTGTGTATGTGTGTGTGTGTATATGGGAGTGAAGGTGTCTGCAAAGGCCAGAAGAGGACATGATCCTCTGGAGCTAGAGCTACAGGTGTTGTGAGCTGTCTGACTGAGTACTGGGAACTGAATTCCCGTCCTCCGGGGAGGCAAGAAGTACTCAACCCCTGAACAGTCCCCCTATCATTTTTAATAGTTTTCTTAATGTGTATCTTTGTTAGAGAGGCATTTTTCAAGGAAACAAAGCCAGTTCATGTTTTTCTGTGACTTTTCAGTAGAAGTACTCATGATCTTTGTTTAAATATTGTGATTGCATCGTTATCGTGTTGATTTTTATTGGCGTATATTCATTGCACAAAATAATGAGTTTCATTACAATATTCCCATGCATGCATGCATCATATATGTTAATCCCATTCACCATCTTCCCACTTCCCCCACTCTTTTCCTACTACCTCTCTCTCTTCTCAATAGTCCTGCATTCTCTTTCAATTATTTTTTGCATTAAGCCTACGTTTCAGTTCATCAAATGAGAGAAAGCAAGTGAGGCTCATCTTTCTGGGTCTTTCTTCATCTTCTAGAATTTCTAAAATTATATCTTCATGATTCAAACTTTGACCTCTCTGAAATTTATATTGAAATGCAAATTCAGCCTCACTGTTTCTGTAGCGTCTGATTCTTGTCCCTGTTAGACATGGTGATGTATTTCTCCAACAGATTGTACACACACAGTACATTAAGTTTGCAGTTACTTGGGTCAGTTTTAAAGACCAAACCATTATCTCTTCTATAGCACTCTTCATTTAACCATCTTACTGTCTGTAACCATCATTTTACCTATAAAGGTAAAAGTTACCTTTATAGCTCTCTGATCTATTCCAGATATTTCTGATTGTCTTCATACACACACACACACACACACACACAAACTTCAGAACAAACAAACTTATCCTGCTTTTAAATAGGAAAAATAAAAGTCACCATATTAACAGGGAACTATGCTCCCTAAAGCAAGAAGATTGCCCAGTGGCTTTACATTTAATTCAAACAGACACGTCACTGTTTTTCTGACTTAGAAGATGTTTTATGCATACAAGTCTTTAAAAATAATTTATCAGTACAGCACTGCATTTTATTAAGGGTTGTATACATTAGTTCTAAATATTTTTGCTTTGTTGGTGGATCTTTTATTCTGCTTTGTTTTTTTTTATTTAAAATGGTATGCAATACTAAAGGAGAAACTTGATCATATGAAATTAGAATATGAAGGGACTTTGCTGATTTCAGATGGTTGAAACTAACAACTGGTTACGGCTTCTTCTTCCCTCACAGATGAGGAAAAGGAGTCACGGAGGTTTCAGTAACTTACCTGGGTTTACACAGTTACAACTGAACTAGAATTTGGAACAAAGCACCAGAGGCCTCTTTCTTATCATCCTTCCTCTGGTCTGTGTCTTGATGCAGCGTGGAGTTGAGAGTGAGGGAATGCAGTACAAACTGGCAGAAATGCAGGCTTCCGGAATTTTGAGTTCCTCTTGAAAACTACCCTCTCAAAGATCAGGAGATAATGCGCACAAGCTGTATTCACCTTGGTTTTCTGGTTCGCAACAGTTCCTGTTAAGGAAGAAACTGAACAGTGGCATACCAACGCTAGAAGATAAAAAGAGAACTGTGGGCCGCCTAGAGGTAAATGGTCACTTTGTCATCTCTAAGACAGACTTATAAGAATCCAGATGGCTCTCTTTGGTTAAGGTGCTGAAAGCCATACAAAAGCCCGTGCAACAAACCCAAATATGCCCAAACTAGCTTAATAACTGGCAGCTGCCTTATTCCTACTTCCAACTTCTGATCAACCAGAGAAGCCTAAATATAGACACACCCCTCCCCAACAATGACACGGGGTGTACTGCCTCTATGTAATGTAGCTGTGGCTTTCCACACGGCCAGTCTTTATTCAGACACACTTGAGCCTCCTCTCTTCTCTCCATAAAGCACTTCCACCCTCTGCCCGCCTGTTTGCTAAGCACTAGTGATGGTTGCTGACTCTCACACTACAGCAAGCTCTAAATAAATAGCCTTTGCTTTTTTTCAGCTGGGTGGTCTCCATTTGCTTTCCAAAATGGTTTTTTTTTTTTTTTGAGTGCATGTGTCTGTATTTTCCATTACACTGTGAGCTTGAAGACATGGCTGCTTTATTTATCCTGTGTTCAAACTTCCTGAGCATAGCCTCATGCGCTTTTTCATATTTAAAATATTTGTTGACTGGCTTTCTTGGGAATTTAACTTGCTTCAGCTTCCAGGTGCTATTTGGAAATGCCTGTTTTGTGGCAGCAATTTACAGCTCAATAAATTATGTTGGAAAGACTTGCTCCTTTGTGCAACAGAGGTGACGGTGATAATGGTGATAACTAAGGTGTTGTGTTAGCAATACTAACATCCATTATATGCGAAACAGTACTTTAGTTAAATATTAGCTTCAACACAGCCAAAGGAGTAAACATTATTAAGATTCCTGTCTGATGCCTAAAGAATTTAAAGACAATAAGCCCAACTACCTTCAACCAAAACTGGACATGGAAGGAACCAAGTTTTAATTCAGGAATCTTAGCATAGAGTCAACCCTCTCAATTACTAAACTTTACTTTCTCTCAGTCTTAAATCCAGGTTTAATATGGCTCACTTTGTTCCAAAGTGTTCCTAGATATCATGTCCTGAGGACCCAAAAGGAAATAGAATAGGGTCCCTCCCTTGAGGAAGTTTGGCAGAGTTGTACACTTGCATCTTTGGAGAGGAGCGAAAGTGTCAGGGGCTCGTAGAGAAGGGGACTTGTGGAGGGGTATCAGAAGGTAGATTTGTGCAGAAAGTCACTTTCCTTAGGGCATCAGCAAAGGCTTGACTGGCAATAGGGCTTGCGGGAAGTGGGAAAGCAGAAATATTTTTGGAGAGAAAGAAACTAGACCCTGCACTTCTATGTGAAGACTGTAAACTTTGGCCACAGTTCTGTTTCCATCTTGTGATGGGAAGGTATGAGTTAATATAATGGAGTCAAGTATGTCTATGATCCCTTCGTTCTGAATTGAAACTCTTTGCCGGGCAGAACAACCAAGTCAGAGGGTTTGAGAGGACACACCTTGGAGGATGGGGGCAGGTAGTGTGTGGGACTCCACTTAGTGTAGTTCTGCCTTTGGTCGAGGAGGCACAAGGCAAGCCAGATGGTGAGCGGGAGGGGAGATCACATTCCAGGGAGCTTCTTTTCTGACCCTCTGAATATGTCTGAAGGAAGCATTTTAACTGCTTTTGGATCCCTGTTACCTACACGTAAAAGAAGGCAGTGTTACCCGCAATCTTTAAGATTCTGAAATTCTAATCATAGAAAGAATATTAAACTTTGGTGAAACACTTCACCTTTTCAAATAAAGACAGTCTTAGCAATCTCTGCGTAGAATCAGCTGAAGTTCTGTCACCCATAAAAGTGACCCTAGGGAGAGGGTTATTGCTTTCCAAACACAATAAAAAGCTCATGAAACAAAAGTGTTTGAAAGTCACCCAATATAAACAGAGTGCTTCTTTTCTATTAAAGCATTAAAACAGTTCTATAAAAAGCAGAAAATTCCTGAAGCCTCAACTGCCAAACCTATTCCTGAATTCCAAAGAGTCTGCCTTTCCAGTTCGTATTCTGATCTTGAAGATGTTGCGGATGAAGAGGGGAGGAAAAAGTCCTCTTTAAGTCTCCTTTGGCTAGGGCCCAAGTATGTCAGCATTGCTTCTGGCTGTGTGTTTCCTCCTCTGCAGGGCCATTTCTAAACAATGGCCTTTTAGGCTGAGCAAGCAATGGGGTGGCGATGGCTCACTGCAACAGATTTGCAGAAGAGGAAGCTGGAGAATACTGGGAGGCAATACCAGATGAGTACCAAATTCCAAATCTGTTTGGAAAGTAGGATCAGTCGACATAAAATTGACTTGCTATAGACTTAGTTATTTTTATAAAAGGAAATCTAGAGCATAGGTTCAAAGAAGAAAGTTAAACCACATTTCTTCTGTTACTATTGATAAACTTTGTCTAGTTTTTACAATAAATAATGAATTGTTACACAGCTCCAACCATACAATAACAACAATGTACTCTCTATTAGCACTGACTCTCGGTTAAGTGGCATTATAAATTTAATCATTACTATCATTAATTTTCCAAATGTCTTAGAAGAAATCAGGAGTTCCATAAAAAATAGTTGCAACGCACCAATCCTATCCTACAACACACTGGAATTTCAAGTTATCATGTCCTACGTGATGCTCCAGAAGAAATCAGACTAAGTACAAGATGAAGATTAACTTGGATTAGTTTCCTGTGGTCTTCCTTCCTGCTTTATATGACTTAGGAGGTCCTAATACTCTTAGTATTGAAGTTTGATTTCATCGAGGACATTTGATTTCATTCGAGATTTGAATTTGGTATGTATAATTTCTTTCCTATGTAAAAGCCTACTAATTTTAGTTGTGATTATAATACCTGTTAGGAGTATTTCCTAACTGAGCCTCTCCGCTGGTGCAAAAAACTCCAATCAAACCAGATTAGACTAAATCAAAAATGCCCACATTTAATGAATGTCACACTCTCAGGTAGCCGGAAGCATGGGGAGGTGGCAGAAGGAGAGCACACAAAACACAAAACCACATGTTCCTTTTTCCAGCTCAAGCCTAAATACCCTGTGGGAGTGTTCTGATCCTTCCCAGGGAGGGGTCAACGCTTGGCAGGCTGGGAGTTGGAGTCCAAGAGCTTGGCAATTTCCAGGCGTGGGGCTGGGGTGACCCTTCCAACTCAATATTACATTCCAGACTCTTTAGATAGACACTTCCAACTCAATATTACAATACCATCCTATATTTAATGGTGTATGTGTGTATCTGTCTGTGTCTCTGTGTGTATGTCTGTGCATGTGTGAGATCATGTGCATGTGTGTGTGGAATGTGTGTGCATATGTGTGTATTTGTGTGTGCATGTGGGGTATTCGGGTGTATTATGGGGGAGTGGGGTGTTTGTATATCTTTGAGTGTGTAGATGTATATGTGGGTGGTATGTATGGGTGTGTGTGTTTGCATGTGTATGAGTGTGTGTGTGTATGTGGGGGGTTGTGTATGTGCGTATGTGAAGGGTGGGGAGTGGATGTGCATAGGGTGTGTGTATGCATGTGCATGCATCTGTGTATGTATGTGTGTGCGTAAGTGTGTCTGTGTGGAGTGGGCATATAGCTATGTGAGGAGTCTGTGTGTGTGAGTGAGTGTGTGTATGTGTGTAAATTTACACATTCTTTTTTTCTGGTTTAAAAACAGAATGATGACAACTTTAAAGTAGAAATTTACAGTTTAGAGAAGACTTTAGAAGTGGATGTGCATCTCAGGGCCTTACTCCTTCCTCGATGGTCCTTGAAACCATAATTCAACACATCACCAGATGTTTGCTGCTCCAGGGCGCTCAGAGGATGCTTCAGGGAATTCTGACATTTTGGGGCTGGGGACCTTGTTATGCTTGAAGCTTCACTGGTGGAACGTCAACATTCTTTGCTTTCTCTTTGCAAAATATTTGCTGCAAAGTGTAAATAAAGAAAGATGAGCATTTCTTCACATTGCTGTGCGGAAACATCTGACATCTGGACTTGTGTTTACGCCTCCTGCACCGCAGGCCTGTCCTTCAAAGCAGTCTGGAGTTTTGCTTTCGCTTGCTTCAACGTCCAGAAAGTAACTTTAATGTTTTTCTTAGGAAGATGATTTTGTTCAAACATATGGTGCATCTTAAATATTTGAGCCAAAAAAACAAGTCACCGAGTGGGGACATTTTCCAGTTTCTCTTTACCGCACACCTGCTTATGTCCCAAGGGCTCTGTGTCACTCAGGGCCCCACCTACTTTGTCTAAATATAAGATCCGAAAATAACACAGTGCCTTAGGAGATATCATTTAAAAATATATTTCTACCTTGCCTGCTCCAAACAATGTGACTACAAAGAATCATACAGCCGAATAAAGCAAATAAATAAGAAATGAGAGAGAAAAGTAGGCACGGAATGGGGTGGAGAATCAGCAGAAAGTGAGAACAGAACAACAGGCAGAACCTTCACAGCCTTAGTACCCATAATATACACTCAATACAGTGTGGCTGTCATTTCTCTCTGCATGTCCTTGCAAACTAGTCAAAAACAGAAACAGAAGCACAATTGCTTGTGCGAGGTTCAGTGTTTGGAAAGACAAAGCAACTGTTTGGGAGATGTGTATGGGGTGTGTGTCATATATTTGTGTGTGTGTGTGCAGTTTATGTTTGTGTTGTCTGTATGTGTGTGGTGTGTGTTTGTGTTGTCTGTGTGTTATGTTGTGATATGTATGGTGTGTGTGTGGCGTGCGTTTGTGTTGCCTATATGTGTGTGTTGTGATGTGTATGGTGTGTGTGTATGGCATGTGTTTGTGCTGTCTATATGTGTGTGTTGCAGTGTGTATGGTGTGTGTTGTGATGTGTATGGTGTGTCTGTGCTGTCTGTATGTGTGTGTTGTGATGTGTATGGTGTGTGTGTGTGTGTGTGTGTGGTGTTGACTAGAGACATCAGATGTCTTCCTCAATTACTCTCCACCTTATTCTTTTGAGACAAGATCTCTTATTGAACCTCACTAATTTGACCGATGACTAGCCAGCAGGCCGCAGGCAGCATCCTGTGTCCACCTCCCCAGCAGGGCTTACAGGCACCTATAAGAGCTCCTGAAAATTGTAAGATGTGAGGACTGAAGATTAGACTCAGGTCCCCATGCTGTGTGTCAAGCGCATTACCACGTGAGACGTCTTCCAAGGACCAGAAGGCCCTTCTTCAAACAGTAACAACAGAGCTGAGATCAATGATGGGAAGGAAGTCAGCAAAATCTGGGGACATCCCCACAATCCCTAGAGTCAACTATAGATGCCATTGTTCAGGAGTGGATTTGAACTTGCAGTGACCTAGAATCCTACAGATGAATTATACAGAACAAAGAATATGCGTGGCAGGAATGCCCAGGTCTACAGAGCTCATGGGTAGAAATTAGAAAGGAAGTCTCCCACTGGAAAGACTTGAATCTCACTATCTGGATGTCTGAATGCCATAAAAAGATGGAGATTATTTGATATTCTAATATGCTGGAAGAATATCTTTAATGTGTGTTTGAAAAATTGCAATGGTAAAAATTGATTATATTAATCAAATTTTTTGCTACAACAAAATATCTGATCAAAGCAATTTGAAGAAGGAATGATTTATTTTGTCTTCTACTTTGAGAAATTCCTCATGTTGAAGACGTCATGGAGGCAGACACATGAGGCAGCTGGTCTCTTCACATCTGCAGTCAGGGTGCAGAGCACAGCAAATTCTCCTGCTGAGCTAGCTTTAGGCTTTTTATTGAGTCCAGGACCCCAACTCATAGACGGGTACCACCCACATTTAGAGAGGATCCTCCCACACGAATTAATCTAATCTAGAAAATCACCCATCAACCCATCAACAGTTCAGGAGAGATTTGTCTCCAATATGATTCAGGATCCTGTCAAGTTCACAATATAAACCATCTCAAAGATAACTAAGACATTACTTGATTTATATTGATTGCTACCTAAAAATGATCCCACATTTTGGGATTGTGCTCAGTAGAGGACCATACTTAACATGTCAGTAAAAGCCAAAAACTTTAGATCCTCACGCTGTATAGTTAGAGCCACCAATTTCACTGGCAGCAAACCTTATATGAAATTTCAATGATTCTGTGTCTACCAGAGGTGAAAAAGAATCAGTGTTAGAGATGAGGGAATTCTGTCTGTTGGGTGCTAAGAAGCCACAAGGAATACTATATCAGAGCCAGCATACAAGCTGTAAGCCCATCTCCATAAGTCTTCTTTTTTAAGATTTAATATTAGTGTGTGTATGTGTGTGTCCCCAGGAGCGCAGGTGCTCACAAATGCCAGAGACATGGACTCCCTCTCAAACTGGACTTAGGAGCAATTGCGAGCCTCCTGACATGAGTACTGGAAGCTGAACTTGCAGTCCAGGCTTCTAACCATGGAGCTGCATCTCCAGCCCTGTCAAAGTTTTCCTTGTTTTGTTTTCTTTTGCTTTTCGTGTGAGTGGTTCCTCTGTCCTCAGCAGGTTTAGAGTATTATAGCAAGGATATAAAAAGGATCCCTCCTGGATGGGCATCATGAAGGACGTTAGAAACTACATCATCTAGACCCTTGCTGAAATATAGAACCATGAAGAACAGTGGTGGCATTGGCATGGGAATGCAGTCCCAGAAGATGTGTGAAATCCACCATCCTCAGCCCTGCATGTGTGGAGTCAGTCCTAATGTATCACGGCAGCATCCTTCAGCCTTCTATTCATTGCTGTGAAGGCTGTTGAAAAACGGTAGAATTACCTTTAAAAAATTATATTTTGAGATGACCATGACATCATCTTTGGATATTTGGCAACGCCTTGGAAACAGCTGCCATAGGGGCTCTTTTTCATGTTTTTTTTTTTTAACAACGCTGTGACATCAGCTTAAGGCTGCCACTACATCATCATGTAAACAAATGTGCTCTACCCTGAAGGTTCTAGAAGGAAAGCTAGGCTCCAAATCTGGAAACCAAACCAGAACAACATATCCAATAGTTTGGGCAGAGCTGTCTTTTTTTTTTTTTTTTTTTTTTTGCCTAGGAAGATCTGGCTTCTAATGCTGAGGGTTGAACTGAGAGCCATCTGCATGCTGTGCTAGTGTTTACTACTCCGCTACCTTCCCAGTCTGAGAAGTGGCTTTCAAAAATGGCGGTGTGATTCCCACTTCTGACTCCAGTTGATTGTGAACTTTGACCTTACTGATCAGCTTAGTAAATATATCCATGTCCATGGGAATATGTGTTCTTTTTGCTTCAGTGTGAAGGGGAATTAAAAATATACAATATTTCCAATGAGGTCCCAGCCTTTTACAGATCAGCATGAACTGATCCGTTGGGACTTGTGCCTGTTGCTATTTTCTGAAATTCTTACTACTTTTCACAGTAGGGGAATATACACCATCACCTCTTCCCATTCTCCCTTCCTTGCTCCTGACTGTGTGTGAAACATTGCTAGGACAAGGGTCGAGGAAAGAAAGCTTGAGGGATTCACGAGACCCTTCTTAGGCAAAGGATGCCATTAGTCGACAAGGAAGACAAGTTTCTCTACAAGTACAGAGTCCTACAAACCCATTTGATTAATCAGAATGTCTCTCACTAAAATAAACATGTCCTCCATGTGGATTTGAAGATCCACACACCTACTGCAATCTAACTCAAAATGTTGTTTTACTCTAATTAGACACAGCGTGTTTCTAGGATGGCCAGGGCATCCTCATTGATCCTGATGAAATTTAAACCAAGGCGTGGCAGCTTTTCACTTCCTTGAGTTGGAGACTGTCCACCCATCCTGAGTTATTCTACCAATATCTCAAGCAAATGCTATTTTTGCTTACATGCTGCACTTCCTCTTTAGGCACAGTTAACAGAAAGAGCATCAATAATCATGCTCCGTATTCTTCTAGAATAATGCTGGGCAAACTCTAAAGGTCTGTGGTTTATGTGGGGGCTTTATTACCTCCCAAACAAAGGAGATGACTTCTCCAGGAAAAGCCTTTGGAGATCCATGCCCTCTGTGACAGCTGACCTTTCAGAGGCCTCTGACTCTGGTGGGCTTCCAGTGGAGCTCCTGTGTGTAGCACGAATTAGTAAAAACCCAGAGACAGATATTAGGGTTCAACCTAAAGGTCAGAAAAGCCAAACAGCCAGCCACTGGCTCTTACCTCTACAGCAGTCTGAAATGGCGATCCTGTCTCCAGGAATCCTCAGAATGAGACTGAGTGAGTTTCCTCCTGTCTTATATTCCTCTCTAGTGCTGGGATTAAAGGTGTGCACCACTACTGCCTCGTTTCTAAGGCAAAATGGTGTGGCTATTGAGATTAAAGATGTGTGTCACCTCTGCCTGGTCTGTAAAGCTGACAAGGGGGCTGTTTTATATCTCTGATCTTCAGGCAAGCTTTATTTATTAAAGTGTGAATGAAATATCACTACAGCTGTGGGCCTGGCCTCTCTGTCTCCCAAATTCCCAGAGGATTCAACAACTCCCATGGCTGTTTCACAACATGGAAATGACCTCAAAATCTGTAAGGATCTGCCCAGGTTTAGACAGCTAGGAAGAACCTTGGATTTGAAATATTGCTATCTGCCTGCACGACCTTTCTGTGGACAACTGCCTTGAGTCCAGACATTACTCAGACCAACGGGGATCCCCAGCAGTGTCTCAAAGGTCTCTGGATTAACTGCCTACTAATGAGTCAATTAAACCATACTCTTATTTACAGCTACGGTGATGTCACCCTTTCATTAAAGCTAATATTTCAGAACTTAGTCCTTCCAAATAAAACTTTGACCTACACGTTATTGCTTTTCACTCAGAGCTGGCAAAATTACGAAAGCACTATCAACATATGGTGATGGTTTCCTCTGTGCCAGGAGCTGCCATATGGGCTATTTTCATGTCAGCTTCCAAAGACTCCATGGGGGCATGTAGCATCTTCATGGGAAAGATTAGGAAATCAGGTTCATGCTAATATTTTACAGCTAAAATTCTACTACAAAAATCATTATCATAATAATGATAAAAAGGATGAGTTGCTTTGACATTTATTAGCTTTGACACACCTTCCATCTTCCTCACTGGCTTTTGGGTTAAATTTTGTGTAAACAGAGACTGCATTTTGTTTCCTGGCTGCCCAGACCCAAATAATCACATGGAAACTATATTAATTACAATGTTGTTGGGTCAATGGCTCAGGCATAACCCTAGCTAGCTCTTACATCTTTAATTAACCCATTTCTATTAATTTGTGCATCCCCTCAAGTCTGTGGCTCACCAGTAAGGTCCTGGTGTTTTTCTTCTTCAACAGCTACATGGCATCCCTCTGACTCTGCCTTCTCTCTCCCTGCATTCAGTTTAGTTTTCCTGCCTACCTATATTCTCCCCTGCCATAGGCCAAAATAACTTCTTTGTTAGCCAATGGTAATGAAGCATATTCACAGCATACAGAGGGAATTCCGACATCACTTTTGGGTCTCCTAATTTCAAGACAAAGCCTAAGTGCTATGCATGTCTACATACACACATACATATACATTTATATGTAACATTCCTTAAAGCACAAATATTATGCTATGAACCAACGCTGTAAACATTAATGGATACATACATCTTTAAAACTGGGAGGAATTGTGGGTCATTTCACTCCCCTTGAATCTTCAAAGGAGGCAACAGGAAACAGGAAGTGATGAATACAGAATCAGAAATGCAGAGTTGCTTGCATGAGAACCACAGAGTCCAGACTAAATGCTTTCTATTCTTATGAAATGCCTGGTAAATTACCAATTAAGTGGACTAAAAGGAAGAGAAGAGGGTCAAAAGAACAACTTCAAGAAGAGTTATACTAGTTAAAACAGTAAAAATTAACATACACATGACAGCTTTGTGAATTTATGGCATAAAGAGAAATGCAGTTTTCATTAAGTAGAAAATAGGCTAACAGTTTTTAACTGTTTAGCATAGGGCGACTCATAGCCATTATTTGAACTTCTCATCATGCAGTCATGTTAACAGGCTCCACCCCTCCCCACCTCCTAATTTGGGGGGAAAAGAAAAAGAAAAACAATTGTTAAATAATAAAATAGCATAAAACCTCATTGATAAAGAGGGAATTTCTGCACAGTAGGTAATAAATACCCATGTACGTTATACAGTCTTCTGACACATTTTCTTGGCAGATGTTGGTCAATATGCTCGTGTTCTAAGGGACAAGAGACGGACAAAGGCACAGAGCACTCTGCACATGAGCACAGTGTTCTGCTCTGACAGCAGGCCCGTGATGTGGGGTCCATCCCTGTCCTCTGGACTAGCCCATCACGCAGACTACATTCCTGAGTATCACAGGCCACAGGCAACCTGGTAGTTGTTTCTGGATCTGACCCAAACTGTTGTTTAGTTGTTTATGTTTACAAATGTCGTCTTCTCATGGCTTAACTAGGCACTATCTTATTTTCCAGGGTGTGAGTTAGAAGACAGACCATAGTTTTCCTTCCAAATTGTCAATCAAGATGCCCGTGGGAAAAAGATGTTGCTGAAGGACTGGTCAAGCACCCACATGCCGTGAGGCTGTAACCTACAAGGTTAGAATACACAGATGTCCAAAACCAGGCAAATGGAGGGCAAGATTTTTGTTGGGAATATGTGTGTTATTTTAAACAAAGGCCACAAAATGCTGTCTTAAAAGGCCGTCCTTTAAATATCTCATTGTCACACTGTGAAGCCCCACTCATGGCTGACTGGCACAGTCACTCCACCTAAATAAATAGAGAGGAACACTTGGGGGAGAGATGGAGAAACTGGCCTTTTCTAACCCCAGTTCTGACCCTGACTTGGTGTGTGGTCCTGAGAAAGCCATTTAACCTCTTGGTGGCTCACATCCCCTCCAGAATCTCACATTTCAGCGGGTAAAGTGAGGATAGGGTTTTGGAATTATCTTCCTTAAGATCCAGGAATGCTTAAAGAAAGAATGAATATTTTCTAAAAGCAGAATAAAAATAAATTTTAATAGAACAGTATTTTGACTAAGATCCGTATGTGGGTGGATCAAAGAGTTTGAACAACCTTAGATTTTGGTGTCAAATTAATCTTCTATTCTTTTCCAGTTGCAATTTAGTATTTTTTTTATATGGAAAGATACAGATTTTGTTAACAAGGAGAAAAAGTAGCTCCAACATAAATTTAGCATAGTCACGTATTTACTCTTGAGTCCATTATTAAGAATATGTCAGGGCACATTGCCATCTCCTCTGTGTACCAGCAAAACAGCAAAGGAGAGGGTTTTTTTTCTGCACAAGAAGTTAGTTTACATGAGGAAGGTACTTCTGAAGAGTATTTCCAGCAATTCCAGGCCCAATTATTGAAAACAGTTTTGTATCTATAAAAGTTACACACACTCACACGCACACACACACACCACAGAGCACACACACACACACATACAGATGTACCTCACACACCATGAACACTTTTATCTCTGGATTTCTATACTACAGCCCTCTGAAACAGTTTTACAAGAAAACTAACATTTAAATTACTTACTCTTTAATAATCGCATGATATGCAATTCATTTTAAAAGTGTATACATGTAAGAATGGGAGAGACTAATACAGTGTCTAGTTGAGGAAAGATTTTAAAATCCTGTGAGGTGGACACCACTATATCCATTTTAGAAAGGAGATGGAGGCAAAGACAGGTAAAGTGACCTAAGAAATGAGAATAGAAGGCTGGGATGGTCCCAATTGTGGATTCATGGGCATGCAAGCAATAGAACACCCTAACTCCACAAAAAAAAAGCAGGTATCTTAATCTCAACAGAAAAGACAAAAAAGTTTGAAATTTTAGGGTTTCAGCAAATATGTTATTTGCTAATTGATACCCATCACAGGAATCCTCAATAGGACACGCTAGCATCCTGTGAGCCTGAGCCTCAGCACTGGCAATGCTGAGAAAAGAGAAAAGAAGGTGCAAGATTGGAGCCACAAAGACAAAATGGGTATCTGTCCATTTTGTTTTGGGAAGTTCATCTGGCTGGATGACTTTATTTAAACTAAATATTTCTCCTAGGTGTTCCAGGTGCCAAGGGCTGTGAATTACGGGGGCTTTAGATATAACTGATAAATAGTTCAAGCCTCCAAGGAGTGTCCAGATGGACTGTCTAATATACAAAGGTTCAGAATTTCAGGTATTGAAAAACTCTATAAGGGAGCAAACAAAATGGTTTAAGAGACCAAGAGAAGGCCATAGGCCTGCTGAGAGTTGGATGCTGGGTAAGTGTTACATGAGTAGAAGGGCGAAGCAGGGATGCCAGCAGGAGCCAAGACATGAAATAAGCTACACACTGGCTTCTGGGCACAGCAAATGGTCACTTAATCATATACCCAGAACCTAAGCGGAGTCATAAGTTGACATGAAGCAGCCAGATCTTATGAATGTCATGCAAAGGCAGTATATCTTGCTCTTGCAGGAAATACAGCACCATCAGAAACTCTTTTAAGGGCTAAGCAAAATAATCAGATTTAAATTTTAGAAACATGAATCTCAGATCTTGGTAGATGAGAACTAAAGCAAGGACTCCAGTTCGGATGTATTTGGACATGCTGGTAACACTCTGAAGATACGAATCACCGGTGGGTGTGCTAATAACACCCTGAGTGATGGAGAAACCTTGTTAGCCAGTTATAGTTAAAATGTGGATCCAAGTTAAGGCGTGGCTTTCTGGGAGAGAAAAATGGGCGTGGGACCCAGGTGTGCTCTCTCTGGGTGATTCCCATGGGGGCACAGCTGAGCTTGGATTTCTCATTCCTGTTTCGTGAGTTTTCCCCTTATAATAGATAAAGTATTGTTTTATCTTTTAGCTAGCCTGGTTATTTCTCGAATTGAGCTAATTTCTACACCTGAGAATATAGATCACCAGTGCATGTACTGATAACACCCTGAGAATATGGATCACTAGTGGGTGTGCTGATAACACCCAGCAAAACTGTTCACAGCCATAGCAAAAGTGAAAGCCATTCTGTTGCGTGAGAGTTGAGAAATCCAGGAGAATCTGAGAGCAGGTACAGTTTTAAGTTCTGTGAGAGTGGGAACTTTGAAGGAAGCCCAGTCATTTGTCCAACCTAGAATGACCTCAGTTTCCTCCTTGCTCAGTTCTTAGGTGCTTGTGTGTTTTTCAAGATGCAACCCACAGGCACACACTTACTGCCCTGCCCCAAGACACCTGGCACAGAGTTTGATGTCCTTTGCTTCATAACCTGGTCCATTTCTGGCACAGTGTTGATCTCAAACGCAGGTCACCTAACTGGGTAGCTTCATCTTTCCTCACTTGGCTCAATTTACCCCCGATGATCCCTTGAAGAAGGAGTGAAAAGCATGATTTGTGGGCTTCCAAAGATAAGCCAAAGGGGTGGCGTTTATTAACTTGAAGACTCGCATGTCCATGGTGACAGAATCCATGCACATGCCTTAGGACCCTGCAGCTGTTGTCTGGCATTTGCATGAGCTGAAATGAATTAGGCAAATGGACTTTCCAGATCGTCCCATCATCCTAAAGCATATAATAGCATTTCAATTTGCATCGTCTAGACTCACTATCTCACACTGCTATTAGCAATCACACTCACAGAACCTCCCAAGCCACAGATAGACCCACCCAGTTCTGTCCCAGCAAACAAAGTGCATGTTACTCACAGATCCAAGTCATAAGGGTCAGAAAAAAAATGTTAGTATTAGGTAACTATGAAAATATGGGAAATAATCATTTTCTCTTTATTCATTCTTTAGAGGTAATTCAGGCCACCATTTGTAGATGTTCCAAATAGCTAAGGTTTTTGGCCACAGAAAATATACACTTTGGAATCATTTTTTAAAGAGCTCTTCCAGACATGAAATAATTGAGTTAGAAAGGAAACTTCTTAGAACGGCTAAGATCAATCAGTCCCACTTCCCTCCCAGTTTTCAACACACAAACCATATCTTGGAAGTTCCTGCACACTGTTTGGGAGATAGATGACATCAGATGCCTGGGCTCCTCGCATCCCACAGAAAGCTAAGCTGGTTAATACCATGTATAATACTATAGGAAGCAAGCATTGGAAAATAAGGATGTAACAGTGGGTAGACAGGATATTTGCTTTCATTTCACATGGTGGAGCCCACTGGCTTGAGGAAATTACCCATCTTTCCAGGTGACATTTCATCTTACCAGGCCATGTGGAAGAGGACTCGGGAGCTGACCATAGCCTCCGTTGAGAAGAAAAACAAGTCAGGCTTGAGTCACTATTTTCAATGTGTCTCATGAATGCTTTTCTTTAATTCTAAAGACATTTCTACTTTGGCAATTAACTTAATCCTAGGTTAAAAACATTTTTGTGTAGAATAAGTGGATAGTAAAATTATCTACTCACTAGCTACGTAATGAAATCCTGCTTCTTCTCTAACTGAGCAAATAGAATAAAAAAGGCCGAGACTTCATTCTTTGCTCCCTGCCCTGAAATCTAGTGTCAGTGACCAAAGAAAGTGCATCCTTCAGAGCACCTTTGCAACAAATCTGGTAAAACGCAAAGAACTCTGAAGTTCAACCCAATAACAACTTTTTGAAATGGAAGAAGACTCACAGCATGCAATTTTATAAAACACCTAACCTAGATTATCATTCTTCATATACCAACATCCAACCATTCCAAAATAGAATCAATAATAAAAAAATCTTCAAATTTCCTCAAACTTACTTCCTGTCCAGTGATAACAACTGCAACCTGTGCATTTTCTTCAAGACTTTTCTTTACACATCAAATTTCTTTGGGTTGCTAATATTACTGAGCTGTAATCTGCTCTTTTTTTCCTCATAGAGTATGGAGGAAGCAGACGGAAGAAGGCAGTCAGACTGAGTGCTGAGCTTCCAAGGGCCCGCAAAGAACATGGACCTTTAACATTCTGTCATCCTGATCAATGAGTCTGAGGCTGGACATAAACGACATGCGATCAGCCTGCCCGAGTGCCATGGACATGGACAAATGCACCCAAAATGTTCTCAAACTGCGCTTTGTTGCCGCATACCGCGCCCCTGTGACTGCGCTCTGTGCGCTGGCACCCAGTTCGCGAGCTTCGGGCAAGGGGGCTGGAGGTTAAAATACACAGACACACACAGACAGAGAGACAGTGACACGGGTCATCCTTGAATTCCCCAAGAATGCCCCCTTTATTGTGTTCAGGGGCAGATTATATAGAGATAGCCACGCTCCAGCCAAACTCACCAGAAACCACTCTCCTGTGATCACGAACTCCTGAAGGTCTCGTGCTCAGAGCAGCTGTAAGCACTCAGATCAGGGGATTGCAAGAAATTCAGGATCTGGGGTCTCACTGCTCCCAACACTTTGTGAATAAAGACTTCATATAGACTGTCTTCATGATTCCAAGCTAAGCATTTATTGGAGCAGTGAGAATTTTCTCAGCTCCTTCCTCTTCTCTCTCCCTAAACACATACCGAATATCATTACTTGGCAGATACTAGATACTGACCATTTGAAATGTCTGGGTGGGGAGGTGGGGGGAGGTGAAAATTTGTGAAACACTGTCCTCTAGTGGATAAGTGAGCATTTGCTGTATCTGCAGAAAGAACATGCACTGTATAAAATTCATTGCTAATTTATGTTGCCCAGGCTTTTAATAAGATGGAGTAGGTTTTTTTTTTTTTCTGAGCACGAAGTGTCCAGACACAAGATTCTGCAGCATCAGTGCCTTTATTTCCTCATCATCTTTTGATGATGAATCTTGCAGGTGACTTTATTGTAAAACTTAAGGAAACGCCAGGCAGCCATACAGTTCTAGGGAGTCCACTCAGACCAGGCGATGTGGTTTCAAGGGCTGCTGCCGTTTCTCATGCCTCGGAGTGAAAGTGGAAAATAGTTTCTTTTCACTTTAAATACATTTAATGGTAATTCTGACAGAGTCCTCATTTCTATAGGATCCTGTTTTGCCCCGGTCCCTTTTATTACCCTACATGATAACTTTATTTGGCACGGAGCCTACCCCATGGGCGCAACAGCAATAGTGGATAGAGAATAAAATAAACCTACACAAGGAAGAAGAGTGTGAATGACCAAGCGAGAGGAGCGAGTGGGCCTTGGTGTGTGAGCCACAACCTCACAAACAATTCTACCTACAGGAAAGGCTGTGGCTCCTGAAGCATCGGCTCACCGAGAAAGGTCCTGTACCCTTTTCAATCTCCCACTGAGTTGCTATGCTTTCTTCTGATCCATCTTTACAAGCTTGGAAATAGTGTTCACCTCCAGCTTTTTGCTCCAATCGGGTAATGCAAATGCTCTGCTGTACTCTTGTGAAAACAAATATTACATTCGTTTATTCATCTATTGACGGTGTGCACCAAACAGAAATAGAGGTGGTGTACACAACGGAGGACAACTGGTTTAAGCCTGTTCCTTCCATCGTGTGAGCCTGGGGGACTGAACTCTGCTTGACAGTCTTGGTTGCAAATGCATTTACCCGCTGAGCCGTCTCTCTGGCCCTCTGCTTACTTTCGTCATCAAACAGTGGCCATCAGCCCCTGGTAGTAGAGCCTAGAACTCTACTGTCCCCGTCTGCATGTATCCAGCATGCTAGCATATCTAAACATTTAGGAAATGGTAGAAATCTGCTCCCCACTGAAGTTCACGAGGTGAAGCGGCTCCTACAGACTCAGCGTTTGCAGAGCCCGGCGAGCTGGAGTAAGCATCGTTAGTTGAGGTTAGCTTCTCCTAGGCATTTGGGTATCTTGCTGTGACTGCGTTCTACAGGTGACTGCATTCTCTCTGTTTTTCATATTTTCTTCCCTCTCCACATCCACTTTTCTTTCTCCCCTCACTCCATCTTTCTAGGAACTCCGGTCCCAGTAGGAATTCATGGTTCCTTAAGCATCTATGTCTGTAGTGGTCCTGTTTCCAAATAAGGTCACATTTCAGGGTACTGTTACTTATGGTTGGAGCTTCAGTGCTTGGCATTTCGAGGGGTACAATTCAACCCATACTAACAGCCCTTTTAAGGAAAAACTAATCCTCAATAGGAAACCTAGGCTCTGAGTAGGATCTGTGTGAACCATAATCTCATTTATCTTTGGTAAGCTTTGAACTCCAGAAGGACACTTAACCCTGTCAGCACATATTTCAGTATGTACCCACTGTGCTCATTTCTCACTTCTCCCTCTCCCTTTCCCCGACTCTCTCTCCCCATATCCCTCCCCCCATCCTTGTCATTGTTTCTTTCTCCTTTTCTGCTTTTTTCTGAAAGATTCCTGGAAAATACAAAGGATTTACAAATGGAGCCTAAGGGACCAAGCAACCTGGTTTTCTTTGGAATAGTCATTCTATTTGTTCACTGTGAATATAAGGCTGCTTAATGACACCAAGCAGTCATCCAGTGTGGGGACATACCCCATGCTTACAGACTACACGAATGAATAAATCACTTGGACAGCTCTCTCTACACACCCTCCTATACTGAGAGTCAGAGGAATGCAACGGGTTTCTTTTGTTTTGGATGACAACACATCCCTGCTAATGAAGTGGATTTTTACTCTGAGCCACCTGTTGTGTTCATTTAGATGTGAAATTGCTGATAGATGGTGATGACCTTTTGATACTAACACTGGAATCATTAATTTGTATTTTTCATTAATATTTAGAAAATTATGGAGGTGATGTGGGATGTCCTTCTGCATATGTGTTGCTTTATTGGTTGGCTTCAGCCCATGGCAGGGCAGAGTAAAACCAGGAAGAAAATCCAGACAGAAATATAGGGACACAATAGGCAGAGTCAGGGAGATGTCATGTAGCCGCCAAAGGAGAAAGACGCCATAGAACCTTGACCAGTAGGCCACAGCCTTGTGGGGGATACACAGATCAATAGAAATGATTTAATTGAAGATATAAGAGCTAAGTAATAAGAAGCCCGAGCTAATAGGCCAAAAGTATTGTAATTAATATAGTTTCTGTGTGATTATTCGGGTCTAGTCGCCAGGAAATGAACAAGCAATCTCTGCTTACACTGAGGTTTCAAAATAGAACCTTCCAGTCAAATGAAAGATTCTTATAGGAACCTTAGTTCAAAATATTTGAACAATAATGCCATATTTTTTTAAAAAAAACTTTTTGAAACCTGTTTCATGTAACATATAGTGAGGAATGTGGGGACGTTGAAATTTGTAACCTGGCATAACTCATGGAATAAAAAAACACTTCCTTTTTTTTGGAGGAAGAAAGAGTTTATTGTACATGGTGGCAGGATACAATCCTTGGGGGGATGGGGGAACATGGGTGTCATAGAGTCGGTCACATTGCATCCACAGTCAGGAAGTGGAGAGTGATGAATTATCCTCCTCTATCAGCTCTCACCTTTTTTATTCAGCCCAGGATCTCAGTCCCTGAAATGGTGCCATCAACAATTAAGGTATGTCATCTCCCATCTCGATTAACTTAATCTAGATTATCACTAGTGTGCCTGGATGCTTGTCTTCTGAGTGATTCTAGATCCTGTCCAGTTGACAATCAGCATCACCTCATATATGTATTATCAGTTCTTACTTGAATACCACCCTTCCAGGCTAGGCTGCAAACTTTAAGACTAGACTGATTCCTTCCCCACCCAAAAAACCACAGGAGGACAATTCCTTAAAACAAGTATATCTGTCTTACCTATTATAGATAAGTAGGTAGATGATAGGCAAGCATATAGGCAATAAATAGATAAATTAAAAAAAACAACTTCATCAGTGTGTCTCTCAGTGGAGAGTTGCATTCATTCTTGTCAATCAGATCATAAGTAAGCTGTTCAGTCAGAGCAACATGGTCAGTGATTAAGTAGTTAAGTTGTCTGAAGCTTAAATCATCTTTTTTTGTATATATTCATGTCCACATCAGGAAACATTTCTATTACCTTTTAGATATTCAATGGTTTATCATAGCCTAGCCTGATAGTAAGACCTGAAAACTTATTTTACAAGTGTACTTGCTCATGATTGAAAGCATTATCTCTTCAAAAGAAAATGTAACTATGATTAATGTTATCCATAGTAATAGATACTGAATCTTTAGTACAAGGGAATGGAGAGTCCGATGATTACAGCTCTGGAGATCCTGACCTGACTCTGTGTGAGTTCATGTCAAGGGTGTCATTAAAACCAAAGCAAAGCAGGTATTATTTGTTAAGCCTAAAAGAGCTGGAAGTTGCTAAAGGCAATGATCTGCACTTTCTCCTTTCCTAACCCTTGTCTGTGCATGCTCTTTTCCTTCTGCACTTCCTCCTTTCCCACCCTAGTGTGCACTTCCTCCTTTCCCACCCTGGTGTGCACTTCCTCCTTCCCACCCTGGTGTGCACTT
>JABTXL010012544.1:1242673-1271359 GCA_025134845.1 Neodon shergylaensis | reverse complement strand
GTGTGCACTTCCTCCTTTCCCACCCTAGTGTGCACTTCCTCCTTTCCCACTCCCTGTCTATTGCTTATAATAAATGGTGCTTCATCCTGGTGATTGATAGGTAAGCTGACATGCATTTCTTTATGGGGAAGTCCCTCAGGTCTTTATGATAATACAGTCCTCTTTCTTCCCAACTTCTCCCCATTCCACCACATAGTCTGAACTATTCCTTTAGACTCCACTGATGCTGGAATACAAATGATGTGACTACAAGACACAGCCTTATGAAATTCACGTCTGTGATGTGATTTTCTAGACTAAGGTGGTCATTTAAGCAAAAATACTTTATCCTTAATATCATACAAATTAATATTCCACTATAAAGATTTGATTTATTTGGAGAAATTAGTTTTCATTCAAATGATAAAACAACTTAAAACTGATTTGACTTCGGAAAGACAAACATTCCTTTCAAAACAGAGTGGAGAGCTGGGAACATGTATCTGAGTGATAAGGCCTTTAAAATTGTCTGCCAATCACATTCTTTCAAGTAGAATTGTATTTAAGGGTCATTAAGGACCTTGCTCCTCAAAATAACCCCACCACAAATCTTTATACAGAGACTTCTTTCTGAATTCTTTATACAGAGATTCGTATGAATTCTTTCATAGTACAATCATCTTCAGTTTATTTTACAGTCAATCTAAATTTTCACATATTTTGCTCAATTTAACACATAAACAGATGTGTTTAAGGAGAAAACTGGTCCTTCATAGCTGAGTACTGTTGTCATCATTCATACTTTTGTGATGAAAATTACACCATCCGTAATCCATGTGGTATTAAGAATTGAAAAATTGGAGCTAAAGATCTGGTTCAACAGCTAAGAGCACTTATTTTCCCCTCAGAGGATCTGGCTTTGATTCCCAGAACCCCCATAGTGACTCACAAACAACTAGTTTGGTTGTGATACTCTCTTCTGACCTCTCATGGTACCAGGTATGCATATGGAGCCAATTTACAAACGCAGGTAAATGTGCACATACAAAATAAATCTAAAAGAAAAAGAATTTCTTTTTAAGAATTGCAAAATTTAGCACATTCTGAGGTACTCAAATATTTAATAATACTAAACTAGACAATTGAATTGTATGCATCTATACATGAGAAAGAGTACAGTTGCTTTTAGAATATCAAGATAATTATCTTTATTCGTTTCATAATTGTACTCAAATTCCTCATCAGTAGGTAAAGCCTATTTAAGGACACTCTCTCTCTTTCTCTCTTCTCTCTCTCTCTCTCTCTCTCTCTTTCTCTCTCCCTGGCTAGGCTCTGTGCTCTGTGAGAGCAAGGGCCCAGTCAGCATCTTTCTACTTCTGCATCATGAGTGTCTAGGAGAGAAAGCTGCACTGGTTAGGAACCCAGTAAATATTTTCAAATTAATAAATAAAAGAATCAAAATAAAGGTCATTATGCTTTTTATATGTCAACATATACAGGCTGTGGTGCCCAGATGTTTGGTCTAGATTTGACTGTGGAAGTATTTTTCAGGTATGACTAACATTTAAATCAGTAGATAGAATAAGGTAAATTATCACTTATAACTGAGTTGGCATCATGCAGTTATCTAAAGACCCTAGAGAAAAAAAACTTAAGTACCCCATAAAGAGGAATTCTGCCCCCAGACTGTCTCTGTATTCAAAACTGCAACAACAGCCAACCAAGGTCTTTAGCCTTCCAATTAGCTCTGCAAAATTTGAGCTTCCCAGACCCTACAATCATGTGAGGCAATTGCTTAAAATCAACCTCCCCTGTCCCATCACAATCACTCTGTTTCCTTGATAGACACATGGGCCTTTCACAATTCTTTCCAGCCCATGATACAACATTTAATTATCCACTTCCTCCCGCGCAATAATTTCTGACTTTTTAATACATGTGCTGCAACGTTTCCAGTTCTTGTGGAATAAGAATCCAGTCTCTTTGTGCACCATGCTCTTGTTTGAAGGGTTAAATGAGCACTGTGCCTCTTGTGTGCAGCATCTCTTGGCAGCCAAGCTACTGGCTTGAAGACCTAGATCACAGTCCAGGTCTGTTCTGCATGAGTGATGCCTTTGCTCAGGCTTCGTGGTTCCCAAGCCAATCTTGCAATCATGTCATTCTCCAATCCAGCTTGTAGGGCTGTACCTGGCGAATATACCTTCCAGTTTCCATACCAACAGCCAAGTGCACAGACTGCTTGCCTCTAGCCCAAATGGTTAAGTCAATTTATAGCATGAAAGGTAGATGAAGCCAAGTCGAATCACGGTCAGTGTTTATTGTTTACGTTTTGACATTTGAAGAGTTGTTTTTGTGGAAACAGCACAGGATCCCGTTGACAAGAACAAAAGAATGACTAAAAACAGAGCAGAGAGTTTCTTAATGATGCCTTTTAAAAAGAGCCAAATTGTCTAAGAACTGTTTCTAAATTGACTGCTTAAAATAGAAAATAATCCATCAGCTCAGTGGAGGGATTGAAAGCATTGCCAAAGCCTTGTCATTTTCCAGCTGAATGCAAGAAGATTAGATTAAGGAAACCATTAAACGCTGTGACTTCATGGATACTAAATACAGCCTTGAATGAAGTGGTTGTAAAATGTGATATTGAACTCAGATTGGGTAAGATGCCGAGCTGATTGTACAGGTGCCTTGGGTGGTGGAGCAAACTTTTGGGTAAGGATTTGTTGGTGTGAACTGGTGAGAGGCAAACTAGGAGAACTGTAAAAGTGGGGGTGGGGTGATAGGAGAAGTAAAACACTGTCAACAGGAAGCTGGCAAAGTGATTACAATGATCAGGATGACATCATACATTGGGAATCTGACTGGTTATACCATACACATTAATACACCCCATAGAACTTTGTTTTAGACATTCTAATTCCTCAAAATGATAAAACAGCATATGGGACAAGGAAACATAAAATACCCCCTTCATGTTCACCTGCTATTCCCAAGCCAGCCCCTCGTAAGGGTATTACTGATTGCAAAGTCACTAACACGGGAAAACTAACATCTACATTTTGGTTAAATATTTGTTGTGATGTCTTTTCCAAATTCCCTGCTGTATGCAAAACAAATGTCCTGAAACTGA
The DNA here is from genome assembly GCA_025134845.1 of Neodon shergylaensis. Lineage (NCBI taxonomy): Eukaryota > Metazoa > Chordata > Mammalia > Rodentia > Cricetidae > Neodon > Neodon shergylaensis. The sequence goes on along the minus strand of JABTXL010012544.1, from coordinate 1,268,250 downwards.
AAAATTGTTATTAGAACTCATTCCCTTGTAAGTGCATTGTATTCATAAAACTGTCTATATTTTTACTTATGGGGGGGTAGCCTTGTAGATTACCTCCGAACAGCTGATCTACAGGTGATGCTTATTTCTTATCTAAGAGCTGAACCTTTAGGTCCCTTTAGCTTCTCACAGCCGTCACCTGTGCTGCACAAACATTCTCGAGAACTTGCGAAATGGAACTACCAGGCAACCCAGCAATCCAGCTGCTGCGTGTAGACCTAAAAGAAAGAGAGCACAAGGAAACATAGCTGTAGCCCCATGGTTACTGTAGCACTGTACAGAGAAAAAGACTACAGAAAACACGCTATGTACATATGCACGTTAAACTGAGTTATGTTGTTTATATATTGATCATAATCTTTCTCTTTTAAGTTGCTAGCAACTTTGTCACTCTATTAGGTAGGGTTCTATAAGAGAAGAGAATAATGGAATGTATGTATTATATAAGTGAGTTTATTTGATTGGCTTGTGCAGTAAACACTCTCTATGGGCTAAAGATGCTAGACCCTGTGGCTGAAGAAGTCTCCTTTGCTCATTGCCTTCCCATATTTAAAAAAAAATCAATTAGTAAGTCACTTCAAATTATACATTCAAAACAGATGCTCCATCGCTTCCTTTCTAGAATGGACTAACTAAACTGGACTAAACTAGAATGTTCTATCAGTTTTCTAAGTGTGCCTTCGTCTTTACTGGTACGCACCTCCCCCCTTGATGTCTCTGGTTCTGATCTCATATCCCACTGTTCTCCAGCTCTGTTGAATGCTCTTCCTTCTTGATGCCTCTCTGTGCACTAACCTCTGAAGGTTCCTGCTCTCACCAACTCCTCTGTCATTGGTGCCATTTTCTAAGATGATCATTTCCCTGCCTCTTCCAGTTTTGTTTCTACACCAGCTTGTTCAGGGACATATTCCACCAAGAACTCTCTCATTCCTGTTCTCACGATGGTGTAGGACACAGTGTGTCTTTTCTTAAATTTACTTGCTGTAGAATACACTTCAATAAATAAGAATTTCTTAGCCAGGCATGGTGGTGCACACTTTTAATCCCAGCTCTCAGGAGGCAAAGGCAAGTGAATCTCTTGAGTTTGAGCTCTGGCCTACAGAACAAATTCAAGGACAGCTAGGACTACATCAAGAAATCCTGTCTTGAAAAGAAACAAATCCCCCAAGAATTTCACATATCTAGAGACAGAAGTTGACTGTTCAGGTCTAGTTAGCCAGGAAAGTTAATATGTGGACCAGGTTGGCCCAGAACTCACAGAGATCCTCCTGCTTCTGGAGAGAGAGAGAGAGAGAGAGAGAGAGAGAGAGAGAGAGAGAGAGACCATTACTTCAGATAAGGCAGAATTTCTTACTGTTCAGTTGCCAAGTGATTCAGATTGAGAGTTCATATTAAAATGGAGCTCTTTCATGGGTAGATTGTCATGCTCTGCCTGTGTTCAAGGAGGGAGACCTGGGCTCGGTAGTCAGGGCAGCTACAGAGCCCAGTCCAAAAAGCAATTCAAGCTGCAGGGAGATAAAGCAGATGAAGAACGAAGAAGCCCTGGCCCGCTCTTGCCACTCTCTGAGCAGCCTAGGTACCCAAGAGGCTACTGTGACCATCTGCAAACTATTGCCAACAGAGCTTAGGTCAGCTTAAGAGCCAAGTGTAATCTGGATAAAAGGAATAACGTGGGTTATTCAGTTTCTAATGGCTACTTGCACAGCTTTTTCCTAATTGCATTTTCCATAGACAATTCGTGCCAAAATTAACATTTCCCTAATGATGCTGGCAAGACGGTTTGTCAAACAGTGACACCTAGTGAGTGTTACTGTACAGACCTTGTTCTGGGCTCAGTTTCAGGTCCAAAAAAATTCCACAGACATTCAATTTAGGAGGCAGTCAAGTCTCATTCACCTACTTTTAGTATTAAACTTGGCAGAGTTTGACTCCAAAGTGGCGCTCCCTCTCATTCCGGGGCCCCTGTGCACTAGTGAATGAATGCCCTTGGAATGTTGACGAAAGTCTTAATCTAAGAAAAATAGCTAGGGGGAGAGCTCCAGCAAAATTACCCAGAGAGTCTCTCAAGTCAAGTATAAATGTTTAATATTTGTTAACTGCCACGGTGTGTGCTCAGCGCTGAGCCCTGCTCCCTTCATGACAAGGAAATAGCTCAGCCTGCAGGGGTCTTGGATGAGTTACTGGCTTGGCTCTGCTATATCCGCATCTTGCTCCCTGAGAACTGGCACTTCACAGGCCAGCCGTGCCAATGGGTGTGATTTAATGGGGGACTTCGAGACCCACAAAGAGTCAGGGACTTCGTGAGAAGTGATGGAATCTAAATGGAACTTGGGGCCATGCACAACGCGAACAAATTAGAGCTCCAGCAGAGAGTTATTTCGTTTATTTACTAAACTTCTTTGCAATTTAGCTTACTACTTCATAAAAGAAGAAAGAGCCTTGGCTCGTGGTTTTGAGAGTACTGAAATTAGCGTGGGAAGAACATTATATTGTGCGGGGTCCATTTTCTGTGCTCTTGGGATGGACAGACATTCTAAGCTGTTACTTGGGTTCTGCGCTCTGTTGTCCTGTATCAGTTGCCATGGTTGTACGTAGGCGAACACCACAGTGAGGAGAGCACGCATCCTGCTCTCCTCTGTTTTGGACCTGTGACCTGACTGGTAAGGTACACTTGAGACAGCTAGGCCAGTGAAGAATGGCCTTGGTGTTCCCAGCCTGCCGCCTTCTTGGGGGTCCCAGCCTGCTGCCTCCCAGCTTATCCTGAGTGGTCTCTGATACCCGCCATTCTGAGTCTAGAGACTTCTCATTCTGGTTAAGAGATGGGCTTTGGGGGTGCTGGGTAGATCAATGGCTCAGTGGTTAAGAGCCCTTACTGCATTTGTAGACCACCTGGGTTCAGTTCCCAGTGCTCATGTCAGGTGACTTATAACCACCTACAACTCCAACTCCAGGGGATCTGGCGCCTTCTGCTGGGCTCCACAGGCACCTGTACTCACACAAACACATAGCTATACATAGACCCACTTATATAAATTATTAAAAATAAAAGAAATCTTTAAAAATAGTTGATGGTAATTTAAACAAATCAAAAGAGAAATTTGATCTTATCTAGATTGCTTTGAGCCAAAATTCTGCTCTATTTCTTACTCGCTGAATGATCTCAGTGGAGTCCTTTAAGGTTCCTTGGCTTAGTAACTAACTTTCACACAAAATTTGGTTGAAAGATACACACATAGACAAATATTATGTTAATATTATATTAATTGCATATAGCATTTGTCTATTCAAAGAGGGATAAAGTAGGAGCTATCTGGTGAGTAATGACATTTTAGTCAGTGTGAGATTGCAACCCAGCTAGGTACCTAGAAGGACTTGAACATCTTGGTTTGTGTAAGGATATCCTGTTCTTAATGAAGTGAGAAAACTGAGTGATGACATTTCTCAGAATGTGCTCCCCTCCCTGGGAGATGTACTTCTCTTTAACTCAGCTAATGATGACATCGCTGTACTACTGACCTAAAGAAAAATCAGCATGGATGTTGCGTGGGTGTTCTCTGGAAAGGACATAGTGGCAGATGGAGGATGATAGAATTCTTTGCTTGTATAGTTTCATGATGGTTTAACATCATTTCAATTATTTTTTTATAAAGATAGAACAATCCCATTGCTCTTGGTTATATACTAGTGAGCTTACACAGGCTTCCTAGAGAGAGATGGGCATTTGGTTCTTATTCTCCTTTGCCCTCTCATCTCCTGTCTTGACAATCCTCTTCTCTTTCTCCTTCCTCTCTCTTTCTTTTATCTTTTCTTCTACCTCCTACCCCTTCCTCAGTCTTTCTCTTCCACTTTCTGTTGCAAAATCTGGAGTTTTTCTGTCGGAGAACCCTATTTGTTATCAGTTAGCTCTTACTTTACCCTACAGTCTCTCAATCCTCACAGAGAACAGCACAGTAGTGTGCATAGGAGTGTTAGGAGAGGTGTGCGTGTGTGTGCTTGTATTGTGTGTGTGTGTGTGGTGTTTTCTATTCTTTCAGAAGTAAATATCAAGTTTATAAAAAGGGATTTCCAAAGCAAAGTTATACCACTTTGGTGAGGATTGGTTGCAAGTGGCAAGAAAGTCTATGATGGCTCCCGTGTTTCTTCACAGTTACTCAAGAGGATACGGAAAACTTGGGAATTGATCTTTGTTGCAGTGAAGTCAGGACTGGAGTGCCGAGACCAACAGAAGTAGAGTGCTCAGAGGCCCTTGGGTCTATACTAATAGAGTGCTTTCTGGTTACTGATTCTTGATTCCCAATGGACAGGTTTCTCAGCATATTCTGTTATCATTATGTTCATTAAATCTGTCCTCAGTGGTGTCACATATTGTAGTACTTCATTGCACAAACACCAGTTCCATTTTCTGCCCCACAAACCACAATCTTCCTTACATTATCTGGCTACCAGGGTCCTTCTAGATGCCCCAGGGTGGTGGCCTAACTCTGACTTCTAAACCATGTCATTATAATCTTTTGTAATTATTGGAGATTATTTAAGCCATGTCAAAAAGTGTAAAAGGTAACTCTCCTGCCAAAAGCAGTTCAAATACGGCTCCTTGTTTTAGTTAGTAAATCTGTACTGCCGTGGCTGGCTTGTTTTTCAACCTTATTCTTCAGTGATATCGGCCCGTATCTGCTCCCTCAGTGGACAGAGCTTGACTTGGTTTAAATATGTTTATTGCTTTCTCTCCTATCCCATTTTGTGCTCTGCATATGACTCTTCCCTCCTTCTGCTTTTCCTCTTCTCCTTCCCCTTTTTCCTCTTCCCCTTTCTGCTCTTTCCCTTCCTCCTCCCCCTCCTTCTCTTTCTCTTCCTCCTCTTCCTCTTTCTTAAAATCTTATTTTGCTTGACCTTGATTCTCATGGTTTTTTTGTTATAGAATAGAAGTTATATATTTTATTTTCTTTTATAGTAGTTATTATAATTTTAATTTGCAAATTGCAGTATGATTTTTTTTACTCCTTATTCTTTTGGGAAGCCCAACAACCAGATCCCAAATAAACCACATGGAAGCTTATTTTTACTTATAAATGCCCAGCCTTGGCTTGGCTTGTTTCTTGCCAGCTTTCATTAACTTAAATTATCCTGTCTACCTTTTGCCTCTGGTCTTTTCCAATTCTCTTATTTTAGTAAATCTTACTCTTACCCCATAGTTTGCTGTGTAGCTGGGTGACTGGCACCCAATGTCCTCCTCCTTCGCTGGCTACTTCCTTTTCTCCTCCAAGATTTCTCCTTCTATTTATACTCCCTACCTGCTAGCCCTACCTGTCCTTTCTCCTGCCTTGATATTGGACATTCAGTTCTTTATTAGACCATCATAATTTTTAGAGAGGCAAAGAATCACAGCTTCACAGAGTTAAACATGTGCAGCATAAACAAAAGTCACACACCTTAAAATAACATTCCCCAACATTTCCCCTTTTTTCTTTCTAAACAAAAATGAAAAGTTCTAATTTTAACATATTAAGACTGTATTTAATAAGAACAATTATCAAATAAAGATTACATTCACAGGATACTGAATTCCAATTCATTTGTGTCTGGTAAATTAAAAAAACACTCCATAATCTATACTATCTTAGTAAATTAAAAAAAAATTTCCTAACTTACTTTATATCATATCTAAGGAAAACAGTAACTATAACTATCTAGTCTTCAACTCCATCAAGGCATCAAAAGGATATAATATTACCTAAGTAAACAGAAAGTACATTGCAAACAACTTCCAAAAAGTGACAGAGATGTCTGACTGTTTCTTGCCCAAATGACTAGCCTTGCCACATTGAAACAAGCTCCATGAAGAGCCAATCAACTCTAAAGTAAATGAATGCTGCCAGGAGCAGATGTGTCTCATGGTCATGAAAAGCTCTAAATTAATAAAACATCTTAAATGCTATATTTTGTAGGTCTTTGAAAGGTTTGAATATCATCTGTCTATCTAAAATATATCCTTATATGATCTGGAATTTGATGGTATAGATGACTAATTACTGACCTATGTTTTTTTCATTATTCCAAATAGTTCATAATGATAGTTTTTCAAAACTAGATTTAACTTTACATTTTCAAATGAACTGCCTAGGTACCATACCTTAAACAAGAGTAGAAACATGAATAATATGTTGTAACAAAAATAACCTTAAATTGTGTATTGGTATCAATACACGAAAATTCTTTAAGCAAGAGTATACACATATACACAGTATAATAAAATTGGCTTTGACTTTCTATCCATATATCAAAATCCATGCCAAGGCAAAATATCTAAGATTAATAGTTTTTTTCTTTATCCTTATTCCTATATCCCCCTAAATTATAACAAACATCCATAACCACAAAATAACCAAAAACCTCCCACAACCCAGCTCCTGGGAATGTAGATGTTGTATTCTCTAGACTGCTTCCTGCTGCATGTGAGTGAAGTCATCTTTAAAATCTCAGAGAGAAAATTGAGATAATGGCTAAGTTCTGGGGAGACCAGCATTAACTTTTGCTGATAGATATCACCTGTCAAGATTAAGGAGTTCTCCCTTGATCAAAGCTGATCCAAATCAACCTATCAACCTGAAACAAAGAAAGAAAAAAAAAAGCAAAAATACTTCTCCAAAGCATTTTTGATTTGATTTACATTTAACAAATACATTTTTTGCTTTTTCAAAGTTAAGGCATTCCTGAAGTATTTAAGCTGGTTCATTCCAATAGGCTCTCTTTCAATGCCAGGTCTTTTAGCAGCTCAGCTCTCCTTTGCTTTCAGCAATCAACAAATCAAAAATCAACACAACAGCATACAGGATCCTGACTCTCTGTGTGTTTCCCATCTTTACATGACTTTTTTTTTTACATTACTCTTTACTGTCTATTTAAAGACTTTATTTTGTTTTATAAAACTCTTTCTTTCTTTCTATAACTGCCTAGACACATTTTCTTTCTTTCTTAAGTCTATGCACATTCTAAAACACACTGGAACTTGTTTAGAGGTTTTTCTGTCTGGACCCCTTTTACAGCCTATCTTTTAACAGATTCGATTTTTGATCTACAATTGGATCCTAATAGTGCCACTCCCTAGAAGATTATGGGGGCAAATTGTATTCAAACTAACACACGGTCTATTTATTATTTTTCATAAATAATTTATACAATCAAAATTTGTATAAATATCAAAAAGTACTGATTGCTTTTGTCATCATTGCTATTAATTATTCCCGAGCCTTTCCTTTATGGGAAATGTACAGTTTCTCAGGTGAAGGTTTTCTGGTGAAAAACTCTACCAGGGGACTCCTGTAATGGTTCAGGTGGGTAAGGACACTTGCCATGCAGCTCTGGACTCCTGTAATGACTCAACTGGGTAAAGACACTTTACACTCAAGTGGGTAGAGACCATGCAGGTCTCGTGACCTGGGCTGAATAACTAGAATCCATGGTAAAAGGAGAGAACCAGTTCTGGAAAGTTGTCCTCTGACCTCCACATGTGCACCATGGTATCCATGCAGCACACACACATACTGAATAAAATTTTTGAAGGAAATATGTTCCTGTGTTTCTTTAAATATATCTCAAATTTTTATGACCTTGTTTTTTTTAAGGTAATTTGGGGGCTTGCTTGGTTCTGTAACTGTTGTAAGTTTTGATGTTTGTAGCATCTTGAGAATGTTTGCTTTCACAAACCTATTATTTTAGGTTGTTTCTATGTCCTCGCTTTCATGAAGAGAGGGAAATAAACACAGCTGGGCAAGTGTCTTTGGAGTGGGATGTTGTGTCCTCTGTGTATAGATCAAGGAGTGGTATATCTGGTCATGTGGTCAATTGCCCTTTAGTTTTGTAGAATTCTCCACATTGATTTCCATAGTTACAATCCCACTAACAAGTGAGAGGGCTCCCTTTCCCCACATCCCCTCCAGCGTTTATCTTCAATCGTTTCATTGATCTTAGTCCTGGCTATGGCAAAATGAGATCTCAGAACTGTTTAAATTTGGATTTCCATAATTAATAAGAATGTTGAACACATTTAAAGATATTTTTCAGCCATTTTTTTTATTTCATTTTTTGAGAATTCTCGGTTTGGACCTCTAACTCATTTTTAAATTGGCTGGCCAAGATTCTCTTCCACTCTGTAGTCCTCCTCTTTGCTTAACTGATTCATTCCCTACACATGCACAAGTGTTTAAGCTTCATGAGGACTCACTTGCCAAGGCTTTGCTTTAATCTGTGGGCAGATGGAGTCCTATTCACGAAGTCCTTTCCTACACTTATGTTTTGTAAGATAGTACCTGGGTTTTCTTCTAGCAGTTTCAGTGTTTTGGGTTTCACACTGAAGTCTTTGATGCATTTGGCATTGAAGTTTCTTGACAACAGGCTCTCCAGCAAGTGTGTGTACGTCAGTGTTCGTAGCAGTAGTACTCACGACAGCTTGTGGCAACTCCCTTGTATCTAGAGGAGAGGATAAGAAACGTGGCGAGGACATATGATGAAATTTACTGACTCTGAAGAAGCAAAGGGATTCTGACTGCTGGGAGTTGATGGATGACTGGTGAGGGAGTTGTGGCAATGACATCACCATTTTTAAAAATAAAACAAGTATTGAATTCTTTCACTCAGATGACATGCTTAGCGTCATCTCTCATAGAGACTGACAAGGGAAGACTAGTTGCCAGGATGGGAGGATGGGAGGGAGGTGGTTGTGTGTGGATGCAAAGTCTCTTTTCAGAAAGATTAAAAAGCATGTTCTGGAGCAAGGTCATGCTGACAGTTTGTGATAAAGTGCACATATTTAATACCATGAGACTTAAAAATAGCATTTAATTAGGCTTGTCACTCAGTGGCAACAGGACTTGATTGCTGGAACAAAGAACGAAAGGAAGGAGGGAAGAAAGGAAAGTTAGTTTTATGTTGTATGTATGTTAGTAATGTAGAAATGAACGAGATAGTTGATGTACTTTACAGCATTTCTAAGGTTTCTGGGTCAGAAAGTTTCCCCCGTTATTTGAACTGCATTTTAGCCTGAATATACATTGCCCCAATTATTTTACCATCTGAATATTTCAGCTTTTATTTTCCTCCAATGCCTTCCTGGAATAAATAACAAAAGGGACAATGAAAATGAAACTTGTGGCTTCTCTAGCAGGCGTTGGGTTCTGTGGGAAACCCTGTAATGCCAGACCTCACACGCGCTGACCTGATACCCACACACAACTGTGGTCCCTTGATTGTAAATTTTCTTCTTGCTTTTGGCTTTTCTGTTCTAGCAATCATTGATGAGATCAGGCTCTCATAGTCTATAAAACAGGGTTTCTCAGGCTGTGCCTTGCCCTGAGAGATTCCATTTTACATGTAGCTTTTGACTCCACTTTGAGTGCAGACACAGAGGTGGGATGACCTTGGTGGACACATAAACAGCACGGCATGTCTGTCTCTAAATGTGACATGCTGATAAAGCTTTTAATTCTAAAAGTAAAATGGATGCTGAACTATAAATATGTCAGTATAAATTGGGATCATATGAGCTCATGGGCATGCTCAAATCTTACCAAGGAAACTAGCTGGAGATCTCAACAAACACACCAGACAAAAGGACGCATGAAGAGGACAATATCTGACTGCTATGGCGATGGCCCTCACCAACCTGTCATCTAACCCACAGACAGAGAATGCTGGACTGACCCAGGTTCACTGGCATCAGCACTGGCAGTTTCCTGACCAGGGCCCATTGTACCTGGTGGCCGTGGCTGACGGAACAAGCCCAACGGCCTCCCCAAGCTGCTCCCTGACCCTGCAACCTTCAGTAAACAACCAATTTGGGAATTTGGGTGTAGTTCTCTCCAACTGCTTTCTGCTTTTTACTGGGCAAAGAAATTTTTGGGGGGTGTTCACAGCAACCTTTCAGAGGGTTTAGTCCATCAAACCACATTAGTCTGGATTTAATCCACAGGTTCTCATTTCTGTGAAAACAAAACCATAACCTCTTTTCCAAAGCAACAAATCCTTAGACCCATAGTTTGAAATCAAATGTCTCTCTCCAGTCAAAAAAGAAAACACAATACTAAATGTAATCCAGATTCTCTGTGCACATCCCATCCTTATGTGCCTTATTTTTATTATCTTTACTACCAGAGTGGACTTGAAGAAAATCTGCCCCCATCCTCCGATTCGCCCTCTTGTCTTTTCTTTATTACTTCCCTGCTGGTCAGTCTTCTTTGTCACCCAGAGAGTTAAAACCACAGCTTCCATCAGGATAATATTATTTTGATGTATTTTTCTTGAGAACATGTGTGAGAGATCATGCTACTATGACACCAAAGGGTTAATATTTTTGCCATCTGAAACAGGCCTATAAGAATGAAACCGAGCGAGAGCCCATGATCCCATGAGCATACTGCAGAGGCAGTCCTTCCAGCTCACACAGCTGTGGTTTTAACTCTCTGGGTGATGCGGACGTTACTTTTGAGGACAGATTGATTCTCCCCTTCAGGCAACTTCCACACAGGAATACTGTTCCTCTAAGTGAAATGTTCCTAGTTGCTTAGGCGGCCGGTCCAAGTTACTTACAATGTGCAAGAGGTATGAAAAAAAAAAAACTGGAGAAGAATGAAAATTCCCAATACATATGTTACAAAGGTAGAAAGCAACTCCTCAAGGGATGATGAACAAAACCTGGTTAAGCACAACAAGAGGTTGCTGTGAGGGTTATAGAACAAGGAGCTTAGCCTAAAAATTAAGCATATGATGCCTTGTGCAAAAACTCTTACATATTATAAAGTAATTTCTAGTGTGGTGATAGTAAAGTCCTTATTTTTGTAAATTTTACCTTTAATTAGCTTTATACATTAATAATTGCATTTAAAGATATTTATCTTCACGTTCAACTAATTGTAAAGTGTCTTTTCTGTTACAGGACAAACATTCGCTTAATTGCGGAAGGTGGCGTTACTACTACATAACGTTTTTCAGCTTTGCCACGAGGTGGCAGCACACTCAAGGATGCTTATTGACAGGAGCCGCAGAGCCTTTGGATTTGAAACACTAAATGTCTGAATCCAAGGCCGTATCTAGCGTGTGTGAGGTTAGTAGTTGCTTCCAAATTCAAGAGTAAACATACTCTTCACTCCATAATATCAAGTTTGCTCTTTCACAAATTAAGCTATCTGGTTTAAAAAAAAATCTGCTCCTTTTTAGATCAATCAGAGAAAATAGCTTCATACAAACCTTATGTGTCTTCTCTCAGATGCTGACTCAAAAACAGTCATATCAAATTGTTATTGTATCTTAAATCATCGTTCAGACTCAGCATTGGCTGTCAGCATTTTGAATGAAAAACATCTGTTGTTTATGTATTCACCACAGTTTCTTTATCCATTCTTCTGTTGATGGGCACCTAGGTTTGTTCCTTAATGCAGTCTCCTTGCTGCTAGGTAGGCTTATCTACCAGGCTTCACTTCGTCACAAAGATATTCCCACCTTCCCGGAATATTCTTGGTTTACATACTTGCTTAGTCTAAACCCTCATCTTCCCCAGAGGGATGCCCGAGCCCCATCTCCCCACAGAGCACCCTCTGATTACATTATTGGAGATCTCTGTTACCTCCCAACATTTCATTCCCTGTTTCCAGCTCCATTGTTGGCTAATTCGTGTTACTAGCATCTAAGGCTGTTTGTATTTTGCTGGTTAGGTTTACTCTTCTTCCCTTTCTTCTTCGTGGTGGGAGGCAGTGCGCAGTGCTAGGAATTGAACTTAGGGCCTCACACACGCTAAGCACACATTCTACCACCACACTACACTCTCAGTCACCTTTCTTTTCCTTAGTACAGTAGTTCTCAACCTGTGGGTCATGACCCCTTAGAGGGGATTAAACAACCCTTTCACATAGGACACGTATTGGATATTCTATATATCAGATATTTGCATTATTATTCATAGCAGTAAAAAATTACAGTTGTGAAGTAGCAATGAAAATAACTTTATGAGTTGAGGGTTACTGTAATATGAGGAACTGTATTAAAGGGTTACTGTGGTATTAGCAAGGTTGAGAACCAGTGCCTTGTAGAACCTAAAATCCAAAATGGCAAAGTGTTACTTTTGGTTTCTTTTAAAAATATGGAAACTGTATTAGAAGGGTAAGATTAATGTCTATCAGATTCAGTCATCATCATGTTGCTGAGAGTCAACAGAGGTTGGCTTTCCCAAACAACTTACATATTTAAGCTACTTAAAAATTTGCAAAACACTATCGCTAGGAGCAAACACATTTAATTAATTATATAATATGGACTCGGAATTAGTGTGAATGTATTGCAATTAATTATATAATACATATTTGAAGTGTGTGTTTGTTTATCATTTGACCTTTCCCCATCACCTTGTGTATTTGAACATTTGGTCCCCAGCGAGTGGCATTCTTTGGGAAGGTTGTGGCACGCATAGGAGGTGAGTCTTGCTGGAGGAAGTAAGTCACTTTGGTGGGGGACTTCTGTAGCCTCTGGGTTGCTGATGCAGTGTGACTGACTGCCTTCTGATCCAGACATGGCTTTCCCACCACGATGGAAGGTATACATACCCTGGGTTTGTAAAATGAACCCTGCCTGCCCTCGATTGTTTTATGTAGGCATTTCATCTCGGCAGTGAGAAAAATAATCAATACATACATTTATGTTTATGTTCTCATCTGCAAGGATTTTTGTTTATTAAAATGTGTCTAGCAAAATTACAGCACAAAGGACGTGTAATAGAATCAAAAGAAGAATATTCACGAGCAGGGTGCAGGGTGGATGCTGCCACCGTTTGCTCTACTGTAGAGCGTTCCTGTAGCTTTGGGTCATGTCTTACCTTTGCAGCCCATTCTCTTCTTGGGTAGATTTTGTTTTCCCTACAATGGGTAGTTTTTTCCTCCTGCAATAGAGCAGTTACTTCAGTGACTGTTAGCTTTTCTTTCAAACTGCACTCTACTGAAGAAAAAGGTTGATACTTATCTGTCAAGGATAATTGCAAACCAAATACTAGAAAGTCACATGTACAGTTGCATTTATACCATTTAACTATAAAATAATATATGTGGGGGTCCTCTGACTAGATGTAAGCTGCCTAGACTGTTTTATTAATTCTTATTCCATGGCACTGGAAGGTGATGTTCAGTAAACATTTTTGGAAGAGGCGATATGAAAATCCATGTATTCATAATATAATCATGATCTTAGCAAAGACAAGAGAGCACAGAGTCCTTTTGGAAGCATGCTTGGAACGAACCCAGGGCATCATACACGGTCAACACATGCCTGCCGGTGAGCCACATCTCCAGCCCTAAGGAAATTTTCTTTCTTTCTTTTTTCTTTCTTTCTTTCTTTCGTCTTAGTTTATTTCTTTGCACTTTCAAATCTTTATTCTTTTTAAGTTGGACTGATATTTTTATCATATAATTTATTACGTAAATGATCTCTAAGTGCTTAGTGAATCCTTATCCTGAAACCCAACTAGGAGTTATCTTTGAATGACTGTTGTTATTCTAAGCAGTCATGAGATGCTCGGAGGATGGAGGCCTCTTGTTGCTAATGTCAACAGAGGAGAAACCCCTGTAGGATTTAGGTAACATCTTCATGGAGACCCCTTTTGAAGATTGCTGATGATTTGTGGCTGATCTTAAAGTCAGGTAAATTACAGAGTGCTTCTTTCCCCCCTGAAACATCAAAGAGACTTTTCTTTTTCATTTTAATGAAAGAATTTGCGTTAGCAATCCACAGAAGCAAGCTCAAAAATTATAGCTGTCTGTTTGCAGGAACACTCCCTTTGAAATGGATACATTTTATAGAGAGTATATCTGATATTGAGCTCCCAAAAAGTCATGTGCTGTTAATTGCATATAATAACCAAGTTCAAGGTAATGTATATTTAATAAGCAATTAATATAGCTCACCATAATTCCCCCACACAGCTTACACATGGCCTTTGAGAAAATGAGTCAGACTGATAGGCATTTCTAGTTCCCTGGGTGAGAAATAAAGTGGACCCATGTTGTCCACTTTATTTCTCATAACAACGCTTATCCTGACATAGTTTACTGTATTTCCAAGTATCATACTTATCACCATAACAGACTTACTGTGACAATTATGCATCTCAATAATAAATTTAAAATTAACTTGAAGTTTAAAATTAAAACAATAGTTTTTAATTTCTTGAAACTCTAAGGTAAGTATTAAACAAGTATTAAACTTGTCCTTTTTTGATTTTTTTTCCTTCCCATTATATGGAACCTTTTTTAATTTTAATTTTTTTCAAGACAAGGTTTCTCTGTAGCTTTGGATCCTGTCCTGGAACTCACCTGGTAGACCAGGCTGGCCTCCGACTCACAGATCCGTCTGCCTCTGCCTCCCAAGTGTTAGGATTAAAGGTGTGTGTCACCACCACCTGGCTAAACTTTTATCAGGATTGGGTATTATTGAAATTACTTTCAGTTTATAGTTAAATCAAAATCAAAATAGCATAAATACATTGTCAATAGGAACTACTGAAATAAAAACTGGCATTCCCTGAAAATAATCTTTCATGAAATTAATAGGACTTTGTTGTTTTCCTTGAGTTCACATTTACAAGAATGAGTATTACGAACGATGAGTGCGATCCCACTCCATCCTTCTATCCGCTGATCCATATGAGCCTCAAGAGCAGATCACACATAAAATCAAAGTGGGAACGGAAGGCAGTTAAAGATTTTAATGAATTTATTTTTTCTAAAACGTGGCGAGTGACAAAGTAGTATTAACCAACGAAGTATAGCGTCATGTTCTAATAGACATGAGAGACTGTTTGGCCAGTTTTATTTCTCTGACTCTTTGTGGTCTTTATTGTCCTTATTTCAGTTTTCTATTTTCTCTGCTGTCCCCTGCTAGTCCTGCTACCCTCCGCAACTACTCAGTTGCTTTCTCTCCCACCGTGAAGCCCTCAGCTAGCTGCCTTGGCACCTCTCACGCTCTATCAGCAGACTTGAGCTTCTGCTGGATGTACTGTCTCTACTACTTCTTCATCCCTGACCACAAAAGAAGGAAAAAGAAAAACAAAACGAAAACATCCCAGAGAAGCTGTTTATAGGAGCTGCCATTGCCAACCAGGGGAGGCCCTGCAGAAGGGTGTCTTCTGACTTAGGAGATCTTCAACTGCCCGCTTATGTTGGCAGAGAAGGAATTTGGTCCAATGTGACCATCCATATCTCACTTGCAAATGAAGAGCCCTTTTCCTAGGCCACCATGGGAGGTGCACTCCCCTATGACCTAGACAGAAAAGTTTGCAGGGTCATCTAGAGTTCAGTGAGAATCGTGCTGGCCCATGACTGATTACACAACTGAAATAGGTCTGGTTGAAGCTTTGCCTTCGGGAGCTGAGGCAATCAGCTGTGATGGTTGCACAGTTCCTATAGGTTCTGGGGCCTAAGAACAGCCTGGCTCGTTATTGGTTTGATGGATCCCCTTAGTAGTCAAGGTATCCAAGGATGCAGGAAGATTCCAACAGCTATTAATTAGAGAGGCTAGTTACTCCACCCCACACCATCTTTAGCAAATGAACATCAGAAGGCCTTATAGCAAGATCTCAGTGACTTGTCATTAACCTGATTTTAACAATGTTTAAATGATGCTCACTCCGTGTCTTTGTAACGCTGGAGGGGCTGGTCCCTTTCATGTTGCAACATCATGTTCCAAAAACTTTTTCCACTCAGGTCTTATTATAATTTCCATTTGCCCTTTGGTATCTTGGATGAATGAATACAATAATTATACTCGCTACTTGACCTTTTACATGGCTAAAACTTCTTTTTAAAATTATCAAGTGCATGAAAAATGTCTTTTAGCCTTCTCGCTGTAGAAATTTCATAATTTATCACCTTATGACCAGATGCACTAAAACAAAAAACAACAATATTAATGGGTTTGTATTATAACATTTTGTCATTTTTTTAATATACTATTGCTCAAGGGAGAGAGTTGCTGGGTACCAATGCCTGGGACTTTTAAGGAACATGTGTTCATACCAAAGTAATAAATACAGAAAAATCACCTTGATTGCATGAGCTGTAAATGTCAAGAATATCAAGTTCCAATTCTGAAAAATATGCCAACAGGTGATTATTTCTATATGAACATCCCAGACTTGAATCATTGGTCTAGATTAATCGCTGTGCCTGCTCTCTGATGTGACACAGTTACGATAAACACAGGTGACTGGAGTAGCTGCTGGCACTGAGACAGTCTTTCCTGTAATAAACCATATAACTAGTGAAAGTCCTCCCTAATGAAAGGTAAGAGAGTTTCTACTGGACAGCATCCTGTTATTACTGTACAGAGGCCGACCATGCCTGGAGTTTCAATTACAAAGGGTATCTATGGCCGGGCGATGGTGCCGCAGGCCTTTAATCCCAGCACTCAGGAGGCAGAGGCAGGCAGATCTCTGTGAGTTCGAGACCAGCCTGGTCTACAGAGCTAGTTCCAGGACAGGCTCCAAAGCCACAGAGAAACCCTGTCTCGAAAAACCAAAAAAAAAAAAAAAAAAAAAAAACAAAGGGTATCTATGTGCCCGACCCCTCACATTGCTCAAAGTCAACTGTACCAAAACTATATAAACTGGGCACAGAGCCATTTATTGTCCTTATTTAATCTGATGTCGTGTACACAACTGTGTGTGATGTACTTTGGCAAGCTAGTAAGTTTGTTTACATCAGCTTCAGAAACAAAATATGCATGCATGTTGTGTTTTCATGTTGCAACAGTTATGACATCACTAGGCGGTAGGACCTTCTCAGCCCTGTATGATCTCCTGCGATCACCATGGTGCTTGTAGTGACAGGTGACTGAAGCACCAATGGCAAAGGTAGCACTCCCCATCCTGCCTTATCATTTTTAGTCTTCTGGTAACTGTATGTATTCACTCCTGAAGCTGCTGAGTGTGGCCATGGAGACTGTGTGGCTCCTACTTACTGCTCCTTCCCTGTGAATTACTATGTTAATTAGGGAAAATTTAAGATTTTTCTTACAATTTGCTTTCTGACTCTGTAATGAGACTTTCAGTGACAAGGACAGGTGGCCCCAGGACAGAGCACCTCATCCTTCTACACTTCCTGTTGGATAGTTGATCCAATTCCTTCTTTCGTAGTTGGCAAGAAGGCATGACCGAATCTATTATCATGGTGTTATTCAATGTGTTTTTTGCAAACACTTTCATCTAGAGCAATTCTATCAACTTCTAGTTGGCTGATTAAAATAAGGACACAGTGTTGCTTTGGTTTTACATCTTCACAGAATGGGGGCTCACACTGTAGTGGAGCAAGTATTGCTGAGTTTCAAACTCCTTGGAATGAAGTAGAAGGAGCCCTTTGTTCTCAGTGCCTCAGACAATTCTTACTTGTATTGCAGATTGGTTTCCCAGCCTGAATACATTATTAGGAATGTTCTCATGTTTTACTTATTCTTCTGCTTGATTCCCCACTGCCTTTGTGATGACAATTTGCTTCCTAAATAAGTAAAGATGTGGTTCATCATGTAGATGAAAGATACTTAATGTTTTTGACAAAAATATTATCTTTCTATATTTACATGTACAAAATTATAGTATAGGAGGGAGAAAGAGTCGTTTCTCTCCCAATGGCACAGTCTCTTATAAGTTGCCTATATCCTACTAAATAACCCCTGACCCATACTCATGCAGAAACCCTAACTAAACCCAGTATGTCACAGAAAGAAACTAAACAAGCAAACAACAGTAACAGCAACAGCAACAAAAAATAATAATAATAATGACTTTTGCAATAAGGGAAACAGAACTTAATTGAACAGTTCTGAGTAAACTTCTTTTATATTTGATTTCCATGTAGACCTTTTACATTTTTGGCAAAAATATGAAACCTCTGCAGTGAACAAAAAGGTTTCAAACTCATCTTCTTGTGAAATTTTGCATTTTTACTTAGCTTGGACATGGGTGTTTATTTTCACTGTCTAATTGTAATTCTTTCTGACTAATACCTATGCTTCCATCGCCAAACCAATTTCCAATACACAAAATAACAGATATCCAAAAATCCTTGGCTTTGGTACCATCCATTCAGTATCATTTTTCAGAATATTTGTTTGTATTATTTTATTCTTCAACACTTTCATACATGTATAGAGTGTGTTTAAAACATCTTCCACCTCTCATTACCCTTTCACTTTTGTACAAAGAATTACTTTTCCCACCTCGTCTCCCTTCTACTGGCTTGGGCCACTGAACTATACTTACACCATCTCGGGAAAGCATTCTTAAGAGAACTTTAAGTGCTTAAACTGTCTTGTGTAAACTGTCATCTCACTGGTCACAGAGACCAGCTGCAAACTGCTGTATAATGTGACCCTGACTGTCAGGTTATAAGAATTGCCTAACTACTTAGCTATTAGCTCTCCACATCTGTAAACGGCTCTTGCTTGCCACCGATATACAGGACTGCCTTTCTGCATACATCACAATTGCGGTTATTCTGCTTTAAAAACTTGAACAAATTGGGGGCAGTGGCTGCTACCTGCTACTCCACCTGGAAAAGCCCGGCCAGTAGTGAACAAAGGCTCCATATAACTTTATTTACTGAGGCCTCTTGGTGGTTTTTTTTTCTTCAGGTATCCCATAATACTACTACTGTCAAGAGTTAGGTGATTTTCCATACAAACAGGGACCAAGTTTTGTTGTGATAGGAGCGGAGAGGCTGCGTCCCCGGCACCCGGCTGCCTGCATTGCTAGCTTTATACCCGAAATAATTACTGTATTCTTTTAAATACTGCTTGGCCCATTAATTCCAGCCTCTTATTGGCTAGCTCTTACATATTAATCTAACCCATTTCTAATAATCTGTGTAGCCCACGAGGTGGCTTACCAGAGAAGATCTTAACCTGTGTCTGTCTGGAGTGGGAGAATCATGGCGACCCCCTGACTCAGCTTCTTTCTCCCAGCATTCTGTTCTGTTTACTCCGCCTATCTAAATTCTACGCTATCAAAGGCCAAGCAGTTTCTTTATTACTTAACCAATGAAACAACAGATAGAAAGATGACCCTCCTCCATCAAAGTTTGCTCTGTTTTATCTGAATTGCTTCAAATATCATGCATACTGTAGATTCTTAATGAATCTGAAACACATTAGTTTTTTTCATTACATGTATTTATTTGCTTGTGTTTGCATGTTACTACAGGACATATGTTCAGGTCATAGGACAACCTTCACAAGTTGATACTCTTCTTCTACTTTGGGGATTCCAGGGACAGAAATCTGGTGACCAGGCCTGGATGGGAATGTCTTTTCCCACGGAGCCACCTCACTGGTCCAAATCGCATTTTAACAGAATATTCTGAAAACTCTTAATAATTTTCTTGCTTGCTTGATATTATACCAAACTAGAAATATAAACTAACTAGTCTATAATTGTCTTAGCCCATATCACCTCCATTATGAACTTGCTTGTTTCAAAAAGGAGAACTCGAATTTTATGCCTCACCTCTCCCAGTTTTAAGGAAAAAAGCAAGAAAAGCATCCCTGGGATGATCTGGGCCACACTGTGGTCATTAAACTCTAAACACACCCCAGCAACATCTACCACTTGTTCTGTACAGTAGATAGGTTTTGATTACTTTTTTTTTGAACATTTAAAGTATCTTAAAGCCTAACTCAACTGTGAGACTTAAGAGACGATGTTTCGAGCTCCATAGAGAGCATCATCTTGCCTGAATGTGGAACTTGGTGATTAGAACCGAGAAGATGTCTCAGTGCTGATCATAATTACTATCAATTATTTCTTTGAAACTTGGCAGGAGTAAGCAGGAGTTATTTTTTATTTTATTTTTTTCCTTTTATTGAAAACATTCTCCCCATATAATATATCCAGATTATGGTTTCCCTTTCTTCTATACCTCCCAATTCCTCCCCCACCTCCATCCCAACTAGATCCACTCCCTTTCTGTTGCTTGTTAGAAAACAACAGGAGCCGGTCAGTGGGGAGGCAGGCTTTTAATCCCAGCACTCGAGAGGCAGAGGCAGGTGGATCTCTGTGAGTTCAAGGCCAGCCTGGGCTACAAGAGCTAGTTCCAGGACAGGCTCCAAAGCTACAGAGAAACCCTGTCTCGACAAAAAGAAAAAAAAAAAAAAAAAAAAAAAAAAAAAAAAAAAAAGAAAGAAAGAAAAAAGAAAGCAAGCAGACAGGATTCTATGGGATAATAATAAAATAAAATTAAATATGCTACATCTAGTGCAAAGGTTTAGGGAAAAGGAGAGCAAAGGGTCATATTTGAGCTGTGTTTTAAGGAGAATACCTCTTACCTGGTCCACCAGCAGCATAGTACCCTGATGCAAGCTCTTGCCTTGGCTGTGGACAGCATAGCACCCAAGGCCTTTGCCTGGGCCATGGATAGCATAGCACCCTGATGCAGGCTGAAAGTTTTGAGCTGTTTAATTTGGCAGGAGTCAGCATGAGTTATATTCCCAAAGAAGTTGGGGGAGGGTGAGTAGTGATGACTATTGTGATTAGTTTAATCTACTTTGCAGAAACGGCTGGCTGATATCTTCGGAGTCTTCCATCCATTTCAATCATCACTTTATATTCTAGCTCGCTAAAGAGCCGCTTTAATTCCGAGAGAACGTTTTACATATCCCCCGAGGATGGACCAATAATTCCATTATCATTTTATTCTGTCTCTTGAGATTAGCAGACATAAATCTACTTAATACCAAGTAGTAAAATTTTAACTGCAACTATCCTTAAAAGGTTCATAACTTATAAATAATGCACAACTTGGCTTCCTTAGCTACTAGAAATGGGTTGTTGAGTGAAAAGGAAAATAAATGGGGTGAAATAATGGTCAGTTAATATGGTTTCTGTTTTCCATTTCAAGAGCTGATGCTATGGGCACTCACTGAGATGAGCACGTGTAGCTGACCCAGAACTGTGGATAGGCCAGAGAAACAGGAGAAAAGATTCTATAGTTCATCCTGTATTTGATAATGAATCAAATTATCCTGTTGTGCTGTAGGGGCATACAACAGTCTTAGCATGCTGTTTTCTCTGTTGTTGTTGTTCAGTATAATATGGTTTACATATAAAAATATACTTTATCTATATATGTACTGAACAAAAAGAGCATGGTAAGACTACTGTGTGAGCCCCAAAGCTAAATAGAATAATTTCCCAGAAATGGGATCCACAAAAGACCAAAGTAATGATCACACTAATGATTGTAGTAGAGTTCACGGTGAGCCAATTACTGGGATTACTAGCAGGAGTGTGAGTAAGGTTACTTGTAGGAGCAGGGATAACTCAGGCAGATATATCACCTGGAACCACATTTTAGCAGGGGTGATGACTCTCAAAAGTTGCAACTATGGAACTTTCTGGAGGTAGCTCGACAGGTCTAAGACACTTCTGAGGCTTTCCCGGGTTTGTGTCTCTCCTTACGTGTCTGTGTACACCTCTACAAAGCTGGAGGTGCCCTCAAGAGTCTTCCACATGTCCAAAAGGCATCCCTCAGAATGGGAAAGAAACTTTTGTCAATTACATCTCTGACAGATGGTTAGTATCTAGAACATACAAAGAACTCAAAAAACTGAACACAAAGAAAACAAATCAACAAATGGGGTACAAAACTAAACAGAGAGTTCTCCAAAGATGATACACAAATGATGACTGAGAAGGACTTAAAACTGTTCAACATCCTTAACCATAGGGAAAATGAAAATAAAAACTACTTTGAAATTTTATATTACTCAAGCCAGAAGAGCCAAGATCAATAGACAAATGACAGCGCACAAACTCGCAAGGATGGAAGGAAAGGGGAACATTATTCATGTCCGGGTGGGAGTGCAAACTGCTACAACTGGTATGGAAATCAGTATGCAAAGGTCCCTTGGGAAGCTAAGATGAGATCTACCACAAGATCCAACTATTCTGCTCTTGAGTGTATATGCAAAGGACTCTATCTCACTACAGAGACGCTTGCTCACTTATGTTTACTGCCACTCTGCTCACAATCACCAGAGATTGAAAATAGCCTAGACGTCCAACCACTGATAAATGAATAATGAAAAGGTGGTGCATTCACCCAGTGAAATAGTATTCAGCTGGTAAGAAAATAAAATTATGACATTTGCAGGGAGATGGATGGAGCTTGAAGCAATCTTTCAGAGTGAAGGAACCCAGACCCAAAAAGAGGAACATTGTATGTTTTCTCTTATATGTAGATAGTAATTTTTAGTTTTAGGTATATGTGTTTAATCCAGAATATCTAGAGGATGTGAGGGGATCGTCCAAGAAAGGGGAAATAGAATACAGTGTTACAAAGGGATACAGGGGAAATTGGAATAAGAGGATTAATTGAGGAAGGAAATAGGGCAGGGTAAAGAAGAGAATGTAGGGAGGGGCAACTAACACTAAGGGCCATTTTGAAAGCCATATGGAAACATACTACTGGAGAAGCTTCCTAAAATACATGCACACGTAAAAAGAGTTTAAATGAAGTTACTTTTTAATGAGAAAGACAGTGTTCCAACTAGACATCATATACCACCAAGTAAACCCCACACCACCACCAAAGATGTACTACATTTCTTGAGCTATTGGTCAAAGAGATTCAATAAACCCTCCAAATATTGTAGACTATTGCCCATGCTTACCTGATGATAAGACTCTTATTATTGGGGATATCACAAACTTAGGTCATTGAACATGGAGAAATTGCGCTGGTGCTCAGAAATAGGTTTCAGCCCTACTGACTAGCATCCACAGTGCTGGGAGGTAGTCTTCACATCCCTGAAGGAGAAAAACAATAATCAATCTGACCCTGCTACAAACTGTTCAAACTATAATAGCAACCCACCTGCAAGATGTGCCCACTTGTACAATACTGGCATAGACATTATGGGAGTAATCAACCGCTTTTTAAATAGATTTGAGGCCTGCTCCATTAGACTAATCTATACCTGACACCGCCAATGAGAACCTAAGACTACTTAGGTCATGAGTCCTAAGGGAAAACCTACTACTACTTTTCTGTCGAATGGCCTAGCAATCAAAATGACTCCTAATGACACATCCATAGATGAGCACATCACTCAACCTTCATCAGCAAAGCTTCTTGCAGCGTGGTGTTAGCAGAGATACCCACAACTGGCTAAATAGGCAGAGAGTAATAGAATCTGGAGCATTAGCTCTAAATGGAATGGCTTTGTCACATCTCTTCTCTCAAGGCTCAGACTTCTGTGTTGAAGAAGAGAGGGAGAAGGAGTGTATGAGCCTGAGGTGGTGGAAGATTCCAAGGAAACAGTGTTTCAGATGCATCAGGACTGGTGCACATATGAACACACAGAGACTGTGACAGCATGTATAAGACATGTACAAGCTCAAACCATACACAATCCCAGCTTGGAGAAGGGGAAGTGGACATAAAGTCCCATCCCTAAAAGCTGTTTGTGATAGTTGCTGGGAGAAGAAAACTCACTTTTTTACAGAGTAGACACTGGATATGTGGATCAAACTCCAGGGTAGTTCTCACATTCTTGAGCAGTTGGCCAAAACAAAACAGACTCCATAGTTTTTCCAGCAGGAAGTGTTTTTTGTTTGTTTGGCTGAGCTTATCATTATCATTATTATTATTACTTATAATTTTAAGAGAGAAGAATGTCAAGTTGGGAGGTAAGTGAGGGGGAAGGAATTGGAGGAGAAAGATTATAATCAAAATAAATCGTAAGAAAACTTTTAAACTTAAATATTTAAAAGGTTCCAAGTTTTCATTTTCCCAGACAGATGACATTTTTGCTGTCTCCCGAGTCTCATGAGTTTTTGCCTCTCTACTGGAGGAGATGTTTCAGTTCAGTTCTGAGGAAACTGCTATGTAACATGGCCCTGTGCTTTCTGAGACACTATTCACCACAGTCAATAATTGCTGAGGGAGAGGGAATCCCTTTATTGAGGATACTGAAGCTGGTAGATTTTCCAAGCTCCAGTAAGTGGCCCTGTACACACGCAATTATGGGAAGCTCTAATTAGATTTAATGGGATATTTTTTGAAAGGCATTGCTTTGGAAGAGGTCATGTTTGGAGAAATATGGAGAAAGTTGGCGGGGAGACTTTTGGGTTAAGTGTGATCATATTTTCTTGTATACATGTATGAAATTCTCAAAAATAAAGAAAAATATTTTAGAACCACCAAACGACAAACAATATTATAGGATCTCATATAGTTCTAATTTGTTCAGTAGCTTAGTCTTTTGATACTTCAAAATTCATTCCGATATATATTAGTATGTTCTTTTTATCACTGTTTTACTAAGTAGTACTTTTAAAGAATAATCAATTTGCAGTTTTACTGAAAACTGACTTAGTATAAGACTGTTTTTCTTACCATATAGATTCCAAACAAGTTTGAGGCTGTCATCCTTCGAGGGTGTGAGCCTCAGTTTTCAAGGGAAAGGAAGGAGCATACATAGTACAGCTAATAAACCCTGCAGCCAGAGTTCTCTGCAGCTAGCTGTGTAATCCAAAGGAAGGAGATTTCATGTCCTATATCATAATAAAATAACCTTCCTATTTATGCAAACATTTGCTATTTGGTGTGATAGTCCATCCGCTAAACCATCCTAATCTACCAGCCCTGGAGACTCTTTAGAGAGAGATAGAATGACGCTCTATGTGATTGGACCTTGGCCATCTCCTAATGGCCCATGCGTCATACATTTGTTCCTCAGAGTTTCTCTACATGGAAGTGCCCAAACCTTTCAGATATGATGCACATTTGGAGATCCTCAGGTCATACACAGGGCGTGTCCTTGATGGGGAGTGTGTGGCTCCATTCTCTCCTCTTTTCACATCTCAGCCATGAGGTGACCAGTTTCATCCTGCTTCTTAGTTTTCAATGACGTGATGCTTCCCCACAGACCCAAAATAACAAGGCTGAATGATCTTAGAAACAAATGGACCTTTTCTCTCTGCACATTTATTATCTCAGCAAAATAAATTAAATAAATAAATAAATAAATAAATAAATACATAAAGACTAACTGGTGCAAGGGATTGTAGAGTTTCCCTTTATTCAGATGTTGTCGATTTCTTCTGAGTTTCCGGTGACATTCAATCCAACAACACTTTGCCAGAAAGAGAGAGGTAGGAGGCAGCACAGCTAGGTCACAGATGTGACTTCATAGCTGACGCTAAACTGTGCGAGAAATGAGTCTCTTTCCTTTCTCTGTTTGCAAAATGTAGACATTACAAAAAAAAAGCATACAGAAATTATGTGAAAATTAAAGACTCACTAAATGCCAGAGAGGCCAGGCGGTGGTGGCACACGCCTTTAATCCCAGCACTCGGGAGGCAGAGGCAGGCAGATCTCTGTGAGTTCGAGGCCAGCCTGGTCTACAAGAGCTAGTTCTAGGACAGGAACCAATAGCTACGGAGAAACCCTGTCTCGAAAATCTAAAAAAGAAAGAAAGAAAGAAAGAAAGAAAGAAAGAAAGAAAGAAAGAAA
>JABTXL010012544.1:1205571-1242663 GCA_025134845.1 Neodon shergylaensis | reverse complement strand
AAAGAAAGAAAGAAAGAAAGAAAGAAAGAAAGAAAGAAAGAAAGAAAGAAAGAAAGAAAAAAGTAAATGCCAGAGAGAAAAGTAACTTCCAATTCAAGAGTCTCTTATTAAGCTCTGTGTTCAGCTCAGGAACACAGTTTTAAATGAATCGCACTCTTTTCCCTCAGGAAATCCCCAGTTACAGTTACGATCCTGAATGAGAAAATGTCTATGCATTTTGGTTGATGCTTTTATGGTACTTCTTCCTTGCCTGTGACTCATAGCACACCATGGGGGGGGGGTCTGAGTAACAGATTGATATTTAATCAATGGAAAAAATATAGAATTTAGTGTGTTCTTCAATGACACAGGGAAAAGTCCTAGTGTGGTATGTCAGAAGATGTCTGACAAGACAGGCTCACCTCTATGAGTCAGGGATCAGCCTGGCTCTGAAGAACACAAATTAACGATACTTAGTTTTAGAGAGGCCCAGGAATAAATGACCCATGACTTCATAATGATATCTGTCTTTGTTGTGATCTATAACATGCTGAATTGACTTTTGGAACCTCTTGAAAAGAATTTTTGTTCAGTATTAGAAAACACATGATGAAGCAATTTCTAGCCATCTCCCACTGCTGGCTCATATGTTTATACTCTGGACGCTTCCTCTATTACCATGTGGCTTTTCTCCACCCCAGCTTCTACTTAGGACTATTTGAGGAAGTTGCCAAGCTATTGTGAATCAGTCGTTTCGAAATACGGTACCCATGTGGCCTGCTTAACAGTGCTCTTGATCATATCAGCCATGAGTGTAGACCCTACCACTGTATGGAAGTGCTCTCTGGAGAAGCCCAACTTGAGACGATGAAGTTCCACTACCCTACTACTCTACCACTTTCCAACTTGCTCCTTTGATCACTGGAGATTATTTCTTCTTCTGGCCTCACTTCCAGGAGAATGAAAATGAAAACTGAAGTGGGATACCCTGCCGTCTCAAAAGATCTCTACCAATCAGGAAAGTCAATGATCTACTGTTATAAAGAATGAGGGGAAAAGAGAGTTTCCTGCACTGTTGGTGGGATTGTACGTTAGTAAAATCATTATAGATAATAGGATGGGAGTTCCTCACAGAACTACAAGTAAGATTACTACACATAGTTATCTGCTTATTAAGATAGATTCATGACCTTTGGGTTCTGTATTATCTTTATTTCTGTTTCTGTGATTGAATGCCCAGGAAAAAAGCAATTTGTGAGAGGAAAAAGGTTTATTAAAGTTACAATTCCAGTTCAGAGTCTGTCATTGTGGGAAAATCAAGGCAGGAGCTTGAAGCAGCTAGCCACATCCACAGACTGGAGCAGAGAGTGCGCATGCCTCTTCTGCTCACCTCACTTTATCTATCCCAGTGCAATCTAGGACCCAAGCCCAAAGATTGGTGGTCACAGGAATGGTGGTTCCGGTGGTCCCACATTCTGTAATTTATCTCTCACAGACATGCCCACAGGCCAACCTAATCTAGATAATCTAGAGGTTCTCTTTTTGGGTGAATCTACATTGTGTCAAGTTGTCATTTAACATTATCACAATACAAAAGACATGAACTCAGTATATAAAATAAAACAACTGCATTTCCCATGTATTGTGGTACCACACACAGTGGTAGACACTAAGAGGTAAACACAGTCCCTCTGCCCATGATAAGTGGGCAAAGAAAAGGTTTTATATATACAGTGGAATATTAGATCATAAAGAAAACATCCTGTCGTCTGCAGCAGAATGGACTGAATTAAAAGAAATCATTTTATTTTCGAGGAAACATGCCAGACCCAGAAGGACAAACACCACATGTCCTCTCTCATATGTGGATATTTAAAAACAAAATTGTTGACTTGAAAATGCAATGATAATTGCTAGGGACTGGTAACGGTGTGACGAATAGGGAGGGCAGAGTAGAAGGGCTACTGTAAGGGATCAATGCATGCTGTGTGCATGTATGGAAACAGACTGACTGTTGGTAACATGCAGTTGGCATGTTAGCAAAGACTTAAGAAGAGTAGAGTTCCAGCTTCTGGCCTTGGAGAAATGACACTGGGAAGAGAGCAGGACTCTAGAGAGTTCCGTACCACATCCTAATTATGTTTCTTACAGAGCCCTGAAAGTGGCTCACATTGTTCCAATTCCAGTCCCAAGTCAGCTCTTCTGTGGTCATGACCTGTTTCTTCTCCTCGTCTACTGCCCTGTGCCAAAGTTGGTCTCTAGATGCTGAGTATATAGTTGTCTGGGAGAGCACTTTTCATTGTCTGTTTTACTGTGATTATTAGCAATAAAAGCATTTGATGTCATAGCTTAATGAATATTTCTCTCCACGTTTACACACTGAAATAACTACCTGATAGGTACATGTAGACTTTGATATTTTTTACTCCATCCCATTAAAAGTATGCTAATCACAACATATTAAGCTGATTTAATGGTTGATATATAGGTCATACACTGTGGTTTATGAACAAGCTATGCTCTGTTGGGGCTGAAGAAATGGTTCAGTAGGTGCCCACGTGCGAACCATAATCTGATTCCCAGAACCCACATGCCTAGCTCACAACCACTTGAAACCCAAGCACCAGGAGATCTGACTCCTTTTTCTGACCTCTGCATGCACGCATACATGCATGCCCTCCCACACACAGACACACGCATCCCACAAAACTAAAAATATTTTTTTAAATATCACAAAGGGTATTTTGTCTTTTTCTGATTAACAAATATGGTAAGACATATTTGAAAAGTAAAACAAAGCATTTTTAAGTCATCTTCTAAATGATCAAAATGATAGCACCTGTTGAACACTTAGTTTAGTGAATGTTTAATTTTTTTCTTTTTTTTTTTTTGAGACACCTAATTAGCCCTAGCTATCCCTCAAATATTGAATATGTGATTCTCCTGTTCCAGTGTCCCAAGTGCTGAAATTACAGGAGTTTGCCTCTCAAAGTGGGAATATTTTGGCTTTAGAAAGCCTTCCCATTAGAAATGAAACTTGGAAAAGCACGGGCTATTTAGCCATCCATGGTTTTCACAGTCTGCACCCTCTTGCTCTGGTTCCCCAGAAGTGAAGAAAGAGCAGAGTCCCTTAAAGCCTTTGTTCTGGAACAACAACCCTTTCTTGCAAAATAAGTCACTAACTGGCCATGTTGAGAAAGATATCCAGTGTGTTCTAATCACTGCCAATGAGCCTGAGTTCCAGATGTTGCTCCCTCTTTAGCAGGCAGGGCAGTGGTATTTGCAGGCAAATGGTTTTAGTGTTGTGGATTTCAATGTATTCATTTTGTCCAACCTCTTCTAGTCTCATCGTGCTGGGGTCTGATTCGTCAAATTGTGTTTTTTCTTTTCCTTTTGATCTGTATAGCATGCATTGGTTTCTCTTTTGTAATCAATTGTAGTCATTTTCCTTGAAGCTTTGCTAAACTTAGGGGTAATATCTCGGTTTATGCTAAAGAAGACTATTTTGGCAATTCTTTGCAATGTCCGTCTTGAAGGTCCCTCAGGAAAGAAAAGGGAGCCTGGAGGTTAAAGGATTGGAGAACTATTGTGGATTGCTGATGAGACAGTAAGTAGAGGAACCCATGTTGGATTTTCCCCACTTTCCTTCCCCTTTTAAAAGTAACTTCCTCATTAATTCAACTTCAATCATCAAAAACTCACTTTGGAAGACACAAAGGACTGAATGAGGAGAAAGGAAGGCAGTTGTAGACATAAAGAGACACGGACCATGATGGATATCCTTAGGGAGGCCAGCTTCATGACCCTTGTTCCATTTCTCATCTCTGACACTAGCCAGGGTGGCTTTGACAGGAACAGCACATGCAGTCCTGGGAAGGCCAGTGAGAAGACGTGTGTTACCATGTGTGCCAGCAGAATAAAAAATAATATCTGGTTTTATTCTTCCTAATCAAAAGATAGATGTATAGTATTAATTTTCCAGGTTGAACTACACAAAGGGTGCCATTACCCTTCCGCCATTCACAATGAATAGGATGGGAACAAGGAGGATTTCAACCCAAAAGATGCAGCTCTGAGCTGCTCTTTGACGTTGTCTTTGTAATTTTATGTTTTTACATTTCAAGCTTCAGTATTGCGCAGGACAATTCAAAACAAACATAAATTCGATACAGGCATATTGCAAACTCACCCTCACCCAGAATGTTACCAGTTTTCCAAATCTGTACTGAATTAATACACATGTGTAAATGTTGTGACTTCTTGTGCCTAATAGGAAGCCAAGTGAGGACAAATGTCTCCAACAAATAAATACTTGTGAAACAATTGATGAAATAAATATGAGACAAATTAAATAAGAAAAAAGGACCAAAATGTTTTAACAATTTTTGTTTAAGTAGCACAAATGTAGATATAATTAAGGTAAATTTTATTTTAAAGCCAAAGCATCAATCTTGATCTTAAAAATCTTTGAAAAAGTGTTATTTACCAACATTGACCCTGTAAATTTCCATTTATAAATAAGATTGGATAAGGAGGATGAATTCATGGTTGTTAGTCATTCCTGTGCAACTGTGAGGACGTTCATTAGAATTCCAGGAACCACATAAAAGTTGGGTTACACACTTGTAACCCAGTACAGTGGGCTCACAGGAGGGTCTCTGGAGTTGGCTGGTTGTCAGATGGCCTCAGGTTCATTGAAAGACCCTTTGTCAAGACAATGAATATGGGCATCCAACACCCTTCTTTAACTTCTTTATATATGCACAGACACACATACCCAAATATAGGCACATATAACACAAACATCACATCACATTACAAATTAAATTGAAAACAATAAAGACAGAAATTTAGAAACTTTTAAAAAAAGTGTGTGTGTGTGTGTGTGTTGACATGCATATCTAAGTCAGTGAATAGTTTGTAGGAACCAGTTATCACCTTCCAACATTTACACTCTGAGGATTTAACCCAGGTTATTGTATCTAACCTCTGTGACCCTAATTTTGTCCAGAGCAGGAATACTGCTTGTCAGGCCTGAGAAACTTCTTTAAGACAGTTGTCTGTTTTGTTTTGCATTGTGTTTTGTTTTCCCAGCTTCGTTGTGATCACGAGAAACCAGTATAGATTACAGATATGGTTCTTATATAGTGGGATTTCACACACTATCAATTAAAAATTAATAGGCATTGCCTTTGGTTTTAGACTTGAATAGGTCAGGATCAATGTCTTTGTTAGTGATTCTATTGCTGTGATAAGCACCATGATCTAAGGCAAGGTGGGAGAAAGGTTTGATTTCATCTTACAGCATGCAGTCTGTCATCCAGGGCAGGAACTTAAGGTAAGAGCCTAGAAGCAGGAGCTGATGCAGAGGCCCCGGAGGGGTGCTGTTCACTGGCTTTCTCCACATGGTTTGCTCAGTCTGCTTTCTTAAAGTATCCAAACCACTAACTCAGAGGTGGCACTGCCAGCGATGATCTGGGCCCTTCTCCAGTCATCAATTAAGAAAATGTAAGACAGATTTGCCCAGAGGCCAATCTGATAGGGGCACTTTCTCAGTTGAGGTTCTCTATCCCCAAATGATTCTAGCTTGTGTCAAGTTGACATAAATCTGTCCAGCACAGCCAGATTACCCAAGCTTGCTTTTGAACTGTGCAGGTACACTGTGAAGACATAGCATGGTTTGTTGATTGCTTTACAAATGACGTCTTAGGTTTTGGAAAGAGCAGTTCTTATTCATGAGTCAAGTATTAAAGTTAGCACCCAGAAGTTGAGCACCAGAAAAAAAAAACAATTTTCATTAAGTTTAGAGGAGATAGTTTTAATCTTTGGTCAAAGCCATGAGAAAAATAATTCAAGTCATGCATGGTAGCATATGCTTATCATCCCAGAATTTAGGAGCCAGATGGGAGTGAGCAGAGGTTCCAGGTCAACTGTAACACTCTTTCTCAGACAATAACAACAAATTTGAAAGTTTAGAAAACACTGCACGGAGGCTACAAACGTTTTCTTTAATCAGAAATTCCCAAGAGCTTTCTTAGTTAGAAATTGTAGCTCTGGGATCCAGGCTTGTTTAGTTTTTTTGATTTTTGTTTTGTTTTTGTCTTTTTTTTTGAAAGAAAATTGAAAATTGTTTCAAGAAGGCTTTAAAAAAGAAACTTCATAAATTGCTTCTGGTAACTAATTTCTTGTGTAACTGTGACTGGCCAGCCTCTTGGTATCTGCTTCTCTTTATCTGTGAGTCCTGAACCAAGTGTCCCAACCCTCATTTCAGATTGGCCAGAATAAATCCTCGTATCCGGTAGAAAATAAAGCAAGAATAGATAATATGGACTAACAGCTTATCATGTGGCTCAAGGCATTATCTTTATGTATGCATTAT
This sequence comes from Neodon shergylaensis, assembly GCA_025134845.1. Classification (NCBI taxonomy): domain Eukaryota; kingdom Metazoa; phylum Chordata; class Mammalia; order Rodentia; family Cricetidae; genus Neodon; species Neodon shergylaensis. The sequence continues at coordinate 1,236,305 of JABTXL010012544.1, read as the reverse complement.
CTCGGTCAATGCCAGCAAGAGCTGTTGCTGAGGTAAAGACTACCAAGGCCACCTCCCTCTGCCACACCACAGAGGACCAGGGGATCGTCCTGTGCCTGTGCCGACTCCACTCCTACTCACTGAAAATAGAATGAAAAACTCAAAGAAACTCATTTCAGGCCTTTTTTCCTCTAGTAAGACTGCTGAGTTTCCTGTGCAACTCAGCAATATATATTCATATTGCATATTAATAATAAAATTTACAACATACATTAATCAATCGCATTGCAAAAAGGAACAGAGCTCAGCATAGGTTATCAGGAAGGTACTATCATTTAAACTAAGTAAGCTTTTCACTGTTTGCTTCTTGTCAAATCCTTGATTCCCTCAAAGCAGAATTTGGAATTCGTCTATAACACAAGTGTTATCTTTCTTTAGATCAAGGCTTTGCTAGCTGATCACAGCTGGAGAGCATCATGGACATACATCCTGAGAGTAGTCTATGTGGCTTTGCACAGAAAGGATACAGCTGCATCTACTTCACTATCAGAAGGAGGTCATCCACTAGAAGCTGCTGCTTCTGCTTAAGATGGAATAAGTGTATCAATTAAACCTATTTCTGACACTTCTTAAGAACTTCACAGATTTATGAAAAGAGCAGAATGCACCATTTGAGACAGTAAATCAGTCAGCTGAGATTATTATAGACACTATCCATGAAGGCTATACCAAAGCTAGTAAAGACATACAATTGTGTTCCATGTGTCCAAGAAAGCAAAGGGCACACTGAACAGAAACAGAAACATAGGCTGTAAATATTGCTACCATCTATACTACTATCACACAAGATAACAGACATAATAGGATACCATATGAAGGTTATTTTTTAACGGTAAGGGTATCTATTCATCAAGGGGATATTAGCAGTTGTTAATACTTAGGAACCTAAAGTGTAAAAGCACATGAAGCAAAAAGTGATGGAACTATGCAACTGGAGTTAAAGATCCCAGCATCTCTCCCTCAATAAAATATATAGAGTGTAACATATTATTATGCAATATTTTTGTAGGACAATTAAACTGGCTTTAATGACCCTCTCAAGCATATTAACCTGATTGAGGTTTCTATAACTCCCACCCACCCAGAGAAGAAGGTTCCAAATGCCTTTGGAACATTTGTGGAACATTGTTTGGGTCACAAAAGAACCCTGATAACCTTTTAAACATTCCAATTATAAAGTGTGTGTATTTTGGCCACAGTAGAATTAAGTTACATATTAATAAGAAGATAACATGGGAACTCTTCATATTTGTAGGAACTAACAACACCTTTATAAATAAGTCAGGGGTCAAAGATACAATCAACAAGGGGCTTTAAAACATTTTGAATTATAATGAACTTCAAAAGATAAAATTTCAAAACATACAAAATGCAGCTAAAGCATTTTCTAATCAGAAAGTCAAGCAGCTGGAGTCCCTCTTCAAAGAAAACCCAGGAAGGAAAGAACAAATTGGATCCAATCAGGGCTCCTAATTGTGGGCTCTCAGTCTCATTAAGAAGAGAATTAAGAAACCAACTTGGAAACGATCTTGAGGCCTGTTCTACTAGGGTTGTGAATCCCTTAAATCTTTGTCTGTATGTTTATTAAAAGAAACCACCTACCCCCTTCCAAGACACAGTCTCACTTTATAGCACAGGCTGGCCTCAGACTTGCTATGGAGCCTAGGCTGACCTCGAACTCATGACCTTCTTGCCTGAGCTTCTCAAGTACCAGGATTGCAGGGGTGCCCTGCTACACCAGAAGGGTCTTTATCTTTATCTCAGTTGTTGTTATCAAGCATGAATCTTCTGCAAAATCTTCCATAGCTTAAATCTTCATGAAAGTCAAACAGGTTGTGAGGATATATAAAAAAGAAATCATCCAGGATTGCCAAATGAGAAAAAAAAACCAAAACAAGTAGTAGCATATGTGGCTATAATGAGCTTGGTGTTTTAAAGACAATCAAAACCAGAGCAGTGAAACTCAACGAAGTCATCTGCATTTTCAGACCTTTAGAATCTATCTTCCAGAACCCACTGAACCTCTCTTCTGATCCCCAAATACATCACCAAGTGAGTAAGAAGTCTTAAGGAGTCTCTGAGGGCTGACCAATCCCTTTCTTGTGCTTTGTAAAGAGTTTCAATCAGGTCTCAGCACACCTTTCCAACCCTATGTGAAGAAATAGAGCTGGACCAAGATCTCTGTTGTTTGTTTTCCTCCAGGCTATTCACTCTCTGCCCAGCCATTGCTGATCTGTTTATGTTGCTGATATTTAAACGTGTAGTTAATAGCAGTCTGCTCTTCTGGTCACATGGCAGCTTCCCTGCTTCTGTCTAGGCTTTGCCACTCCTGTAGACTCCTGTGGGTGCTTGACATGGCTGTGCCCATGTCACACAAGACACATTCACTCAGGAGTTCAGTCGCTTAGGGCTTCCTCTGCATGCCACAGCTGGCCATTGTCATAGGTGAGAACAGGGTTATCAGGTCACAAATTCTGGCCCTCTACTCCTATACTGAGGCTCAGGAGGGAAAAGACACAATGGGACAGGGATAACCATAGGAAATAATGCTGAAACTAAATCTAAAGACATTACAGGCTGGGATTTTCCTGGTGGGTTAGCTTGGACCCTGAGTATGAGTCAGGGGAACTGTTTAATATTGAGTACAAGGCCTAGGCAGATTACCGAGAAACGAGAGTTATATCTCGTTTCTGCCCAGAATCGTTGGGATGCATGGACATGAAACCTGGATGATTATTGGCCATGGTTTATAGCTCCAATGTAACTTCCCTTTTAGGTGTCATGCAGCTTCTATATACCATGGTCACTACCTGCTGCAGGAAGAGTCACAGCTGGTAGGAAGAAATATGTGTGTTGATTCAATGCCTGGAGAAAATTTATCTCAAAGAAGCTTGTGATATGCTAAACAATATAGCACTAGAGACATGCCACAGTCTGTAGTGGACTGTGGGGTAGCTATTACCTAATCCTGGGTACTACGTAGTACTATGCATTTACTTGAATTTTTGGGGGGCTTTTTTTGTTTGTTTATTTGTTTTTCGAGACAGGATTTCTCTGAGTAGCCTTGGTTGTCCTGAAACTCACTCTGTAGAACAGGCTGGTCTCAAGCTCACTGAGATCCACCTGCGTCTGCCTTTATTTATTTATTTATTTATTTATTTATTTATTTATTTATTTATTTATTAAAGATTTCTGCCTCCTCCCTGCCACCGCCTCCCATTTCCCTCCACCTCCCCCAATCAAGTCCCCCTCCCTTGTCAGCCCGAAGAGCAATCAGGGTTCCCTGCCCTGTGGAAAGTCCAAGGACCACCCACCTCCATCCAGGTCTAGTAAGGTGAGCATCCAAACTGCCTAGGCTCCCACAAAGCCAGTATGTGCAGTAGGATCAAAAACCCATTGCCATTGTTCTTGAGTTCTCAGTAGTCCTCATTGTCCGCTATGTTCAGCGAGTCCGGTTTTATATGCGTCTGCCTCTTAAATGCTGGGATTATAAGCATGTGCCACCACTATCTGGCTTTGCTTGAATTTTTTTTTAATCCACCAAGAAAGGAATATCACTTGAGCTTTTGGGGTCTTATGTCATATGACTTTGGAAGCCAGAAAGGAAGAGCAACACAGAGCTGAAAATGATCCCTAGCAGGGTTTGATTGAGTCATCTTGCTCATCTCGAGTGTGAATGTGGACACGTAGGTCCACTGAAACCTGACTCACAGCATTGGGTAGTCAGAAGCAAGCATAGAAAACTCTTAGCCATCCTACCCAGATGAGCAATGGCTCCGTATGTCCTGTGAGCATCATAGGTGGCCGTGAAGCTCCAATTCTGTATGCTTTATGGTATTAGGTCACCAATATTACACCAGACATAGGTATAGGGCAGACATGGTTCTCTGTGGCAAGATGATTTTTAAAAAAATAGCTCCAGTTTCATGAATACTTCCTGTATCTGACCCTCACCTGATGACAGGTCTTGTCTGAGCTTCTCCTTCCCTAAGTCAGTCTATCAGCCTGAGGCTGTAACTGCTGACAGGCACGAGTTTGTATTCTGTCCCTCTTTTCTTCTGGATCTCTCCTGCAACAGCTTCTGGCCATCTGATTTTGACTCTGTTTCCTGGGGGCCCACAGCTATAAAGGAACAGTAAGCTTGTCTCTTCTATCAGTTTTTTTTTAATCTTTTGTACATTGCTACACTGAAAAAAGTTTATAGTAAACCTTTTGGGAGACTCTCTGAGTTCGGCAGTAACTCTGGAAACCAGCAGGGATGCCCCGATGACAAACATCAGCTATCTGTCGTAACTCTAGATTTTAATTTGGTGCTAATACAACACTGCTCATGTGCATCGCTGATCTGTTGAGCCGCTTTCCCCACGCCTCCTGCAGCAGATCAGGAAACACACTTATTCTTATAGCAGTTCAAAGAACAATCGCTCTTTGAAGTGTGTGGCCTAGATTTTTATGTTATGCTGCTGTCATATCTCTCGTTACTGGAAGATTTGGTTGTTTAGCTTAGTTTTTGTTTTAAATGTGTCTTTCTAATTTGGTGCATAAATAGATGTAGGAAATTTAGTACTGTGAAAAGGATAAAACATATGGATTTTGAATTACGTAATTTCATGTCAACCAACATTTTTATTCTGTAGTAGAAAGCGCATTAATAATGTTGTTAGAACACAGAATCACTCTTTTATATATAGGCATATATGTATAGTATAATGCAGATATATAATACATCTAGAATTAACTCGACTAGATATATACATGGGAGAGAGGATGGATTTGGATTCAGGCCACTGTAATAAATATAATAAATAATACTTTGGTGAAGTGACTAACTTTTTTGTGGCTGCCCATTAAATATAAAACTTATGATTGCTGGGAGGTGGTGGCGCACACCGTTAATTCTAGCACTTGGGATGCAGAAGCAGGTGCATGTCTAGGAGTTCGAGGCCAGCTGGTTTACAAGGGAGATCCAGCACAGTCAGAGCTGTTACACAGAGAAACCCTTTCTCAAAAAATAAATAAATAAATAAATAAATAAATAACTACAAAAACAAACAAAAATAAAACAAAAGTCTTATGATTTCGTTATATTATAGACTACTGTGTGATCACTTTAGTAGAGAATGAACATTCTTTAATTAAAACTAATTTATTCCTAACAAATGCCGAAGTTTGGCTGATGAGTGTCTTACTTTGATTCCTGATCGGGATCACTGTGGTAGACAGAGGTGGAGGAAGTCGTCGGGAATTGTTTAAAATGAGACAGCAGCGATGTTTGCATCATCCGTTAGCTTTTCCTCTCATGGAGAACCTCGTCGTAACAGACGAGCTATTCAACAGCATGCTAGTCACAGGGAGTCAGTCCCCTTAGACTCCGCTACCTCTTCATCTAGGTTTATATGATCATGTGACTCTTGTCCTCTGCACGGCACCGTCAATATCTCCGTTGGGGCAGATTTGATAGAAACAGCTTCTATGTGTTTGTTCACAAGAAGCACTGTTTCTCCTCTAGCGTTTTTACTGTCGGTCATGACTTCACATTCTGCACTAATTCCAGCTTCCCCTCACTGGACAACAAGCAGAGTAACTTTTGGAAGCTTTAAAAGTTACCCATGATGGTTAAATCATTTTTGTCAAAACTCCTTTTAACGTTAAGATTTTAACTTTTAGGAATTACAGATGCTCGTAATGTGACTTCCAATGGGGAATTTCATCCTAAAGGTCTTCGACTTTCTTGTCCCAGATAACTCATTGCCTAAGACCTTACAAATATAGTTCTTAAATAATAAGACTTAGCTTGGCGGTGGTGGAGCACACCTTTAATCTCAGCACTCGAGAGGCAGAGGCAGGTGGATCTCTGTGAGTTCAAAACCAGCCTGGTCTACAAGAGCTAGTTCCAGGACAGGCTCCAAAACTACAAAGAAACCTTGTATTGAAAAACCAAAAAAATGAAAATAAAAAAAAAGACTTGAAAGTCCATAAATAAGCCTATAAAACGAAAACTTTGTTACAAAATCTTCTTATATTTGCAGAAAGAAACACTGAAAGCCTTAACTAAAAACATAGACAACTGTTAGGTGTCATAGGTTGAAAGAGTAAAATTAAATCCAAAATTTCTGAATCTCTATTATTATAGTCTTCAAATTTTCAGACTAAATAACTTAAATATTTTAAATGTATATATAGTTTAGGGTTTCTCAACATAATTTTAAAATGAACTGCCTGATGACCCAGTGCCACCACTCCTGGTCATATACCAGAAGGACTTTAAGACGTATTTAAGAGATGTTTTCCCTGTGCATTGCTGCTCTATTCACAATAGGTAGGAAATGGAATCAACATACATGTCTACCAACTGATAAATGGGTAAGAAAAATGTGGTACATATGTAAAATGGAATATTACCCAACTATAAACAACAAGTTAAATCATTAATTTTGCAGGTAAATGGATGAAACTAAAAGAAAAAAAAAGGCTATGCTGAGTGACATCACCCAGGTCCAGAAAGACAAGCGTAGCTGCTCTCTCTCATATGGAATCTTTGTGTGTGTGTGTGGTTTAGCTTGAAGTATATATAGAATCCAGGAACCTAGAAGCACACTACTAGGGATGTATGAATTAAGTTGTGTGAGACAGCACAATGTACATAAAATGAAAATAGAAATGGTGGACCCTGGGAGAAGGCAGGTTCAAGCATAGTGGGGTGAAGGACGGGGGAAGGAGGATAATCAAACAAACGAAGGAGGTGTGAAAACGCCATATGGAAATCTACTTTGTAGATTTGATCCCATTTAAGATCAAAGAGGGTGAACTATGCTCCTCCCAGAAACAATTTGAGCTATCAGTGAAAATCTCAGTGCCAAGGACAGAATGTCTCCCTGTGAAATTCTGAGATCACAGAGGCTCCCCAGACAATACTGGCTATGGCTATTCCTCTTGGTTATCCACCATAACTAGACAGTCAGACCTTTTTGTTGAAGACACCACTCACTCAGGGCACATGACATAACGAACTCAATCTTGAAATCAGTGAGAAACTCTCTGCCTTCTGGTTAGCTTTCGTGATGCTGGGGAGTGGTATACGGAGTGCTATGGGGGAGAAAAGATATCAGTAGTCTCTCTTAGCGCTGCACCTTGCACACCATGATAGCACCTCCTAGACAAGATGTGCCCACTGCAATAGTGGCATGATGCTTATGAGGGTAACCAATCATTTTCTGATTGGTTCTGAGGCCTGTTCCACGGGAGGGGTTTTTATGCCTGGTTTTGTAAACCTGATCAAATGCCCATGCCTGGGGAGGTTCTGGGCTCTAGGGAGAACCTACTGGTGTTGTTTAGCTAAGTGGTTATGTTTTCAAACTGCATTCTAAATACTTATGTTTATAAATTTAGATTGATTGCTGCTTTCAACTTTGGTCAGAGAAGCTATTTTTCACAGTTGGTAGCAGTTCATGCAGAGATTTATCACTGGCTGATGTATTGAAAATAAATGACTCTGAGTGCTCAGGCATAAAAGGTTCATCCATATCAACCTTCAACCGCCCAAGACTTTGGAAACCTTACAGAGAGCTGCGGCCCCGGAAATACTGGAAGAGCTAGCTAGGAAGGATGACTAGGAAAAACTGACTTCTGGACACAAACGGCAGTTAAGCCATTCAGAATTTCAGCCTGTACTGAGAAGAGGCACTGGGGGCTCCACCCCTAGCATAAAGCTCCTGGTAGTTTCTGGCTGCTGACAGAGGGGAGTCACTTGTCTTTGGGGTATGACAGCTAGTAGGGTGAGCATGACTCAGAGGATGACCTCACATTTATGTACATATGGACAGCACTAATTTGACTCATTGGGTTATTCTTTCTTTCTTCTTTTTTTTTTTTAAAAAAAAGAGAGGACATGAAATGGGAGAGAAGCTCATTGGTGGGGAACCTTGGTGAAGCTTAAGGAAAGTATTGGGGGTGCTTACGGTCAAGTGACAGTGCATGAATGTATGTAAGTTTTTAAAAAAATCAATAAAACATTGTCTTTAAAATGCAATGTACAGTTTAATACAAAAAAAATTTGTATTTTTCAACAATGAAGTTTGTTGTTGCACATTATTCCTTAACACTTGGTTGCTATAGAAAATGAATTAAGCATTTATCAAACATTTTTCCCAAAATATTCAAAATGATCATAAAGTCATCACTATAAAAACATTATCTAGCAGTGCAGATGGAATTAGAGGGTTAAGGGAATTCATTTAGGCAAGGATCTACCAATTGATGATAAAATAATTGGGTGCCTGATAGAAAACTGGACATTGATGGAGAAACAAAGGCCAGCTCGCTAGTGCTTGTGAAGCGGTACATCACAAAGAGAAAAGCAAAATCAGGCAGGACCACCTGAAAACATTAGACGGTGATATCATTGCCAATAGTGATTGCTAGCTGACTCACAATGTCCAAATAGCACACTGTCATGATATATATAAAGTGCATAGCATCACCTATGAAGTATTCTTATCAAAAGTTTTAATGCCAGAAGTCAAGAAAAGGAAGAAAAGCACTCTTCAAGATCTCTGAAGCTCTATCATCTTATCTATCTGTCTGTCTGTCTATCTATCTATCTATCTATCTATCTATCTATCTATCTATCTATCTTTCTATCTATCTATCTATCATCTTCCTTCCTTCCTTCCTTCCTTCCTTCCTTCCTTCCTTCCTTTCTATCTACCTACCTAGATATCTACCTACCTACCTTTTTATCTGTGTCATAGTTAGATTCAGTTAGAAGCCTCAATGGGAAGAGGAGTTGCTTTCACCATATTTACCTATGAATGAGCATTATCTTCGGAGTCATTTTCTTACTTGTTAAATGATGGAGCAGGGCTTAGCCCACTTTTGGAAGTGTCATCCCTAAGCATGTGAGTCTGGACTGTAGAAGAAAAGTCACAGAGACTTCCAGAGAAATTAAGGCCAGTAAGTAGCGTTCCTCCATGGTCTCTGCTTCAGTTCCTGCCTCGAGTGACTGCCCTGGATGATGGACTGTGAGCTAAATAAACCCCTCCCTCCCCAAGTTGCATTGGGTGAGTGTTTTATAACAGCATCAAAGAAGAAAATTGGGGCAATTCTATGTCTTTATTTAATTTAAATTAGCAGAGAGCATTATATTTCATTATCAATTTTTAAACAGAATGTTTTTGTTGCTTTTTCTTCCTTTCCCAATCCCTTGCATCCTTCCTCCCCAACAGATTCCTTTTAGCTTTATGTTACATGCATCCTATTGCCTTTTTCCCACATCTTGTGAATGCCTTTATACTCATACTGACCCATGTTCATACATATGAAGACAGAAAGCTTAAAGTACATATAATAGGAACATGTAGGATTTGCTTTTTTGAGATGGAGTCATCTACTTTAATATAATACTTTCCAGATCAAGCCATTTTGGCAAATTTTATTATGTCATTTTTTTACAGTTGAAAAATTCCCATTATCTATATGTACCATGATTTCACCACTCATTCCTTTGCTGATGGACAGCTGAGCTGAATCTATTTCTTTGCTCTGGTAGGTGTCTCTGGTAGGATTTAGCTCCAGCATCCTTTGCACATATGCCCATTTGTGATGTAACTGGGTCACATGGTAGCTCTACTTTTGATTTTTTGAGAAACATTCACATTGATTTCCTTATGGCGGCACTAATCATATCCTACCAGCAATAAATATTTTTTCCATTTTTTATTCGTCTTTATAGGAATTCAGTGTCATCTTTGTGATGGCTTTGGATGTTGAATACTTAAAAATCCCTATTGACAATTTGTATCTTTCCTTTTTAGGCCTTTCTGTTCAATTAATTGGCTCATTTATTGATTGACAGGCTTTTTAATGGCATCTAATTTTAGCAGTCATTTTTATCCTAGATACTAACCCTGGAACTGAGACAGCCAAAGTAATCCTAAGCAGAAAGAATAGTGACTGGGGCATCACAAAACCTGACCTCAAATTATGCTCTAGGGCCATAGTGGCAAAGGCAGCATTATATTGGAATACAAACATTAATGTAGGCCAGTAAACAGAATATGAAGAAATACCACAACTAAGGTCGTTCAGTTTTTGATAGGGACATATTAACAACTATACTGAGAATAAACACCAGCCTATTCAGCAAATGGTGCTGATAAAACTGGATATATTGACAAAAACTGAAACTAGATTCGTGTTTCTGATGCTACTTAACCGATTCCAAGTGGATCAAAGACTTTAAAAGCAGAAATGATGGAACTACAAAAAGAAAATATGGAAATCAAGATATGTCTAGGCACAAATCATCTACCAACATTCCAACAGCACAGGGGATATCTATCAGAAATAACTAAGTGGATCAAATTAAATTTAAAAGTTTCTATATAACAAAGGAAATTATCAGATGATTCCATAGGAAGTCTGCATAATAAGAGAAAAATCTTAGCCTGTGCTCCTAAAAAAATAAATCTTGGGAAAAGGCAACAGAGATTTGACAGGGACTACAAATTTAAAAAAAAATTTCTAAGCTTGAGTTGATTTTCATTTCTCACAAGAAAACTAAACGATATTTTCAGAGGTGTTACATAGACACAGAAGAAACACTATGAAACCCCGTGAGTTCTCAGTCAGTAATGAAACTTTACATAAATATCTTTTTCACAAAGTCAATTTTACCAATAATGAGAAAGGGAAGTGTTTCATAGAAGCATATGAATCTAATAAATACTATGAATAAATAAATGTGTGGAGTATCTTCTTAGGACTTTGATAGACACAAATTTCTAGGTTCCTTTTCAATTAGTTGCAAAGTGATAGTTAAAGATTTAATTTGTTTGGGAGCTGCTCCTAGAACTATTATTATGGGATGGTTTAGTTGACTATAAATTTTTTAATATTTTAATATGTGTTTGATGTGTCTCAGACATGTAGCAACAATAACAGGCCCCCAACTCTCTAATAGCACTCTTAACTTTAATGTTGTTTGTTTCATGAGCCTTTGTGTGTGTGGGGAGCGGGTTCTGGGCAATAATTATTCATTAATGTAAATAAACATTGGATTACAGGAAAAGTGAGTCTTCCACCAAAACCCAAGTTGGTGTCACAGTCTAAATGTAGTCATTAAAAATTGTAAGGACTGAGTGAAATTATAGAGTGGGTGAGTTCTGTTCGGTATTTTCAACACTATTCTTCTCTTGTTTGGAATGTCACCATGAAAGAACATAGACCTATGTCTCCTTGTTTCTGTGGAAGGGTAGGAGCTAAACTCTTTATGAGCACCTTCCTCTAAGTGGCAAACTGCTTCCTGTTGCAAAGATGGGAGACATTTAACTTGCCTTTTGGGTGAGACCGATTAACCAACATAAATAGCCCTTTTTCCTCTGCCTTCCTCAGCAACAGGCCTTCTGTAGTGTTCTTGTCATACACAACATGGGAGGCCTACAGGAAATGTGGCCACGGCCGAAACCTAGCTGTGAAAATTGGTCAGTCATCCATCCTTAGAGACGAGAAAGAGGAGATCTGGACAGAGCATCGCTGTGGCTCCAGTCCGTCGTATTTCCTTCTCCATGCATGATCCACAAAGACCCACTTCGGCAGGAATGTTTTCTGGAGGAGAACCTGCGAAGGTGCAGTCCTTCATTTTTAGAGGCAGACAAATCTTTAATATATATGATGCCGCTTCTCTCTTTTCCCCCAAGCCCTGGCAGGATTAAGTAGCCAGCTTCTTGATCCACAGCAAGTATCCATTGTGATGGTTTTCATCAAGACTGCATCCCGTGAAATCACTCTCAGTCTCTTGTTTCTCATCTCAACCCCCCAAAGTCCCAAGACTGCATTACTTCTGCATTACTGTACCAGAAAGCATGGGAGGAAAGTGGAGATTCGAGAGGCAGTGTCCTGGGGGAAGTGTTGGTGCCCATCCCATGATGCTGTTTGTTCAGTGTGGCATTCGTCATTTGCTACAGTTCCGCCTCAGCAGAACTGAGAGTACAGAAGGGACTGGAAAAAGGATAGAGAGGAATGTCAGAGAAAGGGGTTGAGAAGATCATATGCAGAGTAGGAAGACCCTTCTCTTCCTGTACTGATTTGTATTTAGTCACACTGTTCTTTATTTTCTTTTTTTAATTTTATTTATTTATTTATTAAAGATTTCTGTCTCTTCCCCGCCACCGCCTCCCATTTCCCTCCACCTCCCCCAATCAAGTCCCCCTCCCTCATCAGCCCTAAGAGCAATCAGGGTTCCCTGCCCTGTGGGAAGTCCAAGGACCACCCACCTCCATCCAGGTCTAGTAAGGTGAGCATCCAAACTGCCTAGGCTCCCACAAAGCCAGTATGTGCAGTAGGATTAAAAACCCATTGCCATTGTTCTTGAGTTCTCAGTAGTCCTCATTGTCCTCTATGTTCAGCGAGTTTGGTTTTGTCCCAGGCTTTTTCAGACCCAGGCCAGCTGGCCTTGGTGAGTTCCCGATAGAACATCCCATTGTCTCAGTGTGTGGGTGCAAATACCCTTAGAGAAAATCATAACATTGATGTGGGTTCCAAGGGGAACCTGAACAGTACTGCACTGCCCCTGATCAAAGGCACTCTCAGGACGAGGGTCTAAATAAATTGCTTGCTCATGTTTCTCTTTATTTTACTCAAGTCTGATCTTGTAGCTATTGCTGTCTGCCAGCCGTTGTACAAATAGCTTGGTATTGTTTACATAAGTGACATTAATCTTTGATAGCTGTCTTTGAAAATATGAAAATTGTGTAAAAATATGGAAAGTAGTAAAAAACTTAGGGATTGATTCACCTACTGATATAGGAATGCACAGGCCTCTTAACAAGTGCTTCAAGATGCTCACACAGTTCATCTTCCACGGGGAGAATTCACATGGGAAGCTGGTGTAAGCCTGTAGAAGCTTTAGTAACATGACCTTGTAGATCTTAATATGTTAGGGTTTGACATATTAAGAGTCTAATGGCTGGTTAGACTGCCTCACACTGATGGCTCTGTCCATTCTATATTCCCATTTATATTGACCATTGCTAAAAATTAGGTGTTAGAAGATCAACAAGAAAATTAAAAAAAAAAACACATTTTCCTATGGGAAGAGAGATTTATTCATACCAGTGAGCGAACCACCTGAGACACGGCCTGCTCCGTATTAACTTTGTGCCTCAAAGTGGTTTTCCAGGATTTTACTGAATCACTGAGCCAAGAGGGCAAACAATGCCATTTCAGACATTCTCATTAGGTCTAAAATGCATACTGTTACAGCCCTTTCTTCTTACCCGAAGAGCTGTCTCTGAATTGAAAAGACAAGAACTTGTGCATCAAGTTATAAAGCATTCTCTTTATCTTCGTTGGAGGATCTAGCAGTCTGTGACTCCAGGGACCTTTACTGTGGCATCAAACTAACCAGGGCAAGTACAGCTTGTGTTTGGTTTTACCAAGGTTTTGTTATTATTTTGTTCTATTTTTTTGTTTTTCCTTTTCTTTCTTTCTTTCTTTCTTTCTTTCTTTCTTCCTTTCTTTTCTTTTGTTCTGTTTTCTTTCTTTCTTTTTTTGTTTCTTAAAAAAAACTGAAGTTAGCTAAGCCTGTTGATGGAAGGAAAAAAAACAGAGATAATGAGGCACTAATGATTATTAAGCACACAATTAGCATTTAAAAGCAAAGAACCTGGCTGATGGTGTCTGCTAGCAACGAATTTAAGAGCAAGAGCTAGTGAGATGAGTCAAGTGCTTGCCAACAAGCACGAGGAGGAGAGTTTGGATCCCCTGCATTGATATGAAATATCAGGCCAGGTGGCTCACGGCTGCAGTCCCACCATTAGGAACCAGAAACTAGAGACCCGCCTCCCCCAGGCTTGTTGACCAGCCATTCTTGCTCATTCCACTAGGTTTAGTGAAAGTCCCTGTCTCAGCATCATCACCATTACCATCCTCCTCATCATCAGAGTAATAATAAACAATAGTATGGAGAATGATAAATGAAGATACCAAATATCAACTTCTGGCCTCCATAGCCCAGGTTACACACCAGTGTGTATATCTACTTGCAAGTGTACATACATTAACACATATACACACTTATGAATATGTTTTTGTATGTAAATATATAAAAAGCCATTTAAAATGCATGCTTAAATTTTCCTCTGTGTTTTATCTTTAGTAAAATTCTCTTTGCATAAAAATATGTACTCTTTTAATATAGGTCAATGTTTTCAACCTGTGGGTGGTGGTTCCTTTGGCAAACCTCTCTCTCTAAAAATATTTGTACTATGACTCATAACAGTAGCAAAAATATTGTTGTGAAGTAACAGCAAAAATAATGTTCTGGTTGGGGGTCACTACAACATGAGAAACTGTATTAAAGGGTCCCAGCATTGGGAAGACTCAGAACCATTGCCATAGCTGCTACCATTCCACTGCAAGCATACCTGAGAAATCCTCTGAACTCTGACAATTGTTTAAACAACCTAATTGAAAAAATAATACTGTTTTAAAATACCTTATTGAAATTGTTCTTAGAGAATTCCATGCACAGATTTGGTACAATTGCTGCAACTCCCAGCTGCCCTCATGTTACCCACTCCATCCCTACAAGTCCCCCTTCCAAAAATCCAAAATAGGCATCATTTCATACTTTTAAAAGTTACGGTGGTGACTTCAAATATTAAATCATTTTTTTTACATTGGCACTCTAAAGATAGTGTTGCAATGGACAGACCAACATTAACTTAAAATGTGCTTTAAAATTCTCCTACTGTAAACAAAGACAACGGGAACTTTCTTAGATGAGTTCAAGCATTCTACCTTTTCTGAGAAAATAATCATTTTGGGGCCCAACTTCTTAGTAAGTGTACACTCATCTCCAGTCCTCTTTCGACAGGTTTTGCTTTGTTTATCGAGTGCTTTTACCTATAACTCCATCAATAGTTTGCTAAATCTACAAATAACCCTCTGGGGCAGCATTCTTTTACCTCACCAGTCTCTCCAGAAGCCCCTTATCACTCCTGATCCAAGGCCGGTAGCTGGGTCCTCCAGACACCCCCATACCTATGTTACTCTACATGAGACTGTGGGACATCCGGCCTGAGGCAGGTCTTAAAGCATGATGTTGCCACCACACTCCCACGTGGAAGAGGAGGGTCATTTGCTCAGCAAGACCGCTGAGAGTCCAGGAAATCACTGCCATGCTGGCTCAGAGCTGAGGGAGGCACGACGTAGGCGGGGTGGCTCTTCCAGTTCCAAGGACACTGGGAAGATCCCTAGCTTCTGTGGCCAGCAGCTCCTTCCAGCAGACCGAACTTGTGTAGGCGGGGAAGGGAGGAGAGCCTTGCCCTGGGCGGGGCGAGGGTGACTGGATTGGAGTGACTCTGGCTGCAGCTTCTGTCTCGGGACTGCGAGGCGTGGCGGAGCCCCTGCGTGAGCACAGGCAGGAGCCCGGAACAAACCACTGCCTTTCTTTAGAATTCCAGCTCTAGTTCAGCCTCCAGATCCTGACAATCAAAGGGGAGCATCTACCTGCGGAGGTACATTACTAGCATAGCCTAGTTCTTGCAAGGACCAAGAGGTGCCAAAGACCTTCCCAGCTTGAAGCCCAGAGTGTCCTGCAACCAGCCTCCTGCTCTGGAAGCAATGGAGAATTGGTAACACTGGGCTGTGCGGGACTCATTTCCAGCAGAGAGAGAGAGAGAGAGAGAGAGAGAGAGAGAGAGAGAGAGAGAGAGAGAGAGAGAGAGAGAGCTGTGTGTGCAGTCGCTTTTTTTTTAAAGAAGACTCAAGTGTTCTGCTCTACAGCGCTGCGGGGGTCCAGGGTCCAGTGTCCCAAGCCTTATTAGCAGCTTTCCGTAGCCTTCGAGTGATTTCTTTCACAGGATACACACAGAAAGCCTGAGCCAGAACTGGAAGTTCCAGCCCTGAGCTTTGAGGACGAGGGTCTCCGGAGTAAAGGAGGTGAAGCCTTTGGAAAAGAAAGACACTAATAGGACCCATTGGATCAGCTGGTGGCCAGGGCAGTCATGCTTCTGCCTTGGCTCACAGGATTTGGGGCTGGATTGCTCTTCCTGCACTTAGCGCAGAAACTTCTGTTCCCGTACTTCTGGGACGACTTGTGGTTCCTGCTGAAGGTGGTGCGCTATGGAATTCAGATGACGATATACAAAGTGAGAGGGGAGCTGGTCACCGTGCTGGATAAGTTCCTGAGCCACGCCAGGAGGCAACCCCAGAAAGCCTTCATTATTTATGAAGGAGACGTTTACACCTACGAGGACGTAGACAAGAGGAGCAACAGAGTCGCCCATGCCTTCCTGAACCATTCGTCACTGAAAAAGGGGGATGTTGTGGCTCTGTTGATGAGCAACGAGCCCGACTTCATTCATGTGTGGTTTGGCCTCGCTAAGCTGGGCTGCGTGGTGGCCTTCCTCAACTCCAACATTCGCCTCAGTTCCCTCCTGCACTGCATTGGCACCTGTGAGCCCGCGGCTGTGGTGGTTGGCGGAGGTAGAGTATGGGCTGTGGTCTGCTGCGCACAAAGAGAAACAATCTATTTCCCTGCCCCTTTTCTAAGTAACCATATTTCATGTCTAATACTTTGAGGTGGGTGATAAGGTGTATAAGTTATGCATAGGCAAACGTTCTTCAATCCCATAGCCAGTGGCTTCCTCTCCCAGCCCTCTTCAATCACATACCTCCTTGTAGGTTAGTAAATAGCAATACAATGGAAGGATTTTTTTTTTTGAAATCTCTGCTTCTTGCCATTTTGGAAAGGGTAACTAGTACCTTCAGTCCCTGCAAGGTCTCAAGAGACGTAGGGTAGGGTCAGTTATTTTATCAGCCCCGGGCAAAAAGTATCATGAATAAGAAAGCTACCAATTGGTGATTTTATCAAGAATGAGAACATTTGGATAACAGAAATTTTAAACGTGAAATTCACAAGTTCTTATCTTCACTCCTACACTTCCTTTGTACTCTGCAAGCTAGAGTTTGACAGAGCAAGGCTGAGCCTCCCTCTCAGCCAGGGGCAGGCTCCTGGCAGACCATAGTCCTCCCCCTTGTTTGACTCACCTCCATCATTTTCTTTCTGTTACCTTCTTCTTCCCCTGATGTGAGTTAAGATACCTATGGCTACATATGTTCTCACTGAGTAATTAAAGAAGAAGCTGGGAAGAGGGTGGAGTAGCTCAGTCCACTAAAATAGGAAGCATGTTGCTTATTTGATGCAACCTAAAGGGTTTAGACAATTTCTTCTTGCATAGGGCTAAAAAGTCATAAAGGTGTCCAAAGCAAAGATCTTGGGAAAAATACTTAAGTATTTTAGATTAATTGATACATATCGGTTTTTGGTACAGAATTTCAGAATCCCTTAAGAGTGTGGAACATCATCTAATTTCTGCTTCATCGACGACTAAAAACGTAGACGCTTCCGGTTCTCTTTTATCACAGACTCACACATGACCAGAATAACTTAGACTGGGGACAAAAAAGGGCTGGCCCTCAACACTGTCACTCTTCCTATTTCTCTACGTCCTTCCAGCTTATCTTGTGGCCCAACCAAGTCAGAAGATGTTTATCTTCAAGCACTGGTTTCAGCTAGTTTAGGGCCATAGGAGTGCAGAAGCCAAAATCTGTTCCTTCGGTACTGTCTGGTGGTTTTCTCAGTTCTGTCTTCCACTTCACTTTGTAAAGAGGCGTGTTTGTGTGCCGAGTTTCCAGTGACCTAGAGCGACAAGGGAAACCATGAAGAATGTTGACAGCGTGGTAAAAGAGTGTTTATCAATTACTCCAGGCTACGAATGCAGTAGAAAAATAAGCAAGGTTTATTGTTTGTGGACACAGTCTGACATTTTATCCTACGGCTTCCATCACTGCATATCATGTAGTGAATTTCAGCTCCCAGTTATGCTAGAAAGCATTGTCTGCCTCCAGAAGAGCAAACTAAGAGGGCCCCAGCACCCCTGAAAAGATCTTTGTGGCTATGATGCTGAGGGCAATCTGAAAAACTTCCCAGAGCAAATTACTAAGGCGTCTTCCACAGGGGCATAGTGCTGGGTACTTCTCAATTTGTTACACAAACTTGGCTGGAGCATGAGGAGTTGCTTAATTATGTTCAATTAGTGTTACAGTTTACTTGTTCTAGCTTTGACTTTGCTCTCCCATAACTAATTGCAGTGTTTCCTTGTTTTTCTGTTCGAATGCCAACATCCCAACATCCCCCATTTCCTATTTAGGACATAAAAGCTATGGAGACCGGGAACATTGCTAAGTCCAGGAAAGTACCATCCAGACATAAATGCCTAAGTTTGATCCACAGAACCCAAGTTAGAAAAAAAAAAAACAAAAACAAAACTATGTGTGGTAATCTCAGAGCTGAGAGGAAGATGTAGGTGGGTCCCTAGAGCTCACTGGCTGTTTAGCCTAGCTTACTTGCTGAGCTCCAGGCCAATGAGAGACTCCACCTCAAAAATAGTAAGGAGTAGCTCAGTGGAGGAATACATAGGACTGACCTCTGACCTCCACACAAGACCATACACATGTACTTTCACACATATTCGTACACAAAACACACACACATACATTCTGCACACATACATGCATTCACGCACATATACATGCATTCACACACATAGATGTACACAGATGCATTCATTCACACATGCACACATACATGCACACACATACACATACAATATACATTCACACACACATATATATGCATTCATACACACATAAACAGATACACACAGAGACTACTACTTTGTCTCATTGGATGGAGTTTTAAGTCCATTCTATTTAGCGTTTTCCAGCAAAGTAGTTAACTGGAGAAATTAAACTTAAGTACATTAATCACTTATTTTTTAACATATCTCAAAGCACACACTACATGAGTTTCAAGGCTGTGATAGTTATCTTTTAATTAACAAATAGGTTGTTGGTTTAAGAACAGCCTGGGTCTTAGTAAATTGTGTACACTTAAAGTTATTATCCAGGAATACTGTATTCTTGGTATTTTAGGCTGCATTTGTGAACACCATACATGATTAGGTTTTTAAACTTCAGAATCTACAGATTCCGACCAGCTGTTCCTAATGGAGATCCTTGTGGTCCTAGGGAGAGTGTACAGATGTGGAGAGCCGAGTGGTTTACACAGAGCAGCCAGGCAGACCTAGCAGCTGCTGGAATCTCTCTGTGAGTGTCACTCTGTTAAGCTGTAAGACGGTGATAATGCCGTCTACTTCACAGCGCAGCTCTGAGGATGAAATCATTTGGCTTTTGTGAAGCTGCCAAGGGTCTGCTAGGTAGTGGCTCGATACTTAGCGATGGAAAGAATTCCTGCTGAGCTCATGAAGACATCCTATCCCCACAGGAATAGCACCTTGAAATGGTGTTTTTTAAAAAAAAATTGCACCTCTCTATATATCCAGTTATATCCAGTTTATGGGGGTGTATGACAGTATGTGTGCAAATTTGTATATGTACATGTGTGCGAGTGTACATGCATATGTGTGCATGTGGAGGCCACAGGACAACTTTCAGGGTGGTTCTTCACCTGCCATTCGTTTTCCTTTGGAGCCAGAGCATCTCTCATTGACTGGAAATTCCTCAAATTGACTAACTTGGCCAGCCACTAAACACCAGGTTTCTGCTTGTGTCTCTGTCTACCTGTACTGGTATCAGAAATGTGCACTATGATAATTTATTTGAAGGTGGTTGTTTGGGTATAAAACTTAGACTCTGTGCTTCTAAGGTAAGCTCTTGACTAGCTCCAGAGATCTCTCTGGAGTCGCTGAAGTAACATACAATTTTAAACAAGCTTTATGGATCGGGTCAGGTAATGTCCTTGAAGATAGGTACAATTTCTGCCTTGACTTACTTATCTGGTAACCATATTCATGAGGAAGCCAGAGGAAAAAATATCAATTAAACCACCATAAAGCATTATTCTATTATTATCATAACAATGTTGTCAACTGTTACCATTTCTCAAAGCTTATAGGCGTAGTTGAGGAGGCCCACGAGCACATGAGGATAACATGTTTATTGGGGAACAGGCACAATAAGAAAGCCGCTGCATTCCTCTTCTGCTTGGTGGGTGCTGGGGGCTGCGAACCTAACTCTGACCACCAACCAAGCGAGAGATAAAAAGGGAGAGCCCACTTCCTGGCTCCCTGTCTGTGCTTATATTACCTCAGCCCACCCTCTAATGATCTGCTATCAGAAAGGTTATTGGCTGAATGAATTCCCTCAACAAAAGCCAACTCCTGTAAAGCCTGTTCCCAGGTGCTCTGAGAAGCAGATGTGATGGTGTTAGGCAAAGAAATCAGGTAGCTTAGGTTGAGTAACTCATTTTAGTAGATTGCAGAACTGTGATTCAAAACCTAACTTCGGATGTGGGATAATGATCTAATCACCATCTGGTTGTATAAGCACTTTCAGGTACACTGCAGTATAGTTATGAAAAAGTATGTGCTCTGGTTATGTTATAAGAAAACATTACAAGATGGCAATGTCAACACATCAGGCTTTTAATACATGCTAATTAGAAAACTGTATATGATACTAGACCCTCCAACAAAGCCTGAAGACTCATGCAGACTTGCAAAACAGTCTCTTAGCTGTGTTACAGTCTAGGGGTCTGGATCAGGTTCGTGTTCTCTGGCAGTCAAAGAAATAAAATTAAAAGTCAGGACAAATCTCAGACAGGAAGGTGACAGCCTGGACATTCTCCACACAGCTGACAGAATTTGTTGGTAAAGAAAGCTTTTATTAGGGAAGAGGAAACACTACTCCTAACAGAGAAGAAGTGCTCTGGGTGGACCATGTGTCCACACATTTCCTTGTTACTGAAGTGTGTGTGGTTAACTTTCCCAATGCAGCACATATTAAATCACTATAAACAGATAGCTTTAAACAATCTCATGTTATCCCGATCTCTTCTACTTTAAGTGTGAAAGTACTTTGTGTATGAACTCATTTTAAAGGACTTCAGATTTCTCTTCAGGAGAAGGAACTGCTCATGTTGGCAGCAAACATGCTAACCTGTCCAGCCTGGCCCTGTTATGATGAGCAGTTGCCCTCATAAACCGTGCAGAGTAAATGTTCAGGTTAACAATTAAGCCTTTGCAATCTGGAAAATGCCATTTAACCATAAAAGCAACTGCTTCTTAACGCTCAATAGGAAGAGAGAAAAAATAAAGTCCTTCTAAATTTTATTGACTGTTATGTGTACGGAGGTACAGAAAGCAAAGGCTCCTGGGAACTTTGTTACCTACCTTGTGTCCTGTGATACCCTCACATGGGATCCACGTCCATTTTTAGGATAGTGCTAATTTTTTCTTGTATTTATTAGAATGGTTGTATCATATTTCCCCATCTCAGATTTAGCAGGGTCAAGAAAGTTACCTTGTTACAGAAGAAAATAATTGATTTTTTTAATTTAAAAGTAATAGTGTAGCCAGGCGGTCATGTGCACATCTTTGATTCCAGTACTCAGGAGGCAGGTGGATCTCAGTGAGCTGGAGTCTGGCCTTGTCTACAGAGCATGTCAAATCCCAGGACAGCCAGGGTTACATGGAGAAACCCTGTCTTGAAAAACAAATAAGCAAACACAAAAATAAACCAAAGGTATAGTGTAATTAAAAAATAAGAACAAAAAAACAAAAAGACTTAGAGAATCAATGAAACAGAATGGCTCAGACATATCACCTCTCTCGATGGAAAAGGGAAAATTACTTAGCAAGTCAGGAGAAGACTGCTGATTCTGAGAATAATTATAATGCATAGGAATGTAGAATGGATGCTAATCAGGAGTGCTGGTATAGATTTTGAAGTTTAGTAGTGTGCCCGGATTAAAACAAGCTCAGTAGCTTGGGCAAGCTATTTTACCCTTGTGGTTAATTTTGTGGTTCATTTCCAGGAAAGGGAATAGCACACAGTTCCCAAGTGTGCTATAATTTGTAATGAACAATGTTCATAAAGTGCATATAAACAGCATAAGAGATAATACTGCATGATAATAATGAACATAAATACACAGAAATAGCACACACTTCCTAAGCGTTCTGTGATTTGTAATAAACAGTGCTGATAAGAGTAGCTGGAGCACTATTTATTCAGGACTGTGTTTCTGCACCTAACATGAAGCACTGGTACCATTATGTCCTTAAGCATCATTTCTTAAAAGCCAGAGCCTAGCCATGCCCCTATAACAAGGTTATTGAGCTGCCCTACACAGGAGAGTGTTGGCTACAAATATGTGATAAAATAAATAATTTCATCCTGACTTTTTTGCGAACATTGTTCTGCACTATAGAGATATCAGATCACCTATTTGCAGTTGATTTTTATATTGGGTTTATTAATGTTTTTGGTGCTGGAAATCAAACCAAGGATCCTACAAATATCCGACAAACATGCTACCATGGACCTATACCTTGAGTCATATAAAAATTTAAAAGTAAAGTATTTACCGATCTATTGAAAGGTATAATCAATTGATTCCTTTCCCTCATATTTGATACTACAGGTCTGTTAAATGTTGAGCAGGATGAAATAAAGAGTTATTGAAACAAGATGCAAATCACAATTCGCATGGCATGTTAGACAGACATGTGAAATTCTTGTTATTGATTTCGTAGTCTCAGAAAAGTGACTAAGAGGTGCAGTGATGATGTAAGAAGAAGAATCGTTTTGTACTAAAAGTCCTGAGTGCTCACACACAGGATCATCGCTTACTCATTTTTACACTTGAGATTCCACCTAATGACCCGCCTGAAATTTTTGCATGATTTAAAAAAAAAAACACTTGAAAAACAAACAAACCCAAATGCATTGAGTTCCTTCTGCAATACAGACTATTAAACATGATCAGAAGCCTAGCTAACTCATGTTTTCACACACTTTACTACCAAGATCTGCACTTACTGTAGTCCCGCAAGCGCAGACCCCAACTCCTTTTAACTAGAACTCCAGCCAGAACGTGTGGTGTGCCTGGCGGGTGTGGTAAGCAGCAGACAGAGTAGGGCGTTGAAGTATCTGCGGTGCTGCAGAGATCAATGGGTTGGCACATTGTTATGATGAGCAAATCTGAATGAGTTGAGTTTCATTGATGTATTTAAATAGCATTATTTAACAACCTTTAGCTGTTTTTCCAAAGGACCCAGGTTTGATTTCCGGGACACACATGGGGCTCGCACTTTTGTCTATAACTCTAATTCTAGCAGATCTGAAAAGATGCCTTTTGGCCTCAAAAGGCACCCATAGTGTACATGGTGCGAAGATATGCATACAGGCAGAATACCCACACAAATAAAGTAACTATAATTGAACAGTTTTATTTTAAGTCATATTAATATTCTGAATTTCCTTTCAAAATGAAGGAAGCCTCTTTCTTTTTTCTTTTTCTCCAATGGAAGCCTTTTTCATGTTGTTCAAACAGATATGATAAGTAACTAGTGATTCTTTATCACGGTTTTGTTTTGTTTTGGTTTTTGGTTTTTGAGACAGGGTTTCTCTGTAGCTTTGGCGCCTGTCCTGGAACTAGCTCTTGAAGACCAGGCTGGCCTGGAACTCACCTGGCAAAAGAAACATCCTAGAAATATGGGACAAAGCTAACAACTATAATAAATGTAAAACTTGTACCCTACTCTCAGAGATCCGTGTTAAACTAAGGCAAGATTCCAGCAAAAAGAATGTGATGTACACAGCTCTTTCTCTATTCTGGAAAAAGAGTTTTCAGGAAGGATGGATTTTGTTTTTTTTTTTTCTATACGGTTGAGTGCTGGGTACCTTAATATCTAACGCTTCCTCCTGAGGGGCTCACCACTGCCTTATCTCCCTTCTCCCCCACCAGTGACCTTCTTTACAGTATGGCATTTTATCCTACATTCGTGGCCAAATGAGAGTTTCAAATAATTTAGTCTCTCCTTACCTCAACCATTGCCTTTTTTAAAATATGTATTTATTTATTTATTATGTATACAATATTCTGTCTGTGTGTATGCCTGCAGGCCAGAAGAGGGCACCAGACCTCATTACAGACGGTTGTAAGCCACCATGTGGTTGCTGGGAATTGAACTCAGGACCTTTGGAAGAGCAGGCAATGCTCTTAACCACTGAGCCATTTCTCCAGCCTGCCTTTTTGTATTATTACTCCTGGAAACACCGAGTTTCCTGAACTCTGACTGTTTTTCCAGCTCTCAACCCTCAGACCCTTGAACTAGCTGCGCTCCAAAGGTTTTCAGTTGTGAGTACTCAAGTTCTCAACATTAACTGCTCCTTTTTTTCTGCCTCACTTTGGTTCTGTCCTTGGTGTTGAGCCCCTAGCTGCTGCTGGAGGCTCGGCTGTCACTGCGCTCTCAACTGGCCCTGTCACATCCTTCCCCGCATAGAGGATGTTTCTGAAAGGCATTTTTTTTTCTTTCCTGCTCTGCTTCAGGGGTTTGCAACTTTACTTATCACGTTGCCTAGAGAACAGGCCTCTCTCTAAATTCATTAGCCTTTGGCTTCAAAATGGCCTGGAACCCACAATGATCCTAGGACTCCTGAACAGCCAAGGGATTTCCTCACGTGTGTTTCCTGAAGGATGAGAAATTTAGGTGTTCTCTTGGAATAATTAACTATCAAGTTGTATTCAGAAGAAAATGCCTACTTCAGTATCCTAATTTTAAATTTGAAAAGACTCTAGGAAGTAGTTTTATTTAGAAATTGGGAAACTATAACAGTTGTACTAATAGAATCCATAAGATTATTTAAGATAGCCGTACAGAGATAGACGGCAGGAAGAAAGAGAAGTTTGCTCTGATCTTAGGTGAGGGGACAAAAGTGTGGATGATCAAAATGCCTACAGAAGAAGATGAGATCTGGTCTCTTACAGCAGCAGAAACTATTACCATGCCGTAGCCCCTTTCTTCAGGGCCTGCTGAGCCTGGCCTGGAAGCTGGGAAGTGTAGTCCTTTAGCAGGAAGGTATCAAAACCACCAACATTTAATGTGAATCCACTTTGTGTTGTTCAGTCAGATGTGACAAAATTGTCCTTTCATTTAGTCCTGTTGAAATAGAGCCACAGAGTCCAGTTGAAGGAGAGAAACAGGGCTTGGAAAGGTGGCTCGTGCTTACAATCCCTGGACTTTGCAAACTGAGGTGGGCAATTGCAAATTCAAGGAAAAACTTGGGGCATTTGGGGTGACAAAGCTTCCCAAACCAAAAAATATAAGCACAGAGTAGCCTTGCTCAGTCAGGCAGAGATGATACTTTATTTCCATTTAATCTCTGTCCCAACACGTGAAAGAAACCCAACATGAAATTTTAGATTCTAGGTTTGTTTGTTTTTTTAACCTATTTCTAACCGCTTGCTTTTCAGATTTGCTTGGAAGCATAGAAGAAATCCTTCCCAGCCTCCCCAAGCACATTAGTGTTTGGGGAATGAAGGATTCTGTTCCACAAGGTGTAGTTTCACTTACAGAAAAGATGGGCCTGGCCTCTGATGAGCCAGTGCCCGTAAGCCATCATGTCGCCTCAAGCCTCAAGTCTACGTGCCTGTATATTTTTACCTCTGGAACAACAGGTATTCATTGTGTGTGTATGTGTCTATCTGTCTATCTGTGTATGTGTCTGTCTGTGTATATGTGTGTGTCTGCATATATGTGTGTGTGCATTTGTGTCATCAGTGCTGGGACTGCACAGACATGCACATACAAATAATTAAAAATAATAAAATCTTAGATTGGATGTGTAAGATCTCAGACTCGGGACTGATGTCTAACTGAGGTGTCTATTTACATACCAGAGTGGACCTGGTCCCCAGGTTCTCCCAACATCTCTCAGTACCTGTTACAGAGTCATCCTGGCTGGCATACATTGCCCCCTCCCCTTCCCCCAGCTTCCACATAGAACCCAGCCATTTGGGCTAGATCTCTTGGTCCGTGGCTCCTCTCTTGCCTCCCTCTCTCTCGTCTTCCTCCTTTCTTTCCCCACCCCTCTTTCTCCTCTCATGGCCTGGTCCAGTCTGGACTCTTCCAGATGCCTCTGCCTACACTCTCCCTCATAGCTACAATAAACCTCCCCCTTCTGCCACTAATCTAGGAGTGTTGTTTTCATATTTTTTATTCCATGATCCCAGCACTTGCGAGGCAGAGGCAGGCAGTACTCTATTATGAGTTCAAGGCTGGCCCAGTCTACAGAATGAGTTCTAGGCCAAACAGTGAAACATAGTGAGATAGTGAGAGCCTGTCTCAAAAACAATAATATATTTTCCAGTCATTTGTAACAAATTAATATCTGAGAAATCATGCCTGAAAAGACCTGTGGTTCTCAGGTCTCGGAACTTTCAAATGCAGGTGGGGAAGTTAATTGCTTTGGCTTTAAAGGTAGCTTGTTTCGATTTTGGCAGATGCTGGTGCTCATTGGCCTTACTCTCATTTGAGATTTCCTTAGGGTGTGAAATCAAAGGGTCCTGGAATTTCTGAAGACGTCAACCCAGTCCCAGAGCTTAGCCAATTTCTTTGACACTATTTTTGTTCTTTTTCTGGTCCTCAGATTCTGGTACCTAATTATGAAGAGAATCATTTAGGTAGTTGCCAGTTAGTTACCTTCCCTTCACTTTCAAACCCTGGCCAAAAGGCTACGTGAAGTGCCTATTTAACAATCAAAGCAGACCTGGCTGCCGGGTTCTTTGGCTGCCGGGTTCTTCAGCATCTCTCAGTTTCTGCCAGTTACAGGGTATGGCTGGCATACCCTGCCCACTACACTCTCCAGCCCAGGACCTGGGCTGCCATTACCCGAGAGGCTCTTTCCTCTAAAGCCTGGGATAAAACCAGGCTCGCTAAATATAGCGGACAATGAGGACTACTGAGAACTCAAGAACATTGGCAATGGGTTTTTGATCCTACTGCACGTACTGGCTTTGTGGGAGCCTAGGCAGTTTGGATGCTTACGTTACTAGACCTGGATGGAGGTGGGAGGTCCTTGGACTTCCCACAGGGCAGGGAACCCTGATTGCTCTTTGGGCTTACGAGGGAGGGGGACTTGATTGGAGGAGGGGGAGGGAAATGGGAGGCGGTGGCAGGGAAGAGACAGAAATCTTTTATAAATAAATAAATAAATGTATAAATAATAAATAAAACAAAAAAAAGACAGTCATTTTGGTTACCTGCCCTTTTGTACATTTGCCCTCTTAGCTGCTGAGCTTGTCCCCCTCCCCCACTTTCCCTTCACAGCTTCTCATCAAGTCTACTCTGGACTCTCCCAGATGGTCCAGTCTCTGCGTATACTCTCCCTTTCATCTATAGTAAGTTCTCTCCTTCATCATACCTAAGAGCGGTCATGTTCCCTTCCTTTTCAGGTCTCTTTTTCACCCCCCTTCTGTGTTTAAAAGCCTGATAATGGATTCTTAAGCAGTTCTTTCTATTCCTGACTTGTGTGCAGGTGACAACTCTCCTAACTTTCCCAGAATAACTGAGTCTTGTGACTCCCTGGAAGTCTTGAAGGCTTAGTGAGTCCCGAGAAAGAAACAAAATGGGCTTAAGTAACTCAGCTTTCCTTACTGGGGGTAATGGTTAAAAGGTGCTGAGCAAAAGAAGATAATGAAACTGCTTGAGAATGCATGATAATTCTTTAACTTTTACGAAGCCCTGAGAACTGTGAACGACAAACCAAGGAGGCTCTGTGATCAGACTGACAGCTGCGATTTTGTTTCCATGTTTCAATATTGCTATTACCTATGTGTGTGCCATGCCCTAAGCAAAACTGCTATTACACATGAGTTAAGAAAACTGACCAGCCAGTAATTTGGTGCATCTTCTCCCTTTTAGTTCTTTAGGAAGCAGACTATATTTTAAAATATGAGTAGAATAAATAAACTCAAAAATGCTGGTATGCATGTTAGAATAATTTTAGTTGGATATTGGTATTTGAAAGAGAATAACTTTAGAAAAGGGGATTTCTTTATATTCCAGCAGAAAGTGTTTAGCCAGTTTGCTGACTTTGTGATTGTGTTCTTGTGACAAGTCAGGGGTGACTCAAAGACAATCTCTACCTGTCCGCTCCAATGAGGGCAGACTGGAGCAGACTGTAACAGGCATTTATTTCATCTTCAGGGTCAAAGCTGAGACATTTTGTGCTGTTGCACAACTGGCTGAGAGAGAAAGCACAACTAATTTTACATTTATTATATTACAATTATATAGCCGAGAATTGGGGGAAAAAAGTTGTGGATCTGTGAGAGAAAAACACCGTATTTATTTTTTAATTTTGTTTAATTATGGGCATAGTCTTTCTTTAAACAAACATGCTTCTCTATGTCTAGCGAGAACAGGCAGAAAGTAGGCGTAACTTCTCTTTAAACAAACGTGCTTCTCTATGTCTAGCGAGAACAGGTAACTTAGCAGACACTTAGCACCCATCTACAAACATCTACTAATGGTTCTTGGTTTCCCTGCACCCTGTCCCTCCACCCACTTCCTCTTCCTATCATACTTAGATCAGTGTCATAACAGGGGACACTTGCTGACTGAACCATATGGAATGCAGATTACATGGACCTCTCTTAAATGTAAGCGGAAATGAACAGCTTCAGGGAACTGTTAGTTGAAAGGAGTGTTGCTTGTGTGTAGCAGGTGAGACAAGATGAAGGATGAAAGGAAAAGATAATAAAGAGAAGGAATGGATTACACACAGGTCTAGAGAGATTAGGGATGCCAGTGGGAGGTCAAGGGGCAGTAAGGAACCCTACCTCAAGTGCTGCGTGGGAGAGGGGCCAGTGGATAAAAACTTATTGAAACCCAGGGGCATTATCCCTTTGATTACTCTGTAGGGATCATGTACGGGATAGTTTAAAAAAATACCCATGAAGAAGGGTTTTCATATGGCCCTGGTGTTGATCATTGCGTTTGTCATGGTCAAACCTATGGATGTGGGTTAGTGACGTGAGGGACGTGTTCCTGGAGCACAGTCTCCTGGTCATAGAAAGTTCTCAGAAGCAGAAAGAGACAACTGGGCTTCCAATAACATGGATCCTGAGATAACAATCATAGTGAACTAGTTTGCGATGCCACCTACTCCACAATGAAAATGCAGCTGTAGATACTGAAGGAGCCCCATGCATTCCATCAAGTCAATATTTAGACACCCCTGTTCCAGACACCCTTCCTTCCTCTTCAGTCCTGTCCAGCTGCTGTGTTGTTATTGTGTATTTGTTCTTCGCCATCACCTTGGGAATTCCTTCAGTGTTTTCTTGGTTTCCTACTAACTAGAGCCTCAGTTATTTCTTCGGTCTTTCTCCCTTGCCAAGATGCTGCAGAGAACAGCAAGCTCAAGAAGTACATTAATGTCCCCTGATAGGTGACAGGAGCTTAGGATGTAGTGTTGCTTGTTCTGGATCAGCCTCTCCATGACAGGCGCTTTAAGAGCTGGTTTACTGTGGGCAGGGACACTCCATGGGATGGACAGTGTGGTGACGAAGGCATAGAACATCTCTGTTGCAGAAAAAGCAAGAATATTTGCTCCTCTGGATGAGGAACAGAAAGCTGTTCTTTAGAATCGTGACTAGAGCTAGTCTCACATCACCTACTTACGTGTAGTTTTGAGGAGGAAGCCTGGAGGGATTCTCGGTAGAGGGTGTAAAAGTCCAAGCTACTGGGAGCAGTTACAAAGGATTCTTTTTAAGAAAGACCATGATTTTATGATAGTGGTGAATATTATCCCAACTTCACATATGAGGGCAAGTCTAATCCCATTAGGGAAATAGAGCACAAAGTCTGTCAGGATTTTCAGAGCTGGTACCGAACGAGGCAGGCTTGAGACTTTCTGGAGGGCACTTGAAGTCTCTGTGGACTGTGACCCTTCCTTCGATGTCTTCTGTGGTCCCCTGCCACCCTCGACTTTGACTCTCCGCCTGCATCCAGGAAACCACCCATTTGGCCTTATCCCCTTAGCATTTTATAATGCAAACAAGTTTACTAATGGGATCGATCTGTTAGTTTCTGTTGCTCAGGGCATGGAATTCAGTGCCCCATGCTCTTTTATGCTGACCGGGTGAGCCCTTTATCACCAAGCCCCACCTCAAGCCACGAGAGAGATTCAAGATGGCCTCCTGTGCAGGAAATCATTTGGAAAAACTAAAACCCTTTAAACTCTAAAAAGAATAGGATGCAATCAGATCTAATGAACTAATTGGAGTGGTGATTGTTATCATCAGGAATACAAGTTGTGTTCGACGATAGAGACATATAGCTGGAAAGACATAGAAACTAATTGTGTGTGAAAGAAGACTAGACAGAGAAGGAACGTATTTGGCTCATGAAATGTGTGGAACCATTGCAACATATTTCATGAACCTTGTATTTTTAAAGGATCATATGAGAAGACATGGTTAAACATTACAAAAGGATCATAGACAAGCCTTGGCTAATCATGACAAAGTAAGTGGTCCACAGTGCGAGTCCTACTTGGAGAAGTTGTCCTCGGGAAAGCATCTACTTTATGTGCAATTTAGATGCAGATTATAATTCCTCTCATTTGGGGGCATGTATTTGTAGATGTTAGCATTTCTTTCATTAGTTTCTAGCAGACACTGCACTCTGATTTTGTGTGGTTTTGACATCCTTTACATAGATTGAAGACTGCAGAACCTCATGATAGCAGCAATTCACACTGCACATTTCCTGGAGAGCATCTAGAAAAATTTGAGGTGTTTTTGTCTTAATTCTTTGTGT
>JABTXL010012544.1:1118021-1205561 GCA_025134845.1 Neodon shergylaensis | reverse complement strand
AATGGGACATATACATTTGCAGACAGACAGACAGATACACACACAAACATACACACACACACACACATACACATTTGACATATAACAGTGACCATGACCTGCATAGTAGGTTCAAGTTACTCTGGAAGCATGTTCTGCCACTGAAGGGGTTTCATGGACTTCTGTAGCTATGGAACAAAGGAAATTATAAATCAGTCCATTCCTAGAATACAGTATGGACATTAGATAAGCTGGCTACAGCAAGGTGGGAAAATTCTTTCAATATATTTTTGATAATACTTTAAAGCATTCTTAGCTATAGGTTGGTGGAGGCTAGACTCCTGCAAAGCTTGTTCCAAAAAGCTTATCCAATGGTTATGAGAAAATTAGCTCACATACGAAAGTAAACACAAATAGCCATTTCCTAAAGCATGTAAGCTGTCTGAAGATAATTTTGGCTCTCTGCCTACATTTCACTTTTCTCAATTATGACACTGTACCTCGCTGCCATCAATTTGCATGATCTTTAACGTGGACAACAGGAGTCCTCCAGAGAACTCAGAGTCCCTCAGAGAATGTGTGGGGGTTAATTTTTCTTTCTTTTCTTCTCTTCCAGGTCTGCCCAAAGCAGCTGTGATTAGTCAGCTGCAGGTGTTGAAGGGGTCCTTTGGGCTGTGGGCTTTTGGCTGCACAGCTGACGACATTATTTATATAACCCTCCCTCTGTACCATAGCTCAGGGGCTCTCCTTGGAATTGGTGGGTGTGTTGAGTTGGGTAAGTTTGCTTTTTCTTTTTGATGGGTCATCAAAATGTTTAGTCTGAGCTTATGCTTATTGGAACTTACAAATATTCATAGAACTCCGAGGAACTGCATATTGCATAAATACATTGTAATATCTGAGACAAGGAGACATTTTTGTAACATAGCACATTGCTAAACTACAAAAGTCAAATCTTGGGCATTTGCTCTTGTGATTTCAGCCCTGTAGAGACTCCCTTTTTCTTGTGGTTGCTCATTCTCTGGTAGACCAGCCCCAGTATCCCCAGGCAGTCAGTCACAGGGAGTAAACATGTCAGTTGCATAGTTGTTCAGAGCAAGCTCCCAAAACTCAAGGGTCACTTCAGCAGCATTCTGCTGAGAAAAACAAGCCAAAGCTCAGACGAGCATCTAGACTGGAACAGTGGGGAAATAAACTCTACCTCTTCCAGGCAAGAAGAACCAATTTATATTACACAGGTAAGTAAGGGGAAGGAATTGGAAAGAACAGTTTCTTTTCTTTCCAGTCTGTCCCAAAACACCCAAGAACATTTGGGATAGACTGTATGACTCGGGAGGTTCCATTTAAAGACATGCAGAAAAATGCTTCATTCACTAGCTCTGAAATACTAGCGCTCATTCATTACCGATTGTGCATGCCTGGTACTCTGTTGCAGCTTATTCAGCGTGCGATCAAGATTCACAGGAAAGGAGCATCCACCATTAAAAATATCTGTAAGAATCTGGACAAAGATTCTTACATTTCTATCACAACTGGATTGTTAGATGTGAGTGTAGGGTCATAGTCACTTCTCCACAGACACCACGAGATGATCATTCATGCACACACATAAAGATCACCTTGTTGGGAATTAAGTAAACTGGATGACAGAGCAGAGCACCCAGTTTTAATATAGTTAAAAGCAAGGGCATGTTGAGCAAGCCACAGGGGAAGGAACCGCCACCATGTCGCCCCGTAAGCAACTTTAAGTAGCTTATTAGAGGGAAGGAAAAAAGAGAGAGGGGAAAAGAGAGAGAAGGAGGAGAAGAGAGAAGGAGAGACAGAGACATACAGAGAGAGAGAGAGAGAGAGAGAGAGAGAGAGAGAAGCCTGTCTTTGTGGAAGAGAGAGATATTTGATCTATCTCTATTATTGAATCCTAGTACCAGACCTTCCATGGTGGAATCCACTGCTAGCCAGAGCCCCAAGGACACCAAAATTGTGTGGACTGAGTTGTAGAAATGCCTTAAGCTGGTTTACTAACCGCCCCAAGCACCTCTACTTGAACAGCCAAGGGCAGAGTTGGAAGTAAGATTCCATCACTGTGAGGGTCTGTGTGTATGTGTTAGATCTCAGAGCCAGTAAAACATGCGGTAGTCATATGATCAAGTGATTCTATTCATGGATACATGTCCAAAAGAACTGAAAATATGCAAACACACTTGACCATGCATGTGCGTGTTACCATTAGTGTTGATGGCCAAAAGAAGGAGTAACCCAAATGAGTATTACTAATGAATTAACAAATAGAATATTGTATATCCATGGATATATTCAACCATAAAGAGAATGAAATACTGATGCATCTTACAAGATAAACAAGCCCAAATCACATTTTATTGTAAATGAAGGACGAGGCACAATATGTCACATTAGTCAATAGCAAGCAAATTTAAGGTAGATGTACATAAAAGATTGCCAAGGAAGGGAAGCTGGAAACTGGAATGGCTGCTAAGGTGGTAAAGTTCCTTTGGGGTAATAAAAACAAAGGCCCTAGACTTAGATGATGACACTGATGGCACCTTTGTGACCATATGAAAAACCACTGGTTGTATGTGTTAAATTGTGAATTAGATTCCAAACAAAAACAAAAGACCATGTTAAAATATATTATTAAAACTCAACATTATATCCATTGGTGAACTTTTGTCCGTGGAATTTTAACATAGCTCCTTAAATCTCTGCTTCGGGGTATGACAGATATAAAGTCTTCAGAACAAACTGCATGTTTTTGTGCAAGGATAAAATGAGTCAATATCATTCATCTCTGAGACGAAGGATGGAAGGCTCTCCCAGTGCTTGTGAGAGTATACCTGCACTTCCAGTGCTTGTAGTAGTATACATGGACTTCTGATCCTTTTGGTAGTATACATGGACTTCTACACTTGCATACATGGACTTTTACACTCGTGGTAGTATGCATAAACTTCCAATGGTTGTGGTAGTATGCATGTATTTCCAGTGCTAGTGGTAGCATACATGTAATTCTTAATGATTTTGAAGGTGGTTCCATTCCCCAAACTGCAAAATGCACATTTGCAGTCATAACTCACAGCTACCACAGGACTGCACTAAAAGATTACTGGGCTGTAAAGGAAATGTTTCCAAATCAACTTGCTAGCAGTGACGGAAGATGAATTATCAAAACCCTGGGAGTGGGTGAATCTGTTAAGACAACAGAATCATTTGAGTTTCATGGTAGTTCCTGCCTGTTTTTACCTCTTCCCACAGGTGCCACATGTGTGTTAAAGAAGAAATTCTCTGCCAGCCAGTTTTGGAATGATTGCAAGAAGTACAATGTGACTGTGTTTCAGTACATTGGAGAACTTTGCCGTTATCTGTGCAAACAGCCTCAGGTAGGAAAAATCAGTCCAGGAGAAGCTGAGGATTTCAGATGGAAAATGTGCTGGGGAGCAGAGCAGGAGGCAATTTTGGTTTCTTTGCTTTCACTCCACAGTCTTCCAGAACATAACTTATTAAAGACCCAGAGGTGCTTACAATATACAAGATGAAATAAATACGAAAGTTCTGGAAAATAAGAGACAGATTACCCAGTAACATGTTAATTGTGTGCTTTGCTCTGTAGCAGGACAGGACAGATCCATGTGCTAGCGTACTGCAAGTCCAGGCTAATTCAATTTTATTATGAAATTTATTATGAAATTAGATGCATATGATGCTTACAGAAAAATAACTCCAAGCTTAAAATTGACAATGCTTCAAAACTCTGGACTTTTAAAATAGCAATTGCACTTTACTATTTTTTTGAATAAATGATTATATTGGGTATAGTCCTGTTAATGTTTTTAGCATTAAAAGGAAACTTTATTGGTATTCATCTCCCAACCCCCAAAGCAGTGGATCTGACATCCTTTTGATCAGCTGTCACTGCATGAGAAATAGGTCAGTGTAGAAATTTGTCAAAGCCTAGAGTGTGTCTTTGTGGCTTATTTGCTTTCTCTGTCCTTGCCTTTGTTCTGGTCTCATTTATCTTTCCAAATATTTTTTAAAAAGAAAGAAAAAAGGAATAAAAGCTTTCTGACTTCCTGAACACTCTTGACAGCAAAGATGTGTTTTTTTTTTCTTTAATCAAATCAACATTAACCAGAGAAATTGTGAAACATACTACCCTTCCTGAGGACGGACAGAGGAGCCATAACTGAGCTATACCTCCTGGCCTGAGATCCCTCACTCAGCATGTCTGCCCAGGATGGTGGGTCATCTCCTCTGTTTTTACTGGTTAAAATATGAACACTACTTCCATTAATTATCTCCAATGCTGATGAGACGAGGCATGGACCAATAAAACGTTTTAATTATGTGGGATTGCACGAGACAGATGAACACAGAAAAGAATGGGGACTTGGATAGCCTGATCTACAAGATGCTTTAATTGGTGAGCTTGGGGAGATTTCTTGTCCACCCCACGTCCTCCTTTGGTTAGAAGCTATCTAATATTTTTTAAAATTAGCAAATCTGGATTTATCTAAAGAACATGTGGTTTCATTATCCCTTCTTAGCATTATTTTTTAAATAAAAATATGTACATGAGGTTTCAAACTATGGTCTATGGGATTCTCAGTTTGCCCCCATTCTGTAAACCGACCTAACTTCCCGCCTGTACTGGTTCAGTGTGTTATTGCAGCGCTTGCAAGGAAAAGCCCACTGTCAGAACACGTGATTGTGCTTAAAGATGCATTGGTGTGTGCTAGACATATGCATGCATGCATGATTATCAGTAGGCTTTAGAACCAAGAGGTCTTCCCTAGAATCAGAGTGGAAGGACCAACTTTCCTACCGTCTACTGTTTGTGCTTTAGATGATCATTCCAGGGTGAAACGCTGCTTCCTGCAGGAAACAGTTTGCCACGCGGAGCTGTAGGCAGTAGTTAATTGGTTCTGTGTTCAGTACTTCTGCCTCTACATGTAGCAACAAACATTCTCATTTCCTTAAAACGTAAAGTTACATAGAGTTCTCTGCATTTAAAGAGAAACTACGGAGTTTCAGTTTTTCTAGGCAACTGAAGAGGGTCTTGGAGCCAGTTGCAGTAGGGTTTTTCAGAGCTGGATGGAGTCCATGATCTGGAAGAAAGAGACGGCTTCAGAATTAGTGATCGGTAGTAGGTAACTTCCCTTAAGTTCCTGATGCACCAGACAGTAGCTTAGCGAAGAGGTTTTTAAAGAAAATGAAAGCCTCAATGTTGGTGTGACTCCTTTATTGATATCATCACACCAGTCTGGTTCTTTGTACTGAAACACAAATGAGCATGTCTCCTCAGATCTAAGTCCATGGGATATCTGTGAGAGAAGTTCTGACTGTGTCAGAAATCTAGGTAACCTTTATATGGCTGAAGAGTAAGCAAGTATTTTATGTGGTTTGGATAATGACTTATCTATCATCTATCTATCTATCTTTTTATCTATCTATCTATCTATCTATCTATCTTCTATCTATCATCTATCTATGCATCCATCATCTAACTATCTCTATCTCTCATTCTTTCTCTCTGTGTGTGACTGTATAAATATTTGGCAGTAAATTTCTAAAAGATTCTGTTAACCTTTTCTGAAATCTTAAGAGAAAATCACTTAAAAGCACATGTGTGCATGTACCCATACCCACACTTAATTTAAAACATAAACATTTTCCCTTTAGGCCCTTGAGTAATTTAATTACTTTAAACAGTATAGCATTGATCCTTAATTTGTCACGTGCTCTCATAAGACAGCATTTTCCCACGTAACTGACAGTGTGGTAACTTTATAAAACTTTAATTCAGCCGATCCCTTGGATGCTCTAGTTATCTGACTTGACTGTGCACATGAAATACACTGTAAGCATTAGTGACACTCAAGAGTAAATCTCTATTCAGTCATACACAACCATACCCCATTTTCTGGACCCTTTCCCTCCTTTCTGCTTTTCAGTCATTGCTCTACCTGTGATACTCTACCTTCCTATGCTGGGAGCATCCTTTGTGGTCCATCTAGTACCACTCTACTAAAG
Source organism: Neodon shergylaensis (assembly GCA_025134845.1). Taxonomy (NCBI): domain Eukaryota; kingdom Metazoa; phylum Chordata; class Mammalia; order Rodentia; family Cricetidae; genus Neodon; species Neodon shergylaensis. The sequence goes on along the minus strand of JABTXL010012544.1, from coordinate 1,199,537 downwards.
ATGCATGTTTAGTTTTACATATCTTCGTAAACATTTTTTATTGAAACGAATGTGTGTGTTTATGTGTGAGTATGCTACATGTGTGTAGGTATTCTCAGAACCCTGGAACTGAAGATACAGATGGTTGTGAGCCTGTGACAGGTGCTAGGACCTGAACTCAGTTCCTTTGCATCTGAACTCAAATGTCCAACAAGAGCAGCAAAAGCTGTAAACCACAGACTTATCTCTCCAGATCCAGCGCATGTTTAGTTTTCTGAAGATACATTTTGTTTTTAAAGTTTTAAACAATATGTTCAGGGAATATAAAATAGACAAAAATATTTCCACAGTCTCTTTAAGAATGATCTCTCTCTATGTCTCTTTCTGTGTCTCTCTCTCTGCCTCTATTGCTCTCTCTCCTCTCTCTGTCTCCCTTTCTCTTTTTGTTTGTTCTCACTTTATCTGAAGATGTTCAAACACCATCTTTATATTTATTATTTTAAAATTTTTTTGACCTTGAGTACATAGCTGGATAGTCTCCCATCCCTTTTAGAAACTGCTGTTAAATTTAATGGGTTTTGTTTTATTTTCTTACTGTTCTGCAGATACAGACATTTTTCTCCCGGACAGTTTTCATGGCAGCCCATACATCTTAAACGTCCTTTCATAGGCTTCATCCTATAAAAATCGATGCTTTAATAATATTTCAGAATGGCGTCAAAATCTAATTACAGATGTATGGTACTTGGGAGCCAAAGGTTCAGATTCTAAGTTGCCTGGGAAGAGATCAAGCCATTTTATTGAGGCACTTCTAAAAATTGATGTGTTTTCTCTTAAGTCATTTATCTGATAACTCGGGAGTTTACTGCTCTTGCTCAGAATAAATGTCAGAGAATCACAGTCAAGGCAGGGTACTTCCCTAATCTGAAATGAACTATCATTAAATGTTTCTGTTTCATTAATGTCTCAACCCCAACTGATTTCTCTATATCTGGAATTCAGAGAGTAACTTCCCTCGCATCTAGACAATAAGGAGCAAGCAAGGGAAGACAGCCAGGCAAGCTTTATAGCTCCCTCATTCCCAGGATTACTTGACATTGGGGAGCACTGATTGGCTCCCCCATATAGGCTTGTGTATCCACCTCACCAATTCTTAGTCATGTCTTTTTACCTGTTACCTTTTAGGCTCCCGATCACATCTCGTTCCTTTGTATTTATTCTTGAGCATTCATAGATTAAAACATTTTATTTAAAACCCTTTGGTGGTGCTTAGAGAAGAGGCTGAAACATCCTGTGGTCAATGGATCATATGTTACCCAGAGGTAGTTCTGAGCAAATCATCAATTTACCGTGATTACAATGATAATAAGGCCTTACTTGAACTTAAATGTTCATTGCCACATTAATTGACGTTTTTCTTGAACATGGAACAAAATTCATTTCTTCTTTAATTCAAAATACAAAAAAGTGTGTGAAGATTGTGCATTCTAAACTATGAGTTACATCCCATTGTCTCATTTTAAGTTAACTATTTCATTGGTTCTAAGGGTTTAATTTACTGTTATCTCCTATGTGGGTCTATAGCCTTTAATATATATTTACATATATGTGTGTGTATACACATATATGTATATATAAAGATTTATAAATAAACAAAATCAGAGTGGGAGTCAATATCAACATTATACAGGTAACAAATGATAGGCCTAGAAAATAAACTTTAAATATTTCATAATCCTTTAAAAGTTTTTCACATCCTGAAATAAACTTTCTTCTAAGTGTCTACCCTCCCAAAAAGGGTCTTCATAATTTATAATTTGGAAAGAACACCCCCTCCCACATATGAAAAGGAACCAGATATAACCCAGAGTTATTTGTTAACTACTGGACATGTTTCTCCAACAGAACTCTGACTTTCTTACTGCGTTTGCGTCTCTTCTCCTATTGTGCATGCCCTGTTTACTTTTAGGACAGTTACCGTATAAATAGCAGGAATAACAGAGAGAGCGGGAAATGAGTTATTTACCAGTGAAATCTTTTCTTCTAACAGAGAGATGGGGAAAAGGACCATCAGGTGCGTTTGGCAGTTGGAAACGGTATGAGCAGTGATGTGTGGAGACAGTTTTTGGACAGATTCGGAGATATTAAAATGTGCGAATTCTATGGCGCTACAGAAGGAAACATCTGCTTCATGAACCACACAGGGAAGATTGGGTCAGTTGGGAGGACAAACTTCTTTTACAAGGTAAACAGTGCTTTTTCTATAGGAAATACGTTGCGTTCTACAAACTCTTGTCTGGAGCTTAAACTTCTACCTTGTGAACATTTTTTTTTAATCACAGTTTTGAAGTTGAGGTAAGTGTCTGCAAAGGTGGCTGTGGGTGAGCCGCAATGCTGTGGGTTCTGCAGACTCCAGTCATCTGCCTTGTGCTCCCTCCGCAGCAGGAGGATGATGGTTTACTTTCGCTGAGTTTGCAAGTTCAATGTTTAAGAGTAAAGCGCAAGTCCTGGGCCAGTCTCTTTCTTTCCCCTTGAGTCTTTTTCTCCCACTACTTCTTACCTCTGATCATTTATACCATGTGAGTTATAAAAGCTCCCTCCTAGTACACAGCAATAATATGTTTTTTAAAAAATGAAAATTAAAGCAAGGACACAGAACGTGAGCACCGTTTCAGGCAGCTCCTGGTGGTGCTAACTCCAGCTCCGTGGGATCTGATGCCCTCTCCTGGCCGCCTCGGACACCTGCACACCCAGGACAATTGCTCCCAAACACGTACACATACAGATTCACAGAAATAAAGACAATTAAAAAAAATTATTAAGAAAGCTGAAATTTTTGTTAAAACAACCTTAAAATTTGTTTTAAAAAACACCTCAAGGAGAAATAAACAAAATTGCAATCATGTAGGGTATTTGAATAATGCAATAAACAGGCTGCTTAAACTAAGTGATATTTGTGGAGCCTGTATCTATTAGATGTACAATACCCTTTCTTTTCAAGCACTTGGGAAAGAAATTACCAGACCACTTAGGAAATTAAGAAAAAATTGCGATCATATGAAGACCCCAAGCGTGTAATGAAGATAACTAGTATTTTACATTGCTGGCTCAGCTTCCTTCTAGTGTCCTCCTGAGAAACCTCCGTGATGTCAGTAATACAAGACATCACATTGTCTCCATTTGTTTCTGAGAAATACTGATTTTTCAATTCATTTTAGTTCACTTGTTCATAGTATTCTTTTAAGTTATTCTGGACTATATGGGTTCTACCCGTCTTTTTACCATTTCAGCTACATGCTGTCTGCTTATAGTACAAGCAATAAAAACATCAATGATTATTACATAAGTAGGCAAGGGGATTTTTAAGTATGTCTCTTAAAGCTTCAAACCTTGCCAAGAATGGTGGCATTTGCCTTTAATCTGAGCATTTGGGCACAGAGGCAGACAGATCTCTGTGATTTTGAGGGCAGCCTGCTCTACATAGGGAGTTTCAGGATGGTCAGAGTCCTATAGAGAGTCCTCTCAAAACAAACATACAAAGAAAAACAAAACCTTGTGAGCTTACTGTTTTGAGGGGAATCAGCTTCCAACTAGAGAGATAATGTTAAGAGTGAAGGAGAAATTTCTGTAGCCCCAATATGCTTATAACTGTAATCCACGGTCTTTGAAGAGATGGCATCCATTAAATATGCCCAATGTAAACAAAATAAAAGTTTGTAAACAACGTATGTGTGAAACAAAGTCCAGGTTATGAGCAGCTATCACTTTTTCCAATGCTAATCTGGAGAAATAATTTTGTTGTTGTTGTTGTTGTGGATCTAGTATATTTTATTTAAAATGCTTTTCAGTGGCAGCATTTCATATTTCACAGTTGTTGAGATTTTAGAGTCCTTACATATACATAATATTTAATTTGGGAAATGGAACAGTAGTCTGCATATATAAATTTACCTGCTTGACATATACCCTATACATGCAGCCTAAAAATAACTCAGTACAATAGCTTTAGTGGGCTTGAATTTTTCTCTTTTTTTATTGATTTTATTGAGTTATATATTTTTCTCAGCACCCCTCCCTTCTTCCCCCCTTCAATCCTCTCCCACGTTCCCCAGGTTCCCAACTGACTCAGGAGATCTTGTCTTTTTCTACTTCCCATGTAGATTAGACCCATGTATGTCTCTCTTAGAATTCTCATTGTTGTCTAGGTTCTCTGGGGTGGTGATTTATAGGCTGCTATTCTTTGCTTTATGTTTAAAAACCAATTATGAGTGAGCACATATGACAACTGTCTTTCTGGGTCTGGATTACCTCACTCAAAATGTTTTCTAGCTCCATCCATTTGCCTGCAAATTTCAAGATGTCTTTTTTTTTTTTAATTTGGAAGCTATAAGTATAGACAAAAGTGAGCTGATGACAAATCATATCAAAATAGTAAGTGCTTCAAAGTGACCAATAAATACCTACACAAATATTTTTTTCCATCAATTCAGGAAAAGATCGTAACAGTTTTCTCTTTTAAAAAATCAGAGCTCTGATAAGAGGTCTCAGGAGCAACATAGATCAACAAAGGAATTAGAAATGAAACAAGTTCATCTCAAAGAAATAAATGAAGAAAAATAAACATGTAATAGAAATTAATATCACATTAAAAGTTTAAAAACAAAACAGATTGTAAACATTGTTGGAGAGAAGGTGAACAGTATTAAAGATTTGTGCACACAGGTAAAAAGATAACTCTTAAATGTAGACAGTTCTGGCATGTGCTTAACTGTTCTTGCAGAAGAGAACTGGTCACAGAGAAAAATAATTCTTTCAACTATACTATTAATTAATAATATAGTTATACTAAAAATAATTATAACCATACTAACATTAATTCTCTTAACTGTACTAGATGAAAATGCTCATGAAGATTGAATCTTTAAGCTAAAGAGGGCACTGTGTTCCAGGAAATGAAGTATGGTGCAGAATAACAGACAGAAAAAGACACACTAGTGAAGTGAATGAATGAAATGCAAAGAACCAGGTGATGCTGAAGCATTAAAAAAAAAAGGAAGGGATGTAAAAAACATAGCTTGGTTGACAACAGAACATGGCATAGGAAGCTTCAAATATGCAAACAGAATGCCAAAGACCAGACCAAAAAAAGAAGTAGGGCTTTTAGTATAGGTTAAATTGCTCTCCCAGTATACGAGCAATAAAGGAGTTTTCTAAAAGTTTTACACACAAATAGAGAATAAAATATATGTGTGCTATGAGAATGTTGTACTTCTCTGAGAAAATAAATTGAATGGAAATATCTGGTAAGTCTGAAAATAAAACAAAACTTAGAAGATGGCACCTTCAATTTAAAAAGTTTGATGGCCAGTATTAACTCAATTTAAACACAGAAAATTAAACAGATCCACTTTAGGCCTCTGTATGGAATGAAAACAAAATCTGAAAATATAAAATGTATGTATTACGAGCATATACAGGAGATAACAGGCAGGAAGTCTAGGTGGTCTTTCTTCCACAGCAGTAAACCCAAGGATCTACTAATGAAGATAAAATGTGGGGTTGTTAAGAAGTCTGTTTCCTAACATTTTTTATAAGCTGTTTAATCATCTTAAATGTAATCATCTCTCCACCATGAGCAAAGTTGACCAAATGCAAAGTCAGAGCTCATTCGCCATAAGACTTCCTGCATTTCTGACATCACCAGCAATTCCAGGAGCCTCCAGGACCACCCTTGGGATGGAAACTGACAAGGAATCAGCTGGCTGGAAGCTGATACACTCCAGGTGACAGTTTATCACAACTAAAGGACCGTCTAAATCTAGCCAAGGGAACCGCTCACTGGCAGAACCCAGAGACTGTCTTCTCTTCCAGACTCAGAACAGTTCTCCAGTCCACAAGACTGACTTCCATTTCCTCCTGCCCTTGGGATACAGCAGCTGTGCGACACAAAGTCCAGCCACACTGTTGTTGGCATGGCTTAGAGACACCATTTAAAAACCCCATTGCTACTATCTGGTTGACCTAAACATCTGAGACAAATGAATGCATTTGTAACAAGAGCAACATTGCAAGCTCCTGGAGACAATGAATAAGAAGTTGAGGGGGGAACCAGACATCATTTTCAAGGCAAACTTCTCAAATACAGAGACAGATAGCCCAGTTCCAGTATCTGCTCTGCTGCTGTTGGACTTCATAACCTGGGCACTTTTCTCTGGTCAACAAGACAAAACGACAGCCTACAGAATGGGAATAGATCTTCACTAACCCCACATCAGATAAAGGTCTGATCTCCAAAATATACAAAGAATTCAAGAAATTGGACACCAAAAAAAAAAAACACACATAATCCAATAAAAAATGGAGTACAGACCTAAACAGAGAACTCTCAACAAAGGAATCTAAAATGGCTGATAGACACTTAAGGAAATGTTCAACATCCTTAGTCATCAGAGAAGTGCAAATCAAAACAACTCTGAGATTCCATCTTACACCTGTAAGAATGGCCAAGATCAAAAACACTGATGACCACTTATGCTGAAGAGGTTGTAGGGAAAAGGGAACACTTCTGCATTGCTGGTGGGACTGCAAGCTGGTACAACCCCTTTGGATGTCAGTGCGGTGATTTCTCAGAAAATTAGGAAACAACTTTCCTCAAGACCCAGTAATACCACTTTGGGGTATATATCCAAAGGATGCTCAATTGTGCCACAAAGACATGTGCTCGACTATGTTCATTGCAGCTTTGTTTGTCATAGCCAGAACCTGAAAACAACCTAAATGCCCCGCGACCCAAGAATGGATAAGGAAAATGTGGCACATTTACACAATGGTGTACTACATAGCAGAAAAAAAAATAACAACATCTTGAATTTTGCAGGAAAATGGATGGAGCTTGAAAATATTATTTTCAGTGAGGTAATCCAGACACGGAAGGACAATTATCACATGTCCTCACTCATGGGTGGTTTTTATACATAAAGCAAAGAAAGCTAGCCTACAAATCACAATCCCAGAGAATTTAGACAACAATGAGGATACTAAGAGAGACTTACATAGATCTAATCTACATGGGAAGTAGAAAGTAGAAAAAAGACACGATCTGTTGAGTAAAGTGGGAGCATGGAGACCTTGGGGAAGGGCTGAAGGAGGACGGGAGAGGAGGGAGGGGAGCAGAGAGAAATGTAGAGCTCAATAAATATAAAAAAAACTAAGACCTTATCAATATGTCTATGTTTTACAATACTTGATTGGTATGAAACTAAGTGGATGAACAATGGAACAACATGCCTCTTATGTTGATATTATTAAAATTGTTACATCTATTATGGAAAAAAAGAGAGAGCTCTTAAGAGATTTTAGCACTGTATTTGGCTTACACTAAGTGCTTAATTGACCTTAGATGCTATCATTTAAACTGAATTAAATGATGAATTTCGGGGTGGCGAGAGGACTCATTAAATAAAAATATCTATCCTTGGCAGAGAGAAAAAAAACAGTTCCCAAAAGTTGTTCCCCCCCACACACAGCATACAATGGCACACATGTACCCATACACATACACAAACACACATACTCAACGGTAAATAACTATAATTTAAATAACTATTGGATGGTAAATTGTGAATCTGATTACATGCTGTTTTTTACTAAGATTAAACATCACATATGGTTTTATTTATACTTAGATATTAGTATCATATTTATCTTAGCGGTGCCATTTTGTTGTTGTTGTTGTTGTTGTTGTGTTTTTCAAGATAGGGTTTCTCTGTAGCTTTGGAACCTACCATGTAGACCAGGCTGGCCTTGAACTCACAGAAATCCACCTGCCTCTGCCTCCTGAGTGCTGGGATTAACGATGTGCGCCACCAATGCCCGGCTTCTATTTATTTTTTTTTAAATTTACTTGTTCTTGTTGTGCATTTTTTAATCTTCCTTTTCTCCCTCCTCATATATCTACTCTTGGAATTTTATCTTACTTCATTTCATCACCTCCATGTTAAATCTGCTTGCTAGTTCCATTTAATAAGGTTACATGTTTAAATGACCAATAACATGAGGCAGCTGGACTGGACAATTTTTAGTTCACTGTCAGGTCAGTCTTGATAGAAAGGATGTGTCAGCGAGACACTGTGACTTAGCCATCATAGGGCATGGCAGCTGGAACCATCTGAAGACGAAGGAGATGGACACCTAACTTGCCTGGTTTTTAAGTGAGTAGGATCTTCTACAGAACACACCTTCTCACGCCACAATGATGGGCAGACTCCTACAAGTTAGTCTAAAGGAATTAACTCGAAAAACTGAGAGGAAAGCCAAACAGTTGTTAAATTATTCTAGTATTTAGGCAGTTGGTCACTTTTCTGGAGGTTTTGAGGAAAACACCACCAACAAAAAATCCTGATTATTCAGAGCTTGTATCTTAGTTCTGTTTAAAACTTCCCTTTAGAAAAGATGTTTTTGATGACTCAGAAACAGGTCCTCCTGCCTGTGGTTAGAGAAATGAGGAAACCAGGCCTGGGTACCTTCTGTCGCTTGCTTTCATTCCCTCGTGGGCAAAACCTAGCAGTGCTAAGGTGAAACAAGGAAGAAAGGAAGCAAAATGAACGCCAAGTAGGGAGGCCTGCATTGCTTTCCAGTTCAGTTTTCAAATCTCTGTTTCTTTTCTTCTTTTTTTGTAAGTTAAATTTCCTTGTTTCAGTTGAGCATAGAGTCTACTGGCGGTTCCTGTGGTTGCACAAATAGAAAAATGCTCATGTGTTTTTGCTTTGTTTTGGGTTCACAGCTCTTTTTTGCTTTTGAGTTGATAAAGTATGACTTTCAAAAAGATGAACCAATGAGGAACGAACAAGGCTGGTGCCACCGTGTGAGAGAAGGTAAGACGGGTTATGAAGATGCCCTTTTAATCAAAGAGCCTGAATCCACACGTAACTGGTGCTGAGTGCAGGAAAGGAAGAACCACGGTACAGAATGCGATATACCCTGGATTGTAATGCAGGTGGACTGGTTTAACTGCTGCTAAATGAGCCCTTTTTAGGTTAAGTGACCAATTGTTAACTGGTTAAGCGGCATCTCTTTGGCTTTTATTGATCTGCATGTACATATCTAGTTTGTAAGCTGTTGTTTTAATTTTGGCACAGGGACCATGCCTTAACCTAATGCTATTTCAGCCAGCAATTCCCTCTTTGCAGTTATGGACCTGCATCTCTAGCAGCAGCCCAGCTGCTCAGACTGCAGCCTGGCAGGAATTCTGTTCCCACAGGCACAAGCCCTGTCACTGCCACTAAAAGCAGCTTTAACTAAATCTCTATCATTCTATTTATAAATAAGACTCGAGATTCAAAGGCTGGGGTGAAAACCTGCCAGCTCAGAGAGGTGGAGGAGTATCAATTAGCTAACCCTCTCTCCTTGCTGTCTTTGACTCCACCAAACTAGAAAAAGCTGTACCACTCCAGATCCCTCCCTACTACTTCCTGTGTCTCTCTGTCTCCCAGATGCCTTCTGATGCTCTATGATTTCTGTCAACTAGTTGCAAACTCAGCCTCCTGATCCAAGGTTAACTGTATTTAGTCAATGCAAATGCAAACTCGGGATTCACAGTGTGATTAATATTCCCCAACAGTAATCATGGCAAATGTCTACATCACATATTACCAATAACATTAAATTAATTTGTTGTCCTAGATACAAGAAAAAGTCAGGCCACCTTTGATCTAAATTTGGGCTTTGACACTTAGAAAGCATGAAACTATGGTCAGATAAGTGGATCCGAGACTCATTTCCTTCTTATGTAAATCAGAGAGGTGACATTATTTATTTCATGAGCCTCATGTTGACAATTAACTGTTGTGAATAAATCTTCGTGGCTTTTTGCCTTCTTCTCCTCTATGTTTTACTCCTCTCCCAGGTAGACTATATAAAAGTTTCAGTTTAGAAATTTGGACGAAAACAAAGATCTCGATTACCTCTATATCAACATTGAAAATAGACTATCTAGATGTACACTTAGCATTGGTTAGAGATACTATCCGCATAAATATAACCTGAATTCCAGTATGAGGCAGTGCTCATGCTGCCTTGCACTACGCAAGAGGTGACTTCCTAGATCTGGACTTCAGTGTGATAAGGCAAGTTGTAAACCTGCTTTGCTGTTCTTGTTGTTCTGTTTCTCTTACTGGTACTGGAAATATTAAAAAGAAAGTATTATTTATCTTAAAAATAATCTCCCAAGCCTCTGCATATCAGATCAGTGTCTTGGTGGCTGAAGAGATAACACAGACAGAGGTGTTGGTCTTACAGAGGACCTGAGTTCAATTCCAAGCACCTGTGTCAGGCAGCTCATAACTGTCTGTAACTCCGGTTCCTGGAGATCTGAGCCTGGATTGTGAGGGCATCTGCACTCAATTCACTGGTACACACACACAGACATACACACAGAGATGCACACACACTTAATAAAATTAAAGTAAACCTTTTCAAAAAAATTTTTTTTTTGGTTTTTCGAGACAGGGTTTCTCTGTGGTTTTTGGAGCCTGTCCTGGAACTAGCTCTGTAGATCAGGCTGGTCTCGAACTCACAGAGATCCGCCTGCCTCTGCCTCCCGAGTGCTGGGATTAAAGGCGTGCGCCACCACCGCCCGGCGCTTTTCAAAATTCTTAATTCAACTCTAGACACTGTTCAAGAGAAAAAGATCATCTTTGGAAGATTTAGAGAACTTGAGGTCTTTTGTAATATGTTTGCTCCTAACCACCATGAAACTCAGACTTGAACCTTGGGATCATGTTTATGTAATTTCAGCATTTTTAAAACTACTGCCCGGCTCCACTCTAGAATCCTCATGATGAGCTATTGCATTTTATTTTGTATTGCAGCCTTGTGCCTTCGTTCTGCAAATTGAGAGGAAGATAAAAGTTTTTTTTTTAATTCTGGAATATTAAATGTAGCTTGACAAACTACACAATATATATGAGGCTTTGGAGGAATGTGGACCTAGTCCTAAAATGCATACCCCAACTTCTATGTGTATGACTTCTATGGCTGTATGACATTGGGCAGATTACTTTGTCTGCCTCCCTTTCTGCATTGGTAAAAACAAAATGTAGCCAAGGCCTTTCTCAGGGGTTTGTGATGAGAATGGGATAGATAGATGGGCTGTGCTCTATGAACAGTGACGCTAGGATAAAGTGTGCCAGAGGACTGTGGCGATGATGTCATAGGGGTAGTGCTAGTGGGGGATGGAAACGATGAGAAAGAATCAGTGGGGCTCTGTGGGAGCAGAGCCTGCATCTCTGTCCAGAGAGGTAAGGTGCAGCCCATGCTGAGAGCCCTGTGAATACTCATCCACCTCTGCAGCTAATCCAGGAGGTAAACAGTGGCCTCGGAGGCGGCTGCTGTGCAAGCCGCTTTCCTTTACTCTAAATGCAACCCTGTCTTGCAGAGCGTCAAGCACAACCTTGATTAAATAAGCTTGACTAGAATAATGATTTCAGATAAGTGTCTAAGCGTGAGTGGCACCCATAAGTGTCATGGGATGGGAGATCTCTCTAATGCCCTCCATTTCCCTGTCACGTATTTCCAGAAAAACATCCTAGAGGACGAAACACTTGGCTATGTTAACTGGGTCAGCCTCCGTTACAGATTCTTTCATCCAAAATTGCCAAAGATTCATTGGGAGTTCTATATCCATTTCTTTTTCTGATTTTGACAGCTGGCTTCATTCCTCTGGACATTCGTTTTTTTGTTTGTTTGCTTTTCTGTGAAATAAGAATTGTTAATGCTAATTGTTAATAAGAATTGTTAATTGTTTCAAACAATTGCTAATCAAATTAAATGCAATTATATTTGCAGAGTAGGCATGATCCCTAATATGTACTGCTATTAACAGCTTATTAGAAATATTGAGTGACTTGTTCTTAGTATTACCTGCGTTAAAAATCTGTGCATTTCCAAGAGACATTACCTTTAGTCTGTCAACCAATAAAAAAAAATTATATTCACATTTCCTTTGCATACAATTCCTGCCACTGATTTTTGCAAAGTTGTCTGTGAAAGGATATATCTAGATATATCTAGATATAGGCATCAAGAATAAATGCCATTAAGTGGGATCGAAACAAACACCAAGGGAAATAAGAGCCTACAGGAGCTGGGCCCGTCTGCTATAACTAGGTACATGTGCACAGTCTGCTAAGATACTTGTCAGATCAGATGGCTGCAAAAATGGCCCTTTCTCTTGCAGGAGAACCTGGACTTCTCATCTCGCGTGTCAATACGAAGAATCCTTTCTTTGGCTACGCTGGCTCTTACAGGCACACAAAAAGCAAGCTGCTTTTTGATGTTTTTAAGAAGGGAGATGTTTACTTCAATACAGGAGACCTCATGGTCCAAGATCACGAGAACTTCCTTTATTTCTGGGACCGTATTGGAGACACTTTCAGGTAAGAATGGCGCTGGATGCCCAGCTGGTCCTGTGCCTGTGAACCCATCTTCTGTGGAAAACAGAGATGCTGCTGCTGTGATCTCAGGACACACGGGGTCTTTTCATTTCCATGATGATTTCCCGCTCAAAGATTCATTCAGGATTCGTTTCTAGAACGAACTATGAGTCCTGATGTCAAACTCCATAAGTGTCTTTAAAAACTAATTACTAGTCTGTACCCAATCAGTAGGATACAAAAGCAGAAGCGACGTAAGAAGCTAGTATTAGGGTAAAAAAAGAAGTACTATGTAAAGTTGCCAGTTAGGATTAAACAGAAGAGCCATAAATCCATTCATTCATTCATTTCTTATCTCTTATTTCTCTATTTAGTGTTGGGGAGGGAGAGTACATGACACACATGCATGTGGCTTTGGGGAGTTGTTTCTCTTCTCCCACCTTGTCTGTCTGTTCACGGGACTGAACTCTGGTTTGATGACAAGGGTCTCCATTCATTGAGCTGTCTCACTAGTCCTGAGATTATTTATGATGTAATGAAAGTGTTTTGAAACTGAGACTGCTCGCTCACGTTAATATTTTATTTTTTAATTTCTAAAACTTGTCTTAGCCTACCTAAAAGTTTATTTTACTTTGTTATTCAATGTTATTCAATAGACTAGTCAAGAGCATAGAGTAAGTATCTAACAAGGGCTTGATGAATAGACATATGGAATAAATTAGTAGTATGTCAAATTCTCATCTTATAAAATTGTGTTCATTAAAATAACAGAATTGAAGGAGTCAATACCTAGAGATTAAAGTGGATTAAGATACTGAGGTAGATGTAGTATTTCTTTCAATTCCTACTACCAAAGATAAAGTTTTAAACTTAATTTTTACTATTGTACAAAGTAGTGATTTTGTACTAATATACCCTCTTTATCATGATTTACTTTATGACTCCATTAAAAATATTTAACACTGAACAATTTATACCAATAAAACTCTAAGTTATTTTAACAAACCACAGCTGCTGCTGTTATTGAACCCTGAACAAAATGCTTTAGAAGACATGCATAGCTTTCGCTTGGCAATTAGTTATTTTTGGCCACTAGGTGCTTCACAATGACAAACTCAAGTCACAAAAACTGCAAGCGGAGTCAGCTCTTCAAATACTTACATTCTCACTCAGATCTGTCTGTCTTTTAGGTGGAAAGGAGAAAATGTTGCGACCACAGAGGTTGCTGACGTGATTGGGAGGCTGGACTTCATCCAGGAAGCAAATGTGTATGGTGTGTCTGTGCCGGGTATGTGGATGCTGACGACTTTGAGATTTGTAGAAGAAAAGTGCATGTCCACTTTAGGTTCTATTACTTTCTTACTCAATATTTAAAATTCTACATCTTAAAATTTATAGTTTACAAGTTCTCATCTTGCCTTGGCAAACAATGTCCTTGGATATGTTAAGAAACCTGACGGACACATTAGAGGTACATACAAACTTTCATGTTCTGTATGTTTTTAGGCAGGAGCTAGAAAATCTGGCCAGGGACTTACTGCTTGGAAATCGTTGAAACTGATCTTTCCTATTGTCTCAGTTTTCTTGTTATGACATGTGTTGGTGCATCCCATTAGACAGGAACACGTTCTACTTTAAATGTTAAATAATACCACGTGTGATAGAAGTGTGTCCTTTAATGCAAGTGACAGTGTTTCCTGCTAATGCTGTGGGTGGCGGGGAGGCCACAGCAGAGGAAGAAGGGACAGATTCAGAAGCTGTCGCTGAGGATGGGAGAAATGCACCAGTCTGCAGCTGGCACAGCATGTGGCCTTAGTCAAAATACCCATTTCTGGTTTTCTTAACTTCAAATAGTCCCTTTATTTTTTCATTAGTGATTAAAATGTACATTTTTGCTGGGCTATAGTTACCTCTAAATAAATATTTTCATTCTTAATATTTGTCGCGATGGGATACAAATTATACATAATTTATTTTGTTTACCATTTTACCAGTTTCATTTTTGAAGCACAATAAAGGACAAAGTGTGGTCTTCCCTATTGTTCAATTATTTTTAGTGATTACATCATACATCAGGGAAAGACACAGACTCAGTTGCCACATTGTTACCTCTGGAATAGACCAAGTGTCTCTGTAGCAAGGAGTGTGTGACAAGACAGATCTTGAAAATTTGTCTAGTAATACACTGATTTTATTCCAACCCTTCCCCCAGGTTACGAAGGAAAAGCAGGGATGGCTTCTATTATTCTAAAACCAAACAAGTCTTTGGACTTAGAGAAAATGTACCACCAAGTTGTAACATCTCTACCGGCTTATGCCTGCCCACGGTTTTTAAGAATTCAGGTAATTTTATAGCTTCAAACTTATTGTTAAATGTAAGAACCAGAACCAAGAGGTGGGTCAGTAGCAAAATGCTGCTGTCTCCTTTAGATGATGTGTGAATTTTATTTATATTAGTAAATTTTGAGAATACAAAGCAGAAAGATACATTGCTGATGCTATTTGATTCTGTACTTGGAGTTGCAGGAGAAGGAAGCAAGGTGAAGTGCTGGGTTTGTCTTTGTCCTTCCGGTGGAGTTGTTCTCCTCTTCAGCAAGGATCTCTGGAACAAGTGATGCTCTCAGTGAGGGTGGCAAACCAAAACTGTACCTTGCACATATCTTCTGAAGATAGTTGAAGCTATTTGCCTAAAATTAGGTTTGGCCGGGTCAACATCAAAGTGGTTGCAGGATGTATACAGAACCTGGAGCAATTTATCTTTAAGCAAGTTTCCTCCCACCCTCTTTGTAGAGTCCTTAGGTTAGGTCCTCTCCCTCTTGCATTGTGGGAAATCCTGAGCTCATTTATGTTGGGATAAAGGCTCTCTTTTTTTGTTGGATTGCTAGTAAGGAGTGGCTTGAAAATAACTTACTCAGCTACTGATAACTTTACCTGCTCAGTTTACTCAGTTAATACTGTGGCTCAAATGCAATTTCCCAAACTTAGTAGTTTTCCATTTTAGCATTATAGCACACAGACTTTTACAGAATCTATTTGTTATGTTACTATCAAGTAATAAGTGGAACAGAAATTACATTCATTTTTATAGCATTTGTAAATCAACACTCATAGCCAAAACACTTCTTATCCAAGGTGCACATCATCTAAATTTATTTATATTTCATTTGTCATATAGTTTTAGATAATTTTCAGAAAAATTCTCTGAAATTATAAAGGCAAATAAATATGAAATAGAAGTGACATATATTAGTTGGAACTTGAATTGATGAAGTTGAGGACTAGCATTTAGTTTTAAGTGTTAACATGTATGTATGTATATATATACATATATATATATATATATATCCTGTATATATTTTACTCACATTAACACAGGCACATGTGGCACTACCAATCCAAGTTTACTATCAATTATCCCATATTACTTGTGTACTAACATGTCATGTGCATGTGTTTCCTATACATCATCTTTTGTATAGCTTCTATATACCCTCTTTATATATGTTATGTATATATAAATCCCTAATATATATTTCTAAATATAATAAATACAGCCTTCTCAGTCCCTATAATGTTTTACTTATATATACATTATTTCAGGGCTGACCATTTGGTGTTGGGTTAATCAATTTGGGGGTTCTTCCTTGAGGAAGATTATTTCATCCCACTCCCAGCATTCCTTAGTTGTCTCTAGTTCTTAGTCTAGGTTGAAGACCCTGTGAGATTTCTTCTTCTGTGTTACCATATCTGCTGGTGTCATCCATGTTCAAGTCTTGCTTAGGCAGCCATGTTGTTGAGATGTCGTAAGTTTAACTTTCCTGGCATTTCTAGGAAATGTAATCTCACAGCAGAAATTCTGTTCTTCTGGCTCTTTCAATCTTCTGTCCCCTCTTTTGACAATATTCTCTGAACCTTAGGTGCAGGAGTTGTGTTATAGGTATGTCAGTTAAAGTTGTAGTTTTCTGTGATAGTTTTCATTTCTTTCAAAAAAAAAGTTTTCTTTGTTGAAAAACTTTATTTGCAAAAAAAATTGTTTGTGATCTGTGGGTATGACTAAATATTTAGAATACAGTTAGGAATTACACCGATTTAGTAATATGGATGTTGTAGGGTCTCCTCCAAGATCCATGACCCCATTAGCTAGCTGTATTCTCTTGGGTAGTTGGATACATTGCTAGTACAAGGCATGATCTTCTCGTTATTGAGAAGTTCTGAAGTCTAGTTAGAGAATCTTTGGTTACCACTAAGATATAAGTCCTTATGAATTAAGACACAGTGGCCAGAGGATCTGAGCTTCACGTGGCCTAAAAGGCTCCTCTCTGAGGATTAATTTTTATAGTACTACAAGATGCCATGGAAGCTTCCAAGAGAGAGAAGGAGCCAATATTGCTACCTTGGCCTTTTATAGCCGCTCGCACTCTTCCCTTTATCCCCTCTGTTATCCCACAAGAACTATATCTTCACAAAACAGAACACAGATTTAGAAAGTAATATTTTAGCCTTTATTCCTAGCATAGCTTAAAATTTACTCACAGAAGCAGAAGCCACATTTTATCATTGAACTATTCTAGACTAGTTCAGCATCACAAGCATTTAGAAAATCTTTTAATATCATTAATTTTCCAAACAGAACATTCACTATTACAGTAATGATTATTATTTCATTTGCTACAATTAACAGAAAGCATATCATTTAAAGCTTCATATACAAATCTTACAATATTTATGCAGCAGGACTTGGTGGCACCCAAGTTAATCCTAGAACTCCACAGACGTAAGTGGATCTCTTTGAGTTTGAGGCCAACCTGGTTTACATAGTGAGTTCAAGACTAGGAAGGCTATATAGTGAGACCCTGTCTCAGAAAATATATTTAACAAATTAATTATAGCAATAAGTAATCTGAGAAAATACAGAACTAAAACTTACTTTTGACCATATGAATAAAGCAACTTCTTTGTGAAAAATTTAAGCCACATTCCTAACAGGGTAGTTTTGCCCACAACAGCACTCAGTATGGCTGAATAAAACTAACTCCATCCTTTCATTCTATTCCACAGACATTACTAGAACCTCCTGAGAAAACGTGTGTCATAAATTTTGTCTTTTATAACTCTCTTATGACAACATTGTATATTTATAATATTGTATTAGTATTGTCATGAGTTAAGGTATGTCTATATTTTCAAACATGCTTTGTTTATTGATTATACTAATAATTATTACGCATTCAGTAAGCTAGTATTTCAATAAAGTTTACAGATGAATTAAAGTTTTCTATTTCTAATGCTAAATTGGTACTAAATGTAAAGATATAAAATATGATAAGGAGATATGGCCCACATTATTAAACACTGTACTCATAAGTAGCAGCTACCGTGCATACCATACTAATAACTTGTTCCACTCAGATCTGTAATTGTTTCCTAGGAGAAAATGGCAACAACAGGGACATTCAAGCTACAGAAGATACAGTTGGTGGAAGAAGGATTTTATCCACTGAAGATTTCTGACCCACTTTACTTTATGGATAACTTGAATAAAGCTTACGTTCCATTGACCGAAGAAATTTATAATCAGATAATGTTAGAGGAGCTTAAACTTTGAAACTTTTTTTTTATGGGACTTTGATGTCTTCCTGGGAAAGAAGGAGGAGGACAATTGAGCTCCTT
Source organism: Neodon shergylaensis (assembly GCA_025134845.1). Taxonomy (NCBI): domain Eukaryota; kingdom Metazoa; phylum Chordata; class Mammalia; order Rodentia; family Cricetidae; genus Neodon; species Neodon shergylaensis. The sequence continues at coordinate 1,181,457 of JABTXL010012544.1, read as the reverse complement.
GATTGACAGTCGGGGAGGGTTCCTTCCATAAGTCCACCATAACTGGAAAGATTGTACGTGAAGAATGCATTTGCTATACTTATGCTTTCAAGGCCCATCCTTCTCAGCACCATGTGCCAGGAGGGATGTGATGTTCAGCCTGTCCATGGTCATGTGGCTAAGGTGAGATGCTGCTCACAGCTGTTGCCCAGCATCTCCAAAAAGTGGCTTACTGCATAGAATGGGCCCAGGAGGAGATCACAGTTCAAAGTACAGTGTTTCCTGGGTACATTTAGGAAGTAAAACTAAACAGGGCATAGTATTAGCACATGACTCTGAGACTATAGGAGATGTGGTGATTTCCTCTGAAGAGATGGGGAAGTTGTGTTTCCTTCACTGGCAAATATTCTTTGAGTTTAATAAGACTTAAATTTGCTTCATCTGATATGAACTTTAGCTTTTTTTTTTAAATTTGAAGGTTCAGTGTGTAACTAAATACTTGCCTTAATAGTGAAGATTTTAAATAATACATAAGTAGTTAACAGTTAGCCACTTAAAATACTTTCTAATATGTGAAGATTCTAGTTTCTGATGAAAAGTAAAATTTTTACTCAGACTATTTTTATGTGCTCTATCTTGTAACTCAATAAAATCATCTTTAATAATATGTGATTTGAGTATTTCTTTTTTATTATTTTGTGTGTGTAGGGTGTTTTGCCTGCATGTATGTCTGTGCACCATGTTTGTGCTCGCTGACCACAGAGCCAAGCAGAGGGCATCGGATTCCTCAGCACTGGAGTTATAGAGTTGTGAGCTGCCATGTGGGTGGAACTGAACCCCAGGTCTTCTGGAAAATAGCCAATGCTCTCATCCACAGGGCCCTCTCTCTAGCACAGTGATTTGTAATAAGCCTGAGGTATAGGCCAAATATTTTGTAATCAATATTAAGTCTCTAAGTGATTATTAAAAAACAGCTGTGGGATGGGGTGCGATAGAGAAACATCCATTTACAGAAAATACTGAAACATAAATTCTGGCTCATTACCATTTTCCTTTATCCATAGAAATAAAATTTCTGAGTCAATTCTTCACATGCACTGAAAGGTCCGACAGACAGACCAAGACCTTGAGAAGGGTGCAGCCATCTTGACTCCCATTCACAGTGCCCGTAGAGCTGTGCTTTCTAACTTAGAGTCATGGAAATACAGTTCATTCTTATTTTAATTCTCCCAAATTATTAACAATTTTCAGATATATTCTTCAATGCTTAATCAACGTCTGCATTATTCATCAAATCTTTCATCCTTTATGCTAGTTGACATTTTATTCCATCTGCATTAAGTGTAAACTGACAAAGCTTTATAAATTTTGTTTTAGGTAGTTTTAGGCCACTTTTAAATAGAGAGAAATAAAATTTTCTCTTATGTCTACCCAAATAAGTGCCTTTCCAAAAGTCTTCATTTTTTCCTTCCTGAAGAAAGGAGTTTGCTTTTAGCGCATTTTACTTTGATCTAAAAAAAATTAAAAATATAAAAATACCCTGCTTTAGCATTTTTTTGTGGGCAAACTTTCCTGACTGTTTATAAAATGCCATAGCTGAGACTGTACTTCACCTCCATTCCTAGAAAACATTTTCACTGGGCATGGAGTTCTGATTTGACACTTAGAGTGTTTAAAATATAATGCTTTCCCAGCTTCATCTGGGCTTCTTAGTTTTGATAAATGAGACATATTTTCACTATTATTATTTCATGTGACCAATATAAATTTCTTGAGGTATTTTCTTGTTGCTTAGCATCCAGTAATTTGATAACTAGTAGAGATTCGAATTCACTAGATACTAAATAGCTTCTACCCTGTCTTCCTCCCTCTCTACCCTCTCTCATAGAAGCATCCACCCATCTCTATATAAATATATGAAGACATATTTACATTCACAATGGAAGTTTCCTGAGACAGTTTTCTGAAAGTCTGCATTTATGCAGTATAACTGTGAATAATTTTAATACAATTATCTATTCGTACACTATAAGGGGGATACCGTATTTATTTTTTCCTAGTGTACAGCACTTTAAAAACGTTAGCCCTTCTTGGGGTTTGCTTTTGTTCCGAGTAAACTTGTCCATTCATGTGATCATGATTCCCACTGCTTTGCTCAGTCAGGATTAAGATTGTCTGCTCATGGGTGTTTTCCACCAGCAATGGGAATGTAGAAGCATCCGATTCTGTGATTTACTGTCCTGATTTCCCACGGCCCTGCCTAGGTTTTCATATGTGTTTACTGCATAATTGGCTTATTTTGCCTGTGAAGTATTTCAACTGTGTAATGCCATTTGTCTTTTCTCCCACCGTTTCTTTGAACACATGATCCCATCTGCTGTGTTTCCCAGCAACTTCTCACAAAGCTCTACCCACTTGTGACACTTTCTATTCCTACCCCCATTTCTGGAATGCATTGTTCTCTTCCAAACATCTGCCCCTAACATCGTACCAGGAAATGAGCTTTACAAAGTTGTCATTGAGAGCAATGCCAGCCCCAGCATCGAAGGTGGAAGAGTGGGAGTCACTGTTAAAGTCACAGGAGACAACCTGGTCCTCAGTGTAGCCCAGGATGCCCTTTAGTGGGCCCTCGGTTCCTGCTTCACCACCTTCTTGATGTCCTCATACTTGGCAGCTTTCTCCAGGCGGCATGTCAGATCGACGACGGACACATTGGGGGTAGGAACGTGGAAGGAAGGCCATGCCTGTGAGCTTCCCGTTCAGCTCTGGGATGACTTTGCCCACAGCCTTGGCAGTGCCAGTGGACTCAGGGATGATGTTCTGGGCAGCGCCATGGCCATCTCGCCACAGCTTCCCAGAGGGGCCATCCACAGTCTTCTGGGTGGCCGTGATGGCATGGACTGTGGTCATGAGTCCTTCCACGATGCCAAAGTTGTCATGGATGACCTTGGCCAAGGGGGCTAAACAGTTGGTGGTGCAGGAAGCGTTGCTGACAATCTTGAGGGAATTGTCATACTTGTCATGGTTCACACCCATCACAAACATGGGGGCATCGGCAGAAGGGGCGGAGATGATGACCCTCTTGGCCCCACCCTTCAAGTGGGCCCTAGCCTTCTCCATGGTGGTGAAGACACCGGTAGACTCCACAACATACTCGGCGCCGGCATCCCCCCATTTGATGTTGGCGGGATCTCGCTCCTGGAAGATGGTGATGGCCTTCCCGTTGATGAAAAGCTTCCCATTCTCAGCCTTAACTGTGCCTTTGAACTTGCCATGGGTGGAGTCATACTGGAACATGTAGACCATGTAGTTGAGGTCGATGAAAGGATCATTGATGGCAACAACGTCCACTTTGCCAGAAGTGAAGGCAGCCCTATAACCAGTCTTCCAATACGGCCAAATCCGTTCACTCCGACCTTCACCATCGTGTCTCTGGAACGAGGCTGGCACTGCACGAAAAGAAGCGGCTGTCTCTAGAACAGGGAGGTGCAGAGAGCCGAGAATTTGAAATCTTGATCTCGTAGTTATGATAGTGGTAGTACTCTGCCAGAGCTAGATTAATAGCTTATTAGAATTTTATTGATTAATGTTGAGACTATGGACCCTGAGAGTCCTAATATAACAGTAGCATAATGGAAGAGAGAGATCTGGAACATGTTTTATTCTTTCAAACGTCTCCAATCACTTGCCTTTGTCATCACTTTAGTTTTTACCCCCTGACCTTCCTAACGTGCATTTACACACCATAAAGCACCTTCTCGGGCCCTAAAGCATCTTAGATCCTCACATCTCGAGCTTTGCAGTTTTACATGTGACCCTTAAAGTACCTGTTTCTTTCCTATTATTACGACACCACCCTAACATTCAGGAGCAATGTGTCTCATGAGTTTATTTTTTATCTCGGCTTGGTAACAAGGTAAAGTGTGTCTAGATTTAGCCTTGGTTCCTGCTGTTAAACTGGCAAGCTATCAGTTGTCAAACCGCATCAGAGAGCTTGAGAAAAGGATAAATTTTAGCTCTGTTATTGATTAAAAATGACAGAGACTTACTTAGCAGGCTACCTAGACAGTCACCCCGGGTCCTTCACAATGGTTAAAGGCAGGTCTTAGTGCAACATCCATTTCCTGACTGGCAGCACAGGGCCTGACAAGCTTTAGAAGATTGTGTGGATTGGGAGTTTGTAGGAATACCAGAGTACCTTGCCCTGGGCAATGTGAGACAGTTAATTCCTCGGTGTCCTGTTGCCCACAGTCTGAAGAGGTTTGCAGCAGTTGAGGTGAAAGGCAGGTTTTTTTTTTTTTTTTTGAGACAGGGTTTCTCTGTGGCCTTGGAGCCTGTCCTAGAACTAGCTCTGTAGACCAGACTGATCTCGAACTCACAGAGATCCGCCTGCCTCTGCCTCCCGAGTGCTGGGATTAAAGGCGTGCGCCACCACCGCCCGGCTGAAAGGCAGGTTTGATGGGGGGGGGGGGGCTAGCGCTTTCACTTGATGAAGGGGGTTTCAGGTAGAGGCTCTTTTGTACCCATCTATCTTCTTTGGAGGAAGTAGGGGCTGCTGCCAGGAGTCAACCTTTTTAATTAAGCATTAAGTGTCATATTCCCCATCACTGAGCTTTTGGGGGCTGTCTATTGGGTATATATGAGTTATGACTCTGGTATAGGATCTGTCTGGAGAGCTGAATCCAAGTTGAGAGGTTGTGGAGTAATGTTTTACCCAGAATCCTCCTGCTTGACTTAGCAGATCGGATTTATTCTTGTTATGGACAAAGATGTAAAGAAAATAATTTTGTAATAGAAGCTTAACAATAAAAACTGACAATGGTGAAGAGCAGCTTACAGGAAATCTCTAGGTTTTAACAAAATCTCTTAGCTTTTGTTATTCTGAAATACATCTGTATAACCTTAAATTTTTATCACTATGTAGAATATATTTTTAAAGCAGAGTTGACTCACATATATAGAACGTTGTACATACCTAAGCATATTTTTATCATCACTTAAAAGTACATACCAATTTAAAATATTTGAGGCTTTTCTTGTCTAGAAGAAGATGCAATGAATAGAGTTCATTAAAACTTTTCAAAATATTTTTTTAACAGTAAGTGCATTTACATATACATACAGTTGAATTTAAGCTACATACTGGCTTGTCTTGTCATCTGGCAAGATGCACCAAGGCAGTACCCTGGTCAATTGAGTTCTAGTCTGTATGCAGAGACAAATGGTTTCTTTAAGATTAAAAACTCTGCCTAGCCCCACTTTCTTTCTTTCTGTCCTTTTTTCTGAAGAGGCAGCTTCTGTCTCTCTTTCTCCTGTCTCTCTCCCTCTCTCCCTCTCTGCCCCTTCTACCTCTCTCTCTTTCTCTCTTGCCCTCCCCCATCTAGCTCCCTCCCTTCCCTTTCCTCTACCCCCCTCTCAATAAACTCCACACTCAAGCATTTGTCACATGACACGGTTTGGCCCAACCCACAGCCAAGGTCTCTCTCACTGTATATAACACCCTGTATCAAAACAGAAATCCAGAGTAGAATGTAAAGCAAAGGTCAAAGCCCACTTCCAGGTTTGAAACTACACTAAACCCCACCAATCCTGAGCATGAAAACCCACCGATCCCTGAGCTTGGCTGCAAATCCCAACCCTGGATATCTCCACCTTGGAAAAACTCCTCCTCCAAGAAACCTTGTATAAGCCTCTCTCCTGCTCAGTTCCCTGCTCAACAGAGAAACCACACTCACATATCTTTCTCAATAAATCTCTTGTGTGAGGTTTCTTGTGCATTATGGCTTTGTAGTACTTTTTGGCTCCCAAAGGTACTTTGCCAGGGTACTCTTCCCTTTAGAGCTGTAACACTTCCACTGGGGAAACCTCCCTCCTGAGAGCTGCAATCCTCCATTGGGGAAACCTTTCCCTTCAGATCTATAACACTTCCTCTGGGGGAAATCTCTCCCCTTATAGCTGCAAGCTTCCACTGGGGAAGCCTCTCCCCTCAGAGCTGTAACACTTGACATCTCCCAAGTTGAAACTCCCAAGGTTGTCTGCAGGCTTCCACTGACTTATGTATATACTCACAGCCTTGAATATCCACAAATACACATGTCTGCATGCGTGTGTGCACACACATACTCACTCACTCACAAACACACGCACACATGCACATATGCACACATATACACACACACACTCACTCACAGACACACACGTGCACACATACACTGCTTCTTTGAAAGCTTGTCACAAGTGTGCCTATTTCACTAGTGAGGAGTTTTAGTGCCGTGACTCCAGCTTCCATGCTGAGCAGCCCTGGCAAACATCATCACTGGCAGATTAAAGAGCAGCATTAAAACACAGTATTAAAACTGTCTGTGGAGTTTATGTTGTAAACTTGCAATACTTTCCTTACTAAGAACACTGGCTGCTTAGTTTAGAGGAACTGCCACCTCTCTCTGTAAACTGTGGGACTCTAACCCTTTTATAGGACAGACTTAGCTGTGCAGCTGCTGAGTGCACCAAGCCACACTGTAGGCATGGGGTGAAATGGCTGAAGGCTCGGATGACTTAGGTAACACATCTGACCTGGTGAACAGCAATGGTGCTTTCTTCTTTGTGGAATAATTGTAATTTCAACAATATCTAAAATTTTTATACTCTTCAGGCCCTGCCTTCAACAAATATCAGATGTTTCTCAAAACTAGAAGGTGTAAAAAGCATTTTTGCCACTCTCAGAGAGGATGTTTCTGGGTTTTATCAGATTTATTGAATCCAGAACTCAGTGTCTTGTAAATATTAATTTGTGATAACACCTCTAGAATTCTAAATTGTGCTTAGTATTGTATCCTTTTTTTCTTTATTCTCAGCCGCATTTTTACCTGCCTCTCAAACTTTCTGGCTCGTCTCAAGAAGAAAGCAGGCCTACAACCTCTTCTGGCGTAGACATGGGCCACCCATCTAGCCTTCCATGTTTGCTAGCTTAAGTCTGGAGTATTGGACTGTAATCTACCTGCTTCTGACTACAGGTAGGGCCTACAGTTTTTGGAGGGCGTCCCATTGGAATGCCAGAGAACAAAACAAAGGTTAAATGTGTTGAATACTCAGCACAGTTTCAGCAGCAGACTAAATCAATTAGAAGAACAGTTTTGGGAACTCAAAGAAACGTGATTGCTTAATCACTCACAAACACACGCACACGTGCACACACATGCACACATATACATACACACACTCACTCACAGACACACACACAAGGGACCAGTGGGTGAAGCTGCCTGCAAAGCCAACCATCTGTGCAATGGGAGTTCTATAAGAAGGAAAAGGAGACAGAAAACTCACTTAAGTAAATGATGTCTGAAAACCAGCCAAACTCAGAAAGAAATTGGCATCCAAAGCCAGGAAGCCCCAAGGACATAAAAGAGAAGCACTGGATCATGTGCTCATTAAATTGTCAAAGGTCAGACAAAGAATTTTGGAGGCATTAGGGGTTAAAGTGACTTACTAGGGAACTATCTAAGACTATACCACTCTCCTTTAACTGCTTGAGTTCAGACACCCTAAGCTTTCATTTCTCTGAACATGGTAGTCTTTCAATGTTACAATGTATACCTATTTGAATTGTGTCTCCATTAATATAACTTAAGAGCTATTTTTAATATTTGTGACTTATAAAGTTAAATCAGGGTGCTAAAATCAAGAATGTGAACAGACTTATGTTTTAGCAGAAACTGCAGGCCAAAAGAAAGGGGGATGATGTACTGAAAACAATAAAAGAAAACTTCTATGCAAAACACCCTACTGGGCAAATGTGCCCCTTTGAGATGAAAGTGGGCACTTTCTTAGTATCTAGCAAACTTCATCACTATTAGACCTGCCCTCTAAGGCAACTTCTTCCAGTAAAGGGATGCTGACCAATGCCTCAAGAACACAAGAAGGCACAAAATTCAGTGGGAAACATCACTTTACGAGACGACATTGTAAAATGGTGATAGGCAAGCTACTTTCACTCCTAATATAGACTTTAAAAGACACAAGTATTAAAAAGAGCTGTCCTTAAGCTGTGTTAGTGGAGACACAATTTAAGTAGGTATACTTGTAGCATTGATAGCAAATCATGTGAGAGAGAAGTAAAGTATAGGATGTCTGAATACAAGCAGTTAAAGCAGGGTGCTACTCATACAGTGTGTGTGCATGCATATGTGTGCATGTGTGTATGTGTATAAGCTGTTTTACTGACAGAGATAACTATGATGTCTATAGATGTTACACAAAAGTAATAGAAAGGACTCAAAGCCCATCAGCACAAAAAACAAAACAAAACAACAACAACAACAACCAAAATAGTACAAAATGAAGTACAAAGCCAGTAACAGGGGAGAAAGCTGAACTCTTATACTAATACTAATAAAAGTAAAAGAGCAATAAAATATATATACTTATCAATAATTAAAATATAAATGTGTTAAACTCCCCAGTGAGACATACAAGTGGCAGATGCATAAAAATTCATGATCTAACTGTCCATCTTCAGTAATAAACTTATTTTAGGTTCAAGAACTTGCCTAGGCTAGAAGTTAGACATCTGAGAGTTTCCCAGATCCAGCAGTGTTGCATGACACAACATTTCCCGAGAAGACCCAACACACACACACACAACACAGACCTCTGCTCATTCCAAAAGGGAACTGACAACAGGACAAAGTATCGATACCACCAAAGCCCAGTTTGGTGAATCAAAGAATTTTACTGGGGTTTCTTACAAGAGTAGTGGTGAGGAGTTTCTTATAAGAGGAGAAATGACTCACAGACATCTGCAGCATCAAAGCTCACCCCAGCATGGGTGACAGCTCCCGAAGCTGAACTGTGGAGCACAGGGCACAGCCTGAAGGCTGCTCAGCAGCTTGGACAGTGTCCTTTCTGAGGGACTTTTGTCTAAACCCCTTCCTGCCAGCTGGTTTCTGCTTCTTCCAGGCAGCTGGGTCTGGTCTCAAAGCTTGGCTTGTGTGAGAGTCTTTGGTTTTTCAGCTTATCGTTCTAAGTCTGGTAGGGAGGGGCCTAGTGAATCTGATCTGTTTTAGGTACTTCCTGAAGCTATTTTGAGTTGTTTGCTGTCATGTTTGAGGAACTTCCCTGCTGGATATGTTTCAGTGTTGGGGGAAGCTGTCACACACAATCCACCTGCTTTTCCAGCACATATATTCACCCCCTCTTTTTGATGATCTCTGAGCCTTGGAAGGGGGTGAGTATAGCATCACTGTGCGGTCACAATCAGTCCCTTGTTCTCCACAGCATTATCAATGGTTTTGAGTTGAAGGACACAAGAAAAGTGAGTGACTGTGATGATAAACACATACATTTAGAAAGCATTTTGACAGGCACATCACATCCATCTAGAAAAACACTAGAAGTTGTTTTTCCACTGGGGCCTATGAGCTTTCCAGAAACAGATTTTTGCCTGGCACATAGTACCCAATGTGAACTCCCTCTTACAGAGCGGGCCTCAAATCCATACAGAAGGCTGTTGGTTTTACCCACAATAACTGAGTCGCTATTGTGCAAGCAGGCACAACCTGCGCGGCATGTTGGTGTTTTAGCATATTGGGTCTATAGCCAAGCAGGAACCTTGGTAGCGGTTGTTCACCAGTAGTCTACCTAGCACCTTCTAGCACCCTCTGAAAGTCAGTCAGCACGGTAAGAGTTTCTACTTCAGTTGCAACTTAATTTCTGCATCTCCTGGGGATACAACATGTGCATGCATTGTCTTTAGCGACAGAGTCTTATGTTTTAGTCTGTATACAACCAACAGCAGTATTAGCAGCCTTTACCATTTCAGGGGCCTCTAGGGCTCTCCTAACCAACAACTCACAGGGATGTAGTCCACCTCTAGCACAGGGTTTTCACTTAATAGCCTTATGGCCTTTAGGAGTGTCAATTTTTTTTTTACCCATTTGGGTACCTTTGGAATTTTTTAAATTAACCTAGCCCTAGGAGGCTTATAAGGAAGGAGGGAAGCACCATTGCACCTGGCTTTCTTCCCAATGGCTTCTAAATTTGTAAAACATTCTGAGGTTAGCATCATCTTATCAATATAAAAAATTTTTTGTGGAGGACGGGCAGGACATCACAAAATCATGATCCCATAATGAGCAGTGGGATTACAAAGATAACCTTGGCAAGTTCTCTGAAAATCTGTTGTCATCTCCTCTCAGTAAGCATCAGGCGACTCCAACGATTCACAGCTAAAAGATACTGAAGTTGGACACAAGCAAAGTCTAACACAGCATGGAAAAGTTCCATTTATTTGTATTAATCGCTTTTCTCACAGGTCAAAGTTGGCTACAAAGCTTGGACAGGAGGTGCTAACTCAGTTAACTCCCTGTAACCCTCAGTTGCTTTCTCAAAACTATTACCATTTTGTATTTTGAGATCTTTTATGAAGCCTCCCTATGTTTCTCCAACCCTGATGAACTCAGTGGGCCTGACTTAATCTGCTCAGAGCTATTCAGGGCTGAAGGTCAGCATAGCCCTGCTCTTCCCTGCTGTCCCTGCTGGCTCCCTGAAGCAGAGTGACTGTGTTGGCACTGTGGCTGTAGCCACATTTCCACCCCTAGTGTAACCCTTCTGCTTGAGGAAAATCTCCTTAGTCTGGGGAGATAATTACCACAACAGAGACAGGCGTGATTGCTTTGCTTTACCCCAATCCACTCCTTTTATCGCTTACTCTGATTGGGAGGGGCCTAATGAATGTAGTGTTTTGGGGAATTTCTCTATCCACCTTGGTCCCATTGATCTTTTCATGTATCAAACAAAACCAGGGATATGGTGGGGTGTACCACCCGCCTGTACTATGTGACTGTACAGTACTACTCCTATATTGCAGCGCCTGCACTACAGGACCATTTGTGAGCTTCGCACAAGGGACTGGAGATTTAAACCTACAAAGACACACAGACAGAGACATGGGTCATCCTTGAAACAGGAATGCCCCAAGAATGCTCCTTTAGTGTGTTCAGGCTTATATAGGGATCCTTAACTGATAGCCACGCCCAGCCAAACCCACCAGAAATCACTCCCCTGCCATCAGGAACTCCCGAGGGTCTCGTGCTCAGAGCAGCTGCAGGCTGTCTCAGAGCAGAGGAAAACAAGTTGTTTACAAGAAATTCAGGATCTGGGGCTTCACTGCTCCCAATAATGGAGACCATTCCCTCATCAACATATATTTAAGACTTTACAGGTGGCGTAAATTTGTGCCATGTCACCTGGGATAAGGCATCATGTTTAACCTTGCTGTCCACCTAAGCATGAGGTAGCAGACTTCTAAGGCTAATACTTTTGATCATTTCACTGCTGTTGATGTTACTATATAGGTTAGAAAACCACAACAGAAACTAGTATGTGTTCCACTTCCCCCATATGGCTGTCCCTATTGTGTAGCCTAGAACTAGGGAGATGAGGACAGGGTTAGTCTACAAGCCCAGATGAACTACTGTGGCATGGACTTGCTTTATTTCTGATTTTTATTCTAGTGAATGGGACACCTGTTGTATTATAAATTCTTAACATATTAAAATGATTTTCTGTCATACATCTATAAGAATATTTGGGTATTTCTTTTTTCTTAATGTGAAACTATTTGAGTAAATGGCTGTAGGTCCCCTATGAGAACAAGAATCTTCCCTAATTTCTTTTTGTGCAGTGTGAATAGAGGGGGAGGTTGTAGGGGTGGGGAAGAGAATGTAAGAAAAGAAAAAAATTAACAAGATTCTGGATGAGGTAAAGTGATAAAGTATTTGTCATTCAAGCATGGGAACCCGTGTTTGATTTCAAAAGCCTGGAGTGGTGACACTTTCAATGCTGGAAAGGCAGAACAGGTGGATCCATGAGGTTCAACAGACAGCCAGTCTACCCAGACATGTGCACATGCACACACACACACACACACACACACATGCACACACATGCACACACACATGCACACATACACACACACAATTTCTTTCAAGATACTTTTACCAAGATAGAACACACAGAAAAGCTTTCCCCCTCTTAATTAAAATAACAACAAAAAGTAAAACACACCTTCCATGCTTAAGACATTGTAGACTGGAAAGCTTTAAGAAGAAGGAGTTTCCATCTATACCAGTTTCTTCAGCAGTAGGGGACCATCACATGACAATTGATAAGGTCATTTCAGAAGCAGAGTAGCTCCATGATGCCAGTTGGGGCTCGATGACTAGTGAGACAGCTATTGGACTTTAGAGGCTCAGTGACTGCGAATGAGGGACATTTCTGTCACTGAAACGTAAACCCCTGAGAACCAAACACAGCAATCACCACTTTGGAGAAAGTTGCACAGCATGAAATCTGACTCCTTCCATCTCTTCAAATATGTTTACCATATTCTAAAGCACTGATATCCAGGAGAGGAAAGGCAAAACTGTCTGAAACCAAGTCCTGCTATGAACTTTTGAAGCACAAATTAATCATGATCCAAGCTCAAACTTAAATTTTCTGCAAGGTAAATTTATATTCGTAGCATACCAAAATGTTGTTAAAATGGTTGCAGTGAATGGATGCTTGGGTGTGGTCTCTTGGATGTACTTCTGAGGGTCTTCTCATTTGGTGCACAAGCAGATCTCTCAAATCAAAAGATAGATATTCCTTCTTCAATGCATTTGTGAATCGTGACTTGCATCAGCAAATCAGCCACCAGACTGTGATGGACTCAGTGTCCTTGAGGAGAGAACGGGAAGCTCAGAACAACAAAAGTCAGGAATAAAGTTGCATATGTATTTGTGTCACTAAATTTGCAGTGGAAGCCGTCATTTTTCATCAGACTCCTTTATTTTCTTAAATGTGTTTATAAGTACATGTCTTAACTTCCAGTTTCTACAGACATGAGCTCTTTAAATTGTTAAAGACATCTCAGTCAGCCCTCATTGTCAGCCACATTCAGAGAGTCCAGTTTGATCACATGCTCCATCAGTCCACTGGATTTTGATTCTACTGCATGTACTGGCTTTGTGGAAGCCTGGTTTGTTTGGATGCTCACCTTCCTAGACCTGGATGGAGGGGGGAGGACCTTGGACTTCCCACAGGGAAGGGAACCCTGACTGCTCTTAGGACTGGAGAGGGAGGGGAAGAGGGAGTGGGGGGAGTGGGAGGGAAATGGGAGGAGGTGGAAATTTTTAATAAATAAATTAATTAATTAATTAAAAAAATTGTCAAGGACATACTGGAAAATTAAAGCAACTGTTCCAAATATTAAAAGCTGTAGCATTTGGACCAGTATTGTATTTTCATGCAAATAAGTTAACATATTTAAAATGGCACATAAAAATCTCTGCCAACAAAGTAATAGTGTAATGAACAAATTCCTCTCAGATCAAAGTTAGCCAAAACAAGAGCAGGGCTTTTCCATATTAACAGAGAAATTCCCGCAAGAGAAAAACACACTCATTAGTTCACAGCACAGATAAAGATCTTAACTAATTCTCTGAGATGGATATCAAGTATTCTGGTGATTAACAGGCAAGTCAAACCATTAAGCTTAAAAGGAAGGCCTATCATGGCCAGTTGTCTTTAATCCCCATCAGTGCAGCAGAGTTTGTTATTTTCCTTCTTTTACACACTCTACTAAAATCCAAAGAGAAAATATTGGAAACTCTTATAACAATTATTTTATAATGTGATCTTATTATTATGACATATGCTGTACATGGAGACCGAAAACCTGGAGACATTTAAGAGCAAATGTAGTTGTCAACAAAATGAGTGAACATTTTAATAATTTCCTCTAGAGGAGCAAAACTACAAGAACAAACAGATATCAAAGTGGCCTGCTCTGCTAACACTGGACTATGGTAACCCAAGGCTAACCCTGGGCTTGTGAAAAAAACATCATAAAAATCCTGAGAACATTGTACAAAATAACTGGAAAGTTCTGTAGAAGATATGACAATCAAAGTGAATAAACAAAAACATATTGAAGTACTGTGGCGTTCTGGGTAGGAGTCTGCAACAGAAAAGGAAATTAAGGAATCTGCTAAGGAAGGAGCTGTAAGCCGTAATATCATCAGCATCGATTCCTTAATTATAGCAAATACAGCACACTAATTCAAGATGTTACAACATTGAAAACTGGATATGTGTAAGGGAAGCTGTCTGGCTGAACCGATTTTTCAATAATTCTAAAAGCATTCTAAGGTAAGAATGAATTTTGAAAAAATTGCAGGGTCCAGTGATACGTTTTAGTGGGTAGCAGCTATTTTGTTACCAAGTCTACTGACCTGAGATCAATTCCTGGAACCCACATGGTAAAAGGAAGGAACAAACTCCTGCAAATTATCTTCTACCCTCCACATGCCCACCATGGCAATTGCCACACCTCCCACTGAACACAGTAAGTAAGTAAGTAAGTAAGTAAGTAAGTAAGTAAGTAAATAAATAAATAAATAAGCAAAACAAGAAAAGTCCCAGAAGCTATTTTCTTTTTAATCTATGGCAATATGAACATGATTTTGATAGTGTACATTTAATAAATGCTTACATAATTCAGATCAAAGCCGTTCTTTGGGGTTTTAGTCATTTTTTATGACTCCACAATATCTTTAAGAGTCACTGTGCTTTGCACTTTACCCATTTTGTGTAATAGTCACCTGTTCCTGTTTCTTCCTGCAGGGCAAGGGCAGAATCAGAGGTCTGGGTTGCCAGTGGCATGCTTGGTTTCTAGGTCTTGACAACTAACAGAGCAAAGAAATACATGTTTAGATTAGCCTGAGCATAAACCCATATTCATAAATGTTTACATATGTATCCATCTATATCTATATGAAGAACATTATGAACTATAGTATTATGCTTTTAGTTTCTACCTCTAAAACATGACCATTCAGAGCATAGTAGATATTCTTTGCTTAAGTGTATCCATTCTCTCTATAGCCAAGTCAAAGATCCCTTAGTTCTCTTTTCCTCAGAATGACTATTTCAAAGCTTAGTAAACATTTAATGGTTCCATAAAGACATTTAGAATATTGATATTTGAATATTTATTCAAAGGACATGGTTTTGATTTAAAGTTATCAGCAACAAATGGTAGGTGGGAAGCTTAATTAAACAGCAATTGAAACTGTTAGAGTTATAAATGACTTTTAAAAGCACACATTATGAAATTAGCTTGGATCTATAATTGGAAATTTAATTGTATGTGATTTCTTTGCTAAATAATTCCAGAATTTTTATTTTGTAGTAGAGACATTATTTTATGATTCTGCACACTCTATAGAACAGACAATGGAGATTAGTCTTGCCTGTCAATCTGGATTTTAAAAAGATCCACTTACTTTGTATGAATGGTTTTCTGTCATCAGCACCATGGGCATGCCTGGTTCCTGAAGAAATGGCTCAGTGGTTAAGAGCATTGCCTGCTCTTCCAAAGGTCCTGAGTTCAATTCCCAGCAACTACATGGTGTCTCACAAATGTGTTCTTTATAGAAATAACTTTAGTAGTGTACCATTCTCACTTGGATTCTTGTAAAAGTTAAAGCAAGAGTGCACTCTTTTCTCTTCTTTTCATCTCCTCATCACTCCACCAACCAAAGAGAAAAATCACACTCCAAGAAAGCACAGAATAACCTGGAAATAGAATTATACACTTGGTCTGTGAGCCTCAAGGTCTTATTCAGTAAACTCAGTAGAAGCCACTGCCCTGTGTCTTTGGAGAATGAGTTTGAGTTTGTCAAACTGGAAGCAGACACACAGGAGATCTAGATGGTGTTGCATTCCCAGAGGTGTTCTGTGCTCTAGTTGATGTCTCCCGCTTAATACCTGGGAAGAGACAATTAATTGAAAACTTAATTACAGCAGAGAGGTGAGGGCAGAAACAACCCAGGGAAGCAAGAAAATCTCAAGAGCCCCTGCATTTTAAATGGCACAATATGGGTATGGGAGGAGTTGCCTTTAGGGGATCTGGACAAAATGAGTCTGAGCTAGCTGAGAAAATTCTCGTGCCAGCAGGAATGGGGAGCAGGGCTAAGTGTTTCCAAATCCCTCCAGAGGACCATTGCAGGAGTGAAAGAACACAAGAAAAAATTTTAGCATCAGCTGCAAGTAACACAGGATCATGCTTGCAGCCCCGATGGAGTGATGGTCTATAACCCAAAAGATGACTAAATCAAGACATTGCAATGACCAGGGGCTGAGTTCAGCTGCTATGTACCTAAGTGTTCCTCGACACAGTCACCATCTTTGCTTACATTTCAACTCCTTTCATGTTTATGGTCGGAAGAAAGAATTAGTTATTTCTTCATGAAAAATGTTCAACTTGAATGTAATCTGTCGTATTATGATTTAAACGGTTTAATACACACACACACACACACACACACACATATATTGAAGCAGGGGATTTGAACTAAATTCTAAAAAGGTTAAGCCAATTTAGAGTATTAGCTACATATGTACAATCAGATACAATAATGAGGATAAGGGCTAGTGTTTTTCTTGTATTGCAATATGAACTTTTCAAGGTTGTTTTGCTCCAGATAAAAGACTTAATCAGTCCTCTGGAAACCAGGGAATTTTTTAAAAGAGCTTTGGCAATTTTTTTTTGTTTGGTAAGTCGTAAAATGAAATGGACTCCCCTCAAACTAATCGAAGGCTTGGGGCTCTTTCCAATAAATTTACTTTAAAAGTCTGTACAGATTTTAACACTTGGCTATTCCCTCTTTAGGTTTTGTGTATTTTTATGTGTACATAGTGTACGCACTTGCAAATAAAGCATGTTTTCATTTCAAAACTGAGTGCAACAGCGAACACAATTAAGGGCACAGCAACAATTTGGAGTGGCGTACAGTGATGTTTTCTAGAGTAGTACTTGCTCACCGATGATTTCAAAGCAACGCCTGATCAATCAATGAGTGCTGTTTCCTTCTCTAATTATATTATATTAATAGAATCTAGGAATGCATGTCTCCATATCTCATATCAATGGTGAAAACAGAGGGATTGGAAGGTGCAATGTTGATTCCTTTTAATGGAGGTAGGTACTATGGATAAAGAAATGCAGGGTGCCTCTAAAATACAGGATGCCAAGGGAGCAGATTTCCCTGAGCCAGGGAAACCACTCCCATTGTCACTCTGCTTCAAGTACCTCTGACATTGAGAGCTGCTTGGTGATAAGTCTGAGTTGCTGCTAGCGACAAAGTTTATGGCCATCTGCCACAATAGCCACAACTCATAATGATGCCAGTTTTTCAGACAAAAGATTGTTGTAAAAGGGGAACTCTGTTGGCTCTGTGGGGGCCTGTACCACCCAGTTTTTAAAGTCCTTGGAAAGTGGCCAGTGCTACCACAGGGCTGTGGATGAGCCTGTTTAAGATGAAGGTGTTCAGTCAGGGTGATATAGCCAGAGTCAAAACAAGAGGTTCTGAATTTGGAAAGCACATACCTCAGGGTACACCCCTATCTCTCCAAATGGTATTAACTTCCCTGAACAGTATCCATGGCTTCCTCTATTCTATCAAAATAAGTCCATCCCCTCGCTAAAAGTTGAGAACCACAAAATTAGAATTGTAGTTTAATATTTTTACTAAGATATCTATAAAATGGAAGAATATAGTCATTTTACAATTGAAAATTTGTATTTAAACAGCAAATATAAATAACTAGGGATGCACAGACATATGCTGTTATGGAGAACACAGGACCTTTGAGTTCCACAAAGTGGATAAGTTTCTGGACCATTTAGACACCCAGCCTGTGCATTTGTACCTACGGGAAAAGGCTTCATTAATCTCATTTGTTTGGTTCATATGGGCATTGAGTTGGCAACAATTAAACTATTAGATGTGTGACCAGGTCCTTTATATGCATTATGGCTTAATATTCACAATATTCTCCCTGTAATCTTCAGAGTCTCATGGAAACCTAGCTAGGAGTGGCCTGACCTTTCCCTGCCAGCCTCCATTTGTACCGCTCCTAGGAAACAGGGTGATAAGGGACAAACGAATCCATGTTTAGTGCACACAGGGCACTTTGGGCTGCTGCCTACAGTCAGGAAATGGTTCTCTGATGGTCCCTTTGGAGGACTAAAATTAACATCTCTAGGAAGTCGTTATCATTCGCTTTCCAGGCATCTTTCTGCACATACGGAATGGGAAACTCCAGGGCTGCCTCAAGGGTGTGTTTTGGCAAATCTTTTTAGTGCTTCTCCACTACTGATCACAAGATCTACCCAAAGGACTTTGTGTTGATTTTCTTTCAGGAAACAATGTTCTAATTGAAAGTTTCCTTTTCAGGAGTGATAAAGAATTAGAGGAAAGAAAGTTTCTCTTTTTCTCTTAAGATATTACTGGTATAACCCTTCCCTGCTCGTTTGTGTCTGTAGATACAAATGTCTTTTCTGTGGACAGGCTTTTAGCCTAGGGACCACTGGGAAGGTTTGGAAAACATGGGAGTTTATGAATCTCTTAGACATTTGTCCAGCGATTAGATTTTTTTTAACCATCATGTTCAGTTCAGCTTCAGTTAATTTGCTGTAGTCTCAAAAGCTGTTTCATAATACTGAGCAAGAGCATCAAAATTAAATGACAGTAGAGTGGGATGCGTCATTTGGAAGTAACTGAGGACAAACATGAATGAATACAGAATACAAACCTAAAAGTGTCTTAGCTCATATCACTCAACCCACTCACTCAACTCCAGCATGACCTTTCTCGGTTTTATCTGACAGGGTATCCCTAAATCTAAGACAGCCAGACAAAAGTGTTAAATGATATTGAGACCATTTGAGACTGTTATGAGCAGAAAGAGAAGGACACACAATCTCCATTTAAATCACAAAGAATAATACAGTTGGGCCACACATTTGCCATGATCCTAGAGAATATCTTAAAGGCCATGTCACATCTGCCATTTTGTATCACATGTTTAGGAATGTCCCCCTTTTTGACCTCTAATATCTAAGGTATTAAGCTTATCCTAGTCCCTATCTTCACTTTAGTCAAAACCTTAACTGTCCCTGAAGTCTGTGTGACTCCACAGACAAGCCCAGCTTTGTGGAGCATTAACACTACTTTCTACCCACAGCCATCATGTAAGCAATCTTGAATGTACCATTCTTTCTCATTTTGCTGCAATTGTTCAAAAAATCCATATTAATTTCATCTTCATTGTGGGTGACTTTGGAAATTTACTAATTGAGTTTGAATTTAAAATCAACTTTGAGTTTTCAGAGGGCAGCTGAATCAAGATACCTTGTATGATTAAGAGTTTGATAGTGCCTCATCTACACAGTCAGCTCCCCACAAACATAATCACCTGTGAGCCCATGTCTACACAGCCAACTGCCTGTAAATATACTCACGTGTAATCCTTCAGAAAAAACTTTGCTGCTCTCTCTGGTTAAAATGTCCCCTAGTTTTATGTTCAGACACATTCCGCAAAGATTCTCTCTCACGTTTGTATCTCTGAATTAATTTTGAACTTTTGTCCATAGCTGTCCTCATACTAAGCTTGGCATATCTCAGTCTTTGATCATCTTCTCTAAAGAAGAAGGAAGGAAGAAAGGAAGGAAGGAAGGAAGGAAGGAAGGAAGGAAGGAAGGAAGGAAGGAAGAAAGGAAAGAAGAAAGAAGGAAGGAAAGAACGAAAGAAGGAAGGAGAAAGAAGGGAAAGAAAAAGGAAGGAAGGAAAGAATGAAGGAAGAAGAAAGATTCACTGAAATTTTATTCCTTACATTCAGCATTCACTGAGACCTTTCGTCTTTATCAGAAGACCCTTCCTCTGTGAGTAGACTCTGCACAGAACTGCATCACACAAGGCTTGAAGTGTTAAAGCAACTGCACCCATCTCTTGCTTTTGACTACACATTTTTCATTTGAGGCGAAGCGACTGAAATCCTTTGAGTCACTTAAGACTAAACCCATTTTATTTCTGCTCACGATCTCAGTGTGCATTGCCATCTGGCTCTGTTTTCATGATCAAGAATAACCAAGCACAACCAAGATGGGAGGGATGGTCACATTATCCTCTAGCTTCAACAATATCTGCAGCTGCCAGCTATCCCGTAACAGACCCAAGAAAACAAGTGGTTCCTAACAAAGTTTGGGAGGGAGAGGGATTTGTTTTCTGCATAGCCACCTTAATTTCTCTACTTTCCTTTCAGTTCCATGATGCTCTTGCACCTTCCTTCTGGCTTGTACCTTCAGAGTCTGTCTGGGATACTCATGCTAACTCTATTATTACTGCATTTTCTGTAGGGTTAACTTGATTAAGGTAGTTGGTGTTCAAGACACTTGCAGAATTCATATGCTTGTGTTGGTGGGATTGGTTTTTTTGTTGCAATACATAGAATTAATTTATTGAACCTATAAGAGCTGTGTCGTACAACTGATTGACAAATATGGCACTAGATTACCACATTAAGTGAAATAAAACAGTCTCACAAACATAAGTATTGTTTGTTTTTCTCATATAAAATCCTATGAAAATACTTGGAATTAGAAGCAGGGCTATTTGAAAAGGGAAAGGGTACCAGTCAGAGAGGAGATGAAACCAAGAGTGAGAAATGGGTGTAAATATGATTGAAGTTGTTTACAATGTGTATGAAGATGTGTAATAAAAATATGTGTGACAATAAAGCATTACTTTATTATTATATACAAACTAAAATGTATTATGTATATTTAAAGAGGTCAAATTCTTAAGGTCATAAACATCTATTGGATAAAGTGAAGGAAATAAAAAAATGAATCAATCAGGTGGTGGTGGTCTATGCCTTCAATTCTAGTACTCTGGAAGCAAAGGCAAGCAGATCTCTGTGAGTTCAAGACCAGCCTGGTCTACAGAGTGAGTTCCAGGACAGCCAAGGCTTCACAGAGAAAAAAACCCTGTCTCAAAAAGCCAAAGATAATAATAATAATAAATAAGGGTTTTGTTTTCCGCACATCCCATTGAATGCCTGTTATCTGTCTGGTGACAGAAACGTCTGTCAACAATTATTTCTCCTAAAGTATAATCTACATATTGAAAGATCTCCATCCATGTGCTCTCATTTAGAATCATTTTTCAGCAGTTGTGTTATTAGTTACCGGGAAAAAGTTGTGGCATTTTCCTTCAACCAAAGTTTTCTATCTTTGTGAAAACTCCCTTTTCTCTTTGTAGAACTATTTCTGTAGAGAGAATTTCCAGCTAGTGTAAAACAGATGTCAGAGTCACAGGTAACAAATTGTAGCCTGGACAGTCAGGAAGAAAGTGTGGTGGGCTGAGGAGAGGGATGCATTGGGTGAAGAAATCCTAGTGTTTAAGAAGTTAAATCTGTGATGGGGTTCGATTTTGCAAACTTTCTCACCAACAAACAAGGGTAAGATAAATGTTAATGCTGTCCTTTTCTACTGATAAATGGATGTTACATGGGCTATTAACTTCATCAGGCTAGTTTGGCACTTGAAGAGAGTACTGTTGTGTCGGCCTTTTCTAGGTAGAACCAAATGTAATTTAAAATGAATGGAACACTAGGCTGTCTCCGGATCCTACTCATTAGTGAGGCAACAGGAAAACAGACAATAGCAACAAAGCTTAAACCATTTCTGACCGTTCTTAAATTCTTGAGATAGACTCTTATTGCTGTTGGATGTGTCGTGTTTATTTGGTGTGTGTGTGTGTGTTTTAGAAGGTACTTTTCTTTTCTTGTCGTTGTTGCTAGATCTCCATGTCAGGAGTAGCATTAACAAAACTGAGAAAGTCGTGAATTTACCACAGTGGTTCAATGTATTAAGCTTTCTGCCATGGCTGAGATTCTGGGGTCCTCCTCCTTGGGATGAGGAAAAATACTTCTGTGCATGATAGTGAGAGTGTGGATCTATCGAACCGATATGTTGTGACAATAATGATGTTTGGTGCCACTGTACTGCTTTCTAAATATGTTCAGTTCATCTCTTTCCTTTAATATCATTAAAGTTTTGTACATTTAAATCCTCTTAAAACTATAGGTGGATGTACAGTTTGCTTTGATCAACCAAGTAATGAGCATGCACTTAATATTCCTTTATTTCTAAATCTCTGTATTGGGTAAGAGTGTCTTAAGACCTGGACTGAAAATATAACCAATCAGAAATGTTGAGTTACTATTTGGGGTACTTAGAATTATTTATTATTGATTCTATTTTATTACAATGTAACCTCCTATGTCTCTATATGTCCAGTCTTTTATGGCTCCCTGTTTGTTACCTACCTTACCTCCTTCAAGCTGTGATGTGTGTTTCAGTCTATGTCTATGCCTCAGGCTTGTGACGGGTGAATGGGCTTCAGGGCTCCTAAGTAATCAACACATAAATAACCACGGCTATCTATTCTTAAGCGCAACTCTGATAGATGTCATGGTACTCAAAGAGAATTCATAGTGACAATATCTCTGTGTAATTTGGGAATGACTCATATGAGCTAATGACTGGCCTTCCAAGTCCTGGCCATATGTTTTTGTTATAAATACTATTAGCTGATGGACTAAAGCGATTATCTGAATGAGCAGATATTTAAGCCTAGACGAGCAGTATGAAAGCTGAACAGTTGGTAGCATGTGGCCTTCAGCTGCAGGGAAGGTGAACTGTCAGAGGCTCATTGGCTTCTCATCCTTTGATCAGTGGAATAGACATTTTCTCTTGGAAATGCCTTAGGAGAGTCCAATGTATTATTTCCAAAAAAATTATCTTGGAAAAGATTAGTATTTCCCATCAGAATTACCAAATATTAGCTTGTTTTTTTTACTTGTGATGCAATATATCAAATAAACAATGGCAGTTGAAATACTTATATCTTAAAATGAATTTAATTATGACCATATATTATACTGTATATGATATTGTTTTAGCAATAAATAAGGTTATTTGCAGTTACCGTAAAATGCAATCTGAACATTTAATAAATATGAACAATGTTTAACCTTGTAATTTGTTAGTGAGAAGAATGTTGAAACCACGTGGAGAAATCATTTAATGCAGTACAGTTGACCAAAAAGTAATAAAGGCTTTGTTTTTATCATTTATTTATTTATCTATTTATTTATTTATGTTTTTTTTTTGAGACAGAGTTTCTCTAGGTAGCCCTGGATGTTCTGGAACTCACTGTGTAGAGCAGGCTGCCTCGAACTCAGACCTCTTACTGCCTCTGCCTCCCAAGTGCTGGGATTAAATGTGTGCACCACCACCATTGTTTTAAAAACCTTTTTAAACAAAGGTTTTTAAAAAGTGCCAAAATGTTTTGTACATTTTGATCTCTAATATTTAAATGAAATAATCCCAGTCAGAGGCTTATTTGGCAATATTTTATCAACTTTGATATTCTATGATGCAGAAATTTTACTTCTGATACCAAAACTAGGGATGCTGTCCCATAAGTCACCAGGAGTTGTTGGGGGAGGCTGCTCGTTCATTCTCAGCTGCCCAGACCTGAAATAATCACCCAGAAACCATATTATTTGCAATACCGTTTGGCCAATAGCTTAAGCATATTTCAAGATAGCTCTTACATTAATGGAGATGGGTTAGCTTAGGATATAAGATCGTGACCTACCAGCAAAGTTTCAATGGGCTCCAGCAACTGTCCCCGGCTGTGGCTATATGGCTTCTCTGACTCCACCTTCTCTCTCTCTCTCTGGCTTTACTCTGTTAAGCCATTGGCTGAAGCAGCTTATTTATTAACCAATGGCAATAAAACATAATCACAGCATACATCACTTTCCTCATCAAGGAGTCATAGAATGATTACAGCAGCATTCTCTGGGCTAGGAGACAATTACTGATCCATTAGTGTCCATATGCTGAATAAATGAGTGGACTGTATTACATTCATTCAATTAAATGTTCAAGAAGTGTTAAATAGACTAAATAAACTTATATAATCAATAAAGTAAAATAGGATTGCTACAAAACTACCTTAAATATTCTAAATAATCATATTTTTTTAGATTTTCTTTTTTTATTTTTTTTTATTGAGAAAAAGAAAAAAAAATTTCCGCCTCCTCCCAGCCTCCCATTTCCCTCCCCCTCGTCCCACCCTTCTCCCCCTCCCCCCACTCTTCTCCCCCTCCCTCTCCAGTCCAAAGAGCAGTCAGGGTTCCCTGCCCTGTGGAAAGTCCAAGGCCCTCCCCCCTCTGTCCATGTCTAGGAAGGTGCAATACCACTCTTGGGAATATACCCAAGAGATGCCCTATCACATGACAAAAGCATTTGTTCAACTATGTTCATAGCAGTATTATTTGTTAAATAATCATATTTTATGTAAACGTATTTGCACAGGTAAAGCATAATGCCCGAGGACATACATAAATGTAAGAATGGCTTTCTCTGGGACATCGGATGGGATCTTAAAAAGGATTTCAAGTTTATCTGTAATATTTTACTATTTAAAAAAAAGCTTTAAGTAACAGAATGAAGATAAGGAGTAAGCAGTAAAATAATCACTTGTTTCAAAAATAGAAACAAAAGGAGGAAGAACCACAAATGGCTGCTCAGATTTTTGTATAGAACAAGTTAATTTGTATTCTTTATATGTTCCCTGTGTTTTAAATTTGTATTTGAGAAATGTTTCCCAAAGTATTGTATAAATTCAGTCCTTCAATGGCCGTTGTGTGTTCTAGTGAATGTGTGAGTCTCCACTAGATACCTTGACAGACCCCAGTCTATGAAGGCCAGAGGGCATTCCTGCCCAAGGCACCCTGTGTCCCTGAAGTCTATGTTCTCTTGCTACTGGGTCTATAATTTTTTCTGTATTATAATCCATATATTATAAGCATACAGAATTTTCAGGCTCGTTTCTTTTGAAGATCTGACTACACAGACAGTAATAAATCAAAGGTCCATTCTTATTGTGGACATATAACTAGACTTATTCCAAGGTCCTCTTCTTAGTCTAGTTAGGTATGTGATGTGTTTTCACCACTGGACTCTGAGTGCTCACTTGTGGACAAAAGTGTTGAGCATGGATTCATCTGTGCTTTTTCATTTACCAGATGTAAATGAAGAGGAGGACATACTGTGACATAGACACAGTTCTACAAGGGTAAACCCTGTATTTAAACCAGTACATTAGAAAATCCTCCTTATCAGTGCTGTTTCATAGTGAGAAATAAAGGTCTATTGTGTTTAGATATTTGGGTCAGTGACCTACAACTCTTTAGCCTAGACAGACCTGCACCATAGAGCTCATAATTAAATATTATAGATGTTTTAAAGATTCCTGATATATAATTCCAGGTTACTTTTTGTAAAGACTATGCATATATCTTTACATTATCACCAGAAATATATGAGATCATGTCTCATTCATTCATTAACATAAGGTCTTAAACTGGTTTGGTATTTGATATTGTGTTGTTATCTGAACATATCTGTACAACATTTTTTACATCAAATCTGAGCAAAGAAGAGAATGGATTTGGGGAGTGAAGGAGAATGTGCTTCAGCACAAATAACATCAATCCAGGGAACGCTGTCAACTCAGAGCTGTCAGCAAGAACCCCCCAGGCTGTGGTGACAGACACAGGCTGTTTGATTAAATAGTCTGGCCTTAGCAAGAAGTAAGATGCAGTGGACAAAGGTTTGAAGGAACGGATGGTTTATGTTTCCTTAACTTCAAAGATGTGAACTTGCTGGTAAGAATTTTAGAAGTTCGGGGTCATAGGCCACATACTTTAGAAACCCCTTTTCAGGATCTAGGGTTGGCGAAAGAATCATTAAGGGTGCCGACTATTGGGATACAAGAATCTACCAAACTCTTCTAGAAGGTTTGTGTTTAAAAGCAAAGGCTAATAGGAAATAGCTGCAAAGGCTCATTCAATGCCTGTTGCCAACTCAGGCATGGCATCCTTTTGATGAATGGGTTAAAAGTCCATTAGTTCAGCAAACACCTCAAGCGCACACAGTTTATACAACACACGCTTTCCCTGGATTATTCTAAAAGCCCTGCACTTACAGCGATTCTGTATATAAATCAGGGCTAGGACATGAAGTCCTACAAACAACGGGAAAGTAGCGGAATTCCATGCCCTCAGAGGATGGCTTAAAGAAGAAATTCTTTTCAGTTGACTTCTATTTTGGTACACTGTACAGGAGTTATTCTATATAAACTAATGTGTTTTTTTTTTCATGTACCCCTCCCCACCAGTGGCAGGTGGCTTTGAAGGTCAGAGTTTCTGAGCTCAGATACAGACACCGCTGTTTACCGGTCATGGTCCTGAGTGAGTTGTATGAGGATGCTCTCTGTCACTTTCCTCTTCAGCAGATAGGAATAATCACGTCTTACAGAAGAGGTCAAGCTCCAGGTGGAGAGAATGATGAGGGAAGCATTTTTTTTAGTATTAAGTTACCCAGATAGCAGTAATATATTACAACGATAGAAAACTAATACTCTCACTTGGAGTCATGCCAGCAAACTCTTCAGTGTTTGTTTTATTTCACTGAAGTGGTCAGAATTTGCCACCCTTAAACAGTGAGAACTAGACAAACTCATGGACTATGGACTGTATTTTCAGGGGACTTAGCTATGGAAACATAGGAAAATATCCCAGATAGAAGCTTATTGTGATAAGGGACATGAAGGGAACACGCATGCCAATGTGATAGTCCATCTTCCACTGGCAGAGGTTTCCATCACAACAAGCGATGTCGAAGGACCACTGCAGTGTTCGAGGGACACAGATGTTGCTAAGTCCTCCTCCTGCTTAATTAAGGAGGATGATTTATATGCCAAACAATATACTTCCTGGCAAGGTTATGTAAGACATTTATGGAAACCTTGGAAACAGCAGCCCTAAACAGTGTCTAGAGCTAATATTGACTTTCCAAGGACTAGAACATGCTTGGAAGAGATGATAGTCTATAGCAGTGACCAACAGCCTTTGGAATCAAGTACAATGAGTGTCTCAAAAGCACTTCTATTTATATAACTCCAAGTGGGCCATTCTTAGCTTCAATCAATCTCCTTCCTCCCCTCCCCCTGCCTGTGTGTGTGTGTGTATGTGTACACACAGATGTATTTAAGATGCCGTCACTGCCTCATATTACCATATAAATCAAATTGAATCATTTATATAGGTACTTAGACTTGGGCCTCCTTCCTAGTATTCAATAGAGAACATCTCAAAAAGATGAAGCCAAAGTGCTGAGTTAGTTAGAGACCTAGAATATTTAGTAGGCAATTGGCTTGAAGGCCAAGGAATGCGCAGATTTTGTGTACAATGTGTTCTGTTGGGTTTGCTGTTTGCCCCAGCTACTAATACTGTTTGCTCTTTAAAATAAGGTTTAGGGGCATCGTGTGATTGGCATGACAGGGTTGGAGTGATTTTATGAAAAGAAAAATGATAAAGAATTGGGATGTTCCCAACTATTTTTAATAAGCTTCATTCAATCTGGATTAAAAATCTTGCTTATGAAAGTAAATGTCGCCATCAAAAACATACTAAAAAAACTTTATTTTGCCAAGTTTAAACATAGAAAGGGAATTATCCAAAACCACTCAAACTCTTCATGGCACAATTTTAACATTTAGTGCATGTGACAGAATTAACTATAAAGGGCGCCCACCGAGACCATGTGGCACTAGTCCTCCACTACTTCTAAGAACTAGGATGAACATGTGACCTGCTTCTGGCAATGACACATCGGAGAAAGTGTGCAGAGAGGTTTATGGAAGAGATGTTCTCAATTTAGTGACAATGAAAAAAGGGTTCTTCCTATGTGCTTCCCTGCCTCCAGTCATACACATATGTGTGCTGCTTGGAGCTTTAGTGGGTACTGTGGGTCTCAGAGAGAGCTGGTGATCTTGAAGTAAGACATTGCTGAGCTGCTACTCCTCCCCCCAGGACTCCTCGCTCTTCTGGATTCCTAATTATAAGCAAATGAACAAAATTTCATTCACCAGAAATTCTGTTTCTGACAAACAAAAATATGTGTGATTGATTCAATATATACAAATAAACTCATCGATAAAGTACGTTTACATGGATGACGGTAAGATATAACTATATCACACTGTTTTATAGCACTAAATATTATTTCATATGACTCAAACCAGACATTTAAAATGCTTGAAGTCAAAAGAAAAATTAATTGACTTTACATGTGAATTCATTTGTTCAGGGAGTATTTGTGAGGTTCTCATTATTTAGCAGGCCTGGGCTGCTGGGAATACTTGATTGCAAGAGTTGGATCAGTTTTCCATCCTATCCTGTGTACACATAGATAAACTCATGACAAAAAGTTGAATAGTGAATATCAAGCCAAACAGAAACTAAACATAATAGTTTTCAATAAAAGAAATCTACTCCAGACAGACCTAAAAACTGAGAAGGCGCCCAGCATAAGAAAACCTTGGCAAATGCCTTATTAGAAGAGTAAGCACAGGGCTCTGGAATGCCGCAGCTCTTCAGGAACCCACTGTGGCTCAGCAATGTAAGAGAAGGAGTGGAAAAAGGAGAAGAGGGATCGTGCATCTGTACCTAAACCACACTGCAGGACCAAGACAAGGGAGCAGATAGCAAAGGAGGGACTTAAAGTAGAGAAGCAAGATCCTCTCATTTCCGCTTTCAACAGCTCGCTCTGTTGTGCTGAGTATGGATTAAGAGACAGGAGCTCAGAGAGAAAAGCACTTATCAGTAATCCAGAGAGGGTAGATAACTCTTGAGGACGGCGGCCGCAACGGGTCGAGAAAAAGCAATACCTGAGGAAACCTGGTAGGAAACAAGGGAGTTGGCTGATGTGAAAGGCATAAATCAAGGCTGACTCAGCAGCTTCCAGCTGCATCCGGCGTTACAGGTGGCACTACCGTCTGATGTGGAGGAAGACTTTGGTGATAAACGTCCACAGCTCTACTTTGAACACAGTACATCTGAGAAGTTCTGGAACCATCTGAGAGAGGGTGAAGGGTGAAGTTGGACATGTGAGGATATGTGATTGCTGTGGCTGGTGAGTTTCAGGGCTCAATCATGTCACGTAAGTTTAGCAGGTGAAGGAAGGGGACAAAATTCACTGGCGCTGTCAGTGTTGACATTTAAGGTAGATAATGCAAGACCAGTGAGGTAAACAAGAAGAAGATAAAAAGCAAGTAAAGGTAATGCGAAGAAACTCAGGAGGCTACCGTGCAACGGCAGCTGCGGTATACTCCATTCGCGAAGCATGAGTGACAGGAGATGTCCTGGATACACGGGAAACCTTAGGAAGCCCAGTAGACAGATGGCAATCAGTCATGGTCATGAACCTGAGTTTTGCAGCTAACCTGAGCACCAGTTACTGCCATGAGTGATGCAAGTGAACTGAGGAAGGCAGGAGCTGGGCTGGAGTGAGGTGAGCAGCAGCAAGTGGAAAAAGAAGCTGAGTCACTTTCTGAAAGTTTTTCTTTGAGAAGCATAGAAATATGCTGAGACTTGTGGGCCAAGAGGGCAAGATGCATGATCCCTTTAAATAGAGGTGCTTGGTGAGGAAAATCCAGTGGCGAATGAGATGTTGGGTGCAAAGGTGCACAATGGGGTGAGTGTAGCACAAAGGCTGTGGAGAAGCGGTGTGATGGTTGTAGTAGTGGGGGTGACTGTGGTAGTGGTGGGGGCAGTGATGGTGGTGGTAATGATAGTCCTGATGGTGTAATGGTGGTGGTGGTAATGGTGGTGGTGGTAGTGGGGTGATGGTCACAGTAGTGGTGGTGGTGGTGGTGGTGGTGGTGGTGGTAGTGGTGGTGGTAGTGGTGGTGATGATGGAGGTGGTGGTGATGGAGGTGGTAGTGATGGTGGTGATGGAGATGGTGGTGATGGAGGTGGTAGTGATGGTGGTGGTGATTGATGTGGGATTTCCCTCTATATGCTATGATTACCATTAATGAATAAGGAAAGCGCTTTGGACCTATAGCAGGGCAGAACTTAGGTAGGAGGGAAAAACTAAACTGAATGCTGGGAGAAAGAAAAACAGAGTTGGAGAGAAGCTAAGGAGCCGCTGGAGACAGATGCAGGGAACTTTAGCTAGTAAGCCACAGCCATGTGGCAATACACAGATTAATAGAAATAGGTTAAATTAGTATGTAAGAGTTAGCCAAAAAGAAGCCCATTAGGCCAAGCAGTGATTCAATTAATACAGTTTCTATTTGATTATTTTGGGGCTAAGTGGCCAGGAACTAACTAGTGGCCCTCCTCCAATGGGTGGTGGTGATAGTGGTATGGTGGAGGGGGGGAGGTGATGGTAGTGGTGGTGCTGATGGTGGTGGTGGTGGAAGGATCCACAGTCCAAACAAATCCTCTGATAGCATCAAGGTTGTTTTCTTCAATCTCTCAGGCAAGAAAATAAGAACACAGTATCCACATCAGGGCTGTGCTGACTTCAAAGGCTCTGCCAATCTTGAATGACATTCACAAAATTCATTTTATCAAAGGTGGTATGCCCACCTACATCTGAGCAAGAACACAGTGACTCAGAATCACACATAAGTAACAGCTGAAGTAGCAAAGGCAAGTCAGACCTAATGATTGAGTGGAGGAGTCGTTAAACTGCCTGGAGATGGGCGATTTCAAGATCTTAAGATAAATCTCATAGACAATAACACGTTCCAGTTTAGGAAAGCGTTTATAAATTCTCTTTTTTTCCCTCCCCATTCCAGGAGTCCATTTATTGAAAAATAAACCCGACAGCGATGAGCAGAAACATCCTGACACAATACATGGAAATGCTGAAATTCAAAACACAATAAATTACAAACATTTTTCTCTCCTCTCAAAGGATGGGCAGGGAGAAGTGAATGTACTAAAATAGAAATGTGTCTCTGAAAGCAAATTCTTTGAAAAGAAAATATGACAGCTAGGAATAGCAGAACAGGTCAGAATTACAGCTGCCTGAACGCAGTGATGGATGACTGTGCCACACTGAGACAGGAAGGCAGTGAACATTTTAGATTAGTATATAGTTATGTGTCACTGAAGGATATTATTAAGTCAACGAACTCCTGTATTTTCTGATTTTAAGATCAGTAACCTGCTTGTATCTTTATGCACACCCTATTAGTTACTTTTCTGTTGCTCGGACAAAAAAAAGCACTGAGGTTACTCACTTGCAGACCTCCTGCAAGTCTGCAGTGGTGACCCCTTCTGTATTGTTCTCATTAGCATGAGCGCACTGAGGTTCTGGGTTGCAGTGCTAAGTTAGAGAGCTCCATCTTATCCTAGCTTCACTGTCCATGTAACTATGTGTCTGTCCCTTCTTCATTCCCTCTCTGCCTCTAGCCATGGTACCAGGATCCAAAGGGAGCATGACTCGGCATTTACTGTTTTGTCTTCTGTTTCTAATGACTGAGAAGGAAAATCCATTGTGACTTTAATTTGCACCTTTCAGACATCTAGTGGTGTTAAGCACTTTTTGTGTGTGTGCTTTTTGGACATTTCTCTTTCTTTAGTCAAGTGTCTGAATCTTTTATCTAGTTTCAGTGGTATTGTTTGTCTCTACTATTGAGTTACAGGAGTTACTCATATACTCTGATTTTCTCTGGGTATGGTTCGCTTTCTTTAGTAGTATCTCTTTGAGGAGCATCACTATGAAATATAAAAATAATTGCTGTGCATTGTGCTCATTCCCATGTGTGCATTCCCATGCCCCTATTGCAGGTCTTCTTGATTCCTTATCTGTTCTTGGGTCTGACTAGTTGGCCAAGCCATTGATGCACCTCATATTCTCAGCTCAGGACATTTCTTTCCCCATGAACTATATGATTAGGTCACGACCCAAAGTTTTGCCTCCTGGGAGGGATGCCTCTTATTCCTATCTTCAAGACTTCCATAAACATACTGAGCCAATATGTTTAAACCATGTGATATGTTTCCCATGCATTCCTTCTGGACCTTCGGATGGGACGGTAGTGGATGGCATGAATGTCTGGGTTTCCTCTTCATGCTGCTTATGTAGTTTCTTTTTTTTATTTTTTTTTTAATTTGCCAGTTTTTCCTTTTCTTTTTTTTATTTTTTTATTTTTTTTTTTATTAAAGATTTCTGTCTCTTCCCCACCTCCGCCTCCCCTTTCCCTCCCCCTCCCCCAATCAAGTCCCCCTCCCTCGTAAGCCCAGAGAGCAGTCAGAGTTGCCTGCCCTGTGGGAAGTCCAAGGACCACCCACCTCCATCCAGGTCTAGTAAGGTGAGCATCCAAACTGCCTAGGCTCCCACAAAGCCAATAGGTGCAGTAGGATCAAAAACCCATTGCCATTGTTCTTGAGGTCTCAGTAGTCCTCATTGTCCGCTATGTTCAGCGAGACCTGTTTTATCCCAGGCTTTTTCAGACCCAGGCCAGCTGGCCTTGGTGAGTTCCCGATAGAACATCCCCATTGTCTCATTGTGTGGGTGCACCCCTCGTGGTCCTGAGTTCCTTGCTCGTGCTCTCTCTCCTTCTGCTCCTGATTTGGACCTTGAGACTATCCTGAGTGAGGTAAGCCAGACCCAAAAAGAGGAACATGGGATGTACTCACTCATATTTGGTTTCTAGCCATAAATAAAGGACATTGAGCCTATAACTCAGGTTCTAAGAGAAGCTAAATAAGAAAGAGAACCCAAAGAACAACATATAGGCAACCTCCTGAATATTAACCTTCATCAGGCGATGAAAGGAGACAGAGACAGAGACAGAGACAGAGACAGAGACAGAGACAGAGACAGAGACCCACATTGGAGCACCGGACTGAAATCTCAAGGTCCAAATCAGGAGCAGAATGTAGTTTCTTTTTTTCTTGTGCTGAATGTCAAATTTACAACTTCTTCTTCATGATGTAGTTTACTTCCTATCTTCTTGGTGTATCTGATGAAATCATCTCATGATAGATGGTATTTGTTTGTCATTTGATAGCATATCCACTCCATATAAATACCCTCTGAGGATTGATGTCATGGTCTGGTTTCAAAACTAGTGGTACTGGATTGTGATTCATGCTTAGACTTGCCATAGATTTAATGATCTAGCAATACCACTCTTGGTTAAAAACTGAAGAGATTAAAATCAGCATATTACAGAGATATTTGTACATCCATATTTATTGCTACAATATTCATAATAGCCAAGCTATTATAGGCTACCAAGACTTTTTAACTCAAGAGATGAGCTCATATCTTACGGGCATACATTAAATGTGGGGAGTGTGTGTGCACGCACACATACATGTACACACACACACTCACACTTCACACCTCCTCACACCACACACATTGAGAATATATTCAGTTATAAAAAAATGAAGTTCTGACACCTGTAGAGAAAACATATAAAACTTCAGATCACTATGTTGAGAGAAATAAACAGGCTCAGAAAGACAATTATTAAGTATTTTCTCTTAAATGTGAAATCTAGAATTAATTTATATAAACATATGTGGCAACGAAAAGAGAAAGGGGACTACGGGGGAGGGTCTAAACTTTAGAATCTAAAGGATGGGGAGAACAAGAAAGACAAATGAAATAGGTGAAATGTGAAAGAGGAAGGCAGGACTGTTTGGAAGAAAAGAGAGCAGCAAGGATGGAGAAAGAAGACACAATGTGTGTGTGTGTGTGTGTGTGTGTGTGTGTGTGTAGGGGTGAATAAAAACTACATGTAATGATACCCAGAGATGAAAATGTCCCAGTGAAATCTGGCAACTTGTATGCTAATCACACAGAATAATAAAACAGAAAGCAAAGTGGGGAGGAGGTGGAGCTGGGATGCAGTTCAGTAGTACAATTCTTACCTAAAGTGTGAAACCTTAGGTTAGATTCCCAATACAGGCAAAAATAAATCCATTTATAGTAAGAAGTATTTACTCTTTGAAGCTCTGCTACTAGCTGAATTGCTGAGTTCTGGCCTTCATTCTCAGTTTCTTGTCTTCCCACAGTAGGGACTTAAGACTCCCAATGCTGTCAACAAAGGCCTCTGCCGCTTAGACTCCACTTCTCATTACCAATTTTCTTTTTTTCCTAATGTAGCAGTCAAGCCTTGATATTGTCACTCAATTCTTTTATTCTTATGATTACTTGCTCCATATTTTTCAGTGCTTGGTACAGCTACCACTGCATTCATTCCTGCTAATGTAATCCCAGGTCACTGTTGATAAAAGTGTGAACAGTGCTAGGGGCTGCTGGCTGTGCCACAGACATTGGCGGCGGTCATCATCTTACTCTGAGACCCCACTGCAGGAAGAGTGGCATGCAGAACAGTTACTAGAAAGCACTATTTGTCATTCTCTCTGCTGCAGTCTTATGAGCTCCCAGGACAGACGGTAAATGATTTCACGTTGCCTCATAAGTGACCTAAACTGCCTTTCTACACTTTACCCTCTGCTGGTCACTTTGGATAATTTCTACTAATCTTTTGCTATGGCCGTGATCCTCTTTCTGCAGCCTACACAGACTTACCCAGGGGCATTTCATCCAGACAGGGTTTTTGTTATCTTATTTTTTTTAATCATCCTTGCTCTTCCCTTGTTGCTATCACTTTCCTCGTGATCATCCACTCCTCCAATTGCCTAAATTTGCTTGTAACTTCTTAAAGCTCTGCTCTCTTAATTTCATCACCTGCATTTCTGCAGGTCCACATCTGTGTACGAGAGGGTTTTCATCCGCGGTGAATGCAAGCAGATGACATGTGCTAACTGACAGAAATGGGGCCACATGAGCCAAAGATCATCACTACTTGTGATGAGTTATGGTCAGCAAAGAGATGATGATGGTGGTTTGGTCTGGGCCAGTAGCACTGGTATGGATGCAGTCTTGGGATTCGGAGCATCAGGTCTCACTGATGAGATTAGAGAGGGAAGAGAAACAAGACAATGCTAAACAACAACCTATAATTATACTCTGGATAAAATAAATTGCTGTTTATTTAGCTATAACAGGGGAAGGCAAGTGTTTAAGAGAAGGTAAAATCAAGAGTTCTTTCTGCCCATCATGTTCCATGTGAGATTATCTATTCCGATCCCAACCCAAGATGTTCAACAGATACTTTCCCGTGAGTTGGAATTCAAGACGAGGGCCTGCGTGATACCATTTTAAAGTGGTGGGTCTTGGCTCCCTTGGGGTCCCATAACAGATATTTACGTTATGATTCATAACGGTAGCAGAATTAGTTATGAAGTAATAACTAAAATAATTTTGTGGTTGGGGGGCTCACTATAAATGAGGAACTGTATTAAAGAACCGCAGCATTAGGAATGTTGAGAACCAGTGAGTTAGCATTTTAAGCAATAAGAGGAACATAGTTGGAGGGGGAAATATGAAAAGTATGGTATGTAACAGATGAAGATTTTGACTGCAAAGAAAAGAGGAATCAGGGTCTCAAGTGTTACTGATTAATAGAAAAAGCAAGAATCAAACAGTTCATGTATTAATTCACTGAGGAGGTTGTTTTGAAAGTATATTAACATATTAATCAATGCTGCATAATCTAATTTCTTGAGTGGCTCAGAATTTGAATTGTGATAAAGTGTTTAATTTTTAATCAGCTGTGTTCCCGAGAGCCTATCTAAGATCAATGTGAGCATTTCCATAATAATGGTTTTGTCAGGATAATTCATTGTATGCTATGCGTCACTTGAATATCTATTTAGGGGTTTCTATTTACTGGTTCCCTCCAAAACCATTTATTTAAGTAGATTTAATTACTACTCTAAAGATAAGATTATTGAGAATAATTTATCAGTGAAACGGGCATTCATGTTCTTTCTTTACCACAGCGAGGTGAGGTACTGCTTGCTTCCCATTGCTGCACCTCCCTGAATGTGACTGTGCCCAGCCAATATGGTGTTATTTATGTTATTTGATACACTATTGCTACGGAGACTGAATCACTACATCAAGCTGCCAAAAGCTAGACTCGGAACAATGGATATGAGAATTGATTTTTTTAGGGGGATAAAAAAAAAAGAAGACATGAAAAACAAACAAAAGATACCTTAGACATTTTATAAATTCACTTTATGCATTTTTATAAATGTACTTGCTTCCTGAACAAACATCAGTTCCAAATCAACAGTTGTAGCCGAGAAATCTTGTCAAAACAAAACAAACTCATTATCTTATAAGGATTACTATCTCAAATCTAATTATAGGCTTATATCCACCAGCACTTCATGCGTAGGATCTGAGGTCAAGAAGCTGAGAAGCTTGTGAATTGCGGCCTCTTGTAGTGTCCATGGGGTTGCTCTATTGTGAAGGTGATGATTTGCACCTTCTTAAACAGGAAAACCTTCCCTTTCAGTAAGTTCCGATTCTGCCCTTCGGTTCCCATTCCAAGCCTTCCCCGAACACTAGCACGGGATAACCCGATCTCGACCGCAGGTCGGAAGACGGTAATTTGCAGCCAGGTCTGGTCCTGCCACTGCTCTCCCGCCTGCACCGGGCCCTGCCGGCTGCTGTCCCCGAGCGCTGCGCGCCACAGGTGACGGTGGCAGCGGCTGCAGGAGCAGCCCCGGGGCGGCGCGGGCGGGTCTCCGGCATCCAGGGCCCGCCCCTCGGCCTGGCGCGCGGAGGCGGCGCGCACGCGCGGGGGAACATGGCGGCGGCGGAGCCCTCGGTGGCCGCGGTGGCCGGCGGAGGTGTGGGCGCGGGGGCGCCGTCGGGGGGCGGCGGCGTGCCGGTGCTCTTCTGCTTCTCGGTGTTCGCGCGGCCCGCGTCGGTGCCCCACGGCGCCGGCTACGACGTGCTCATCCAGAAGTTCCTGAGCCTCTATGGCGACCAGCTCGACATGCACCGCAAATTCGTGGTGCAGCTCTTCGCCGAGGAGTGGGGTCAGTACGTGGACCTGCCCAAAGGCTTCGCGGTGAGCGAGCGCTGCAAGCTGCGCCTGGTGCCGCTGCAGATCCAGGTGGGTCCCGCCCCCGCTCGCCCGCCCTGCCGGGTCCCCGCGGGCCGCTCACGCCCCCACGTGTGTGGTCCCCAGCGCCCCACGGTTTGGTGCCGCAGCCTCCTGGGTAGCCGTGCAGCCGGCGCTGCTCCCATGTTCACGGGTGATGCAGATCGCGGGGCGTGTTAGCTACACGGCTGGTTCCGGGAGTTGTGGTAACCAGTTGCAGACATGCAAACTTTGCCGGCGCTCCTCCTCTCCTTTCATTTTGATGACAGTCGGGGTGCCTCCGTAGGCAGGGAACCGCAGTCGCCTCTTAAATAGCCCTCCTAACGCTAGCCTGTGAGTCCTAGGCTGAAGAAGTTATACCTAAGGGTTAGAGTTTATTAATTTTTATATTGCTAAAAACCGTGTAATGCAGAGCAGTCTCTTGTCCTAAGATCCGAGGAATTCTCTGGCGAATGTATGCTTTCCAAAGGAAGGTAGGTCGGTGTGACTTAGGACCTACACCAACCATAGTTTTTTTTTTTCTTTTTCCTCTACGTGTACAATTATTAAGTCCTTTCTCTGGAAGGCGAACTGAAAGCCTTTGAGGTTAGAATGAATTTTCATATCCAAATGCCATTTTCAGAAGCTTATCCCAAATTTTCGTTTATTATCTGTAGTGGGAGACGGGCTGGATGGTCTGCCCCTTCCCCCACATCTATGGATCCAAAGGAAGGACTTCAGCTTGATTAAAGTTCATAGGCTCAGAGAACAGAGTTCATGGGCTAACTGCCAGAGCGCTGCAGTGGGTGGAGTGGCCTGTCCTGCTGCCCAGATGGAGAGCTGCATTCTTCAGTGGTTAAGATTCTCCATATTTTATCTCTTTAAGAGTTCTAGATGACAGCTCTCTGCAGCCTTCAAGACGTCCGTTTAGATTACCTATGCCAAACATTCAATATGTTGGATGCATCTTTGACAAATCCATTATAAGGCC
The DNA here is from genome assembly GCA_025134845.1 of Neodon shergylaensis. Lineage (NCBI taxonomy): Eukaryota > Metazoa > Chordata > Mammalia > Rodentia > Cricetidae > Neodon > Neodon shergylaensis. The sequence continues at coordinate 1,143,696 of JABTXL010012544.1, read as the reverse complement.
AGAATAAAATACCCAGTGGGTCTGGACCTATATTGAAGATACAGACTTCTTTGTCAACCATTTCCTGTTTTTCCTAGGAGAGTGAGGGGCTCCCGGACTGCTGTACTAAAAAACTAGGCTTTTTGTTGTTGTTTTGTTTTTTCGAGACAGGCTTCCACTGTTTGAGTTTGTTTTTGTTTTCTGGGTGCTACAGTAGGGATTTTTAGATTTTGAAAATTTCAAGACATGATTAAACTCTTAAAGGGTCTAAAATTCTGTGTGTGTGTGTGTGTGTGTGTGTGTGTGTGTGTGTGTGTGTGTGTGTGTGTGAGAGAGAGAGAGAGAGAGAGAGGGAGAGAGAGAGAGAGAGAGAGAGAGAGAGAGAGAGAGAGAGAGAGAGGACAGAGACAGACATTCATGCTGAAAAGACAAGGTATAATTCAGGTCACTCTGGCTTTTGAAATATTTTATATATAATTGATTTTTCTTAATGATGTTTAAAACAACCATTATAGCAGTAGCACTATTCTTTTTTATCTACTAACAAATAGTATTTTTTTCTCACTAAATAACCCAAGAATTCTTTCCCTTATCATATGTATATGTCTATGTTTTGAAGTACATACAAATACTTTGATATTCTCGCTTTAGTAATTGTCATACTTTCCTTCAGTCATTTCCTTTTCCCAGCATAATTGTAGCTAATATGAAAGAATATTTTACATAGGATATGACATACACACGCGTGTATTTATGTACATGGATGTATTTTCCAAAAAGATACTTCTTTCATTGCTACTCTGTTTTCTGGAATATTCCTGTATTACTTTACTGACGTGGGTGTTTTACGTGCAGAAGAGTTCATGCCACACTGAGGTGACGTCTTTGAGTGCGCATCATGGTGGGTGCAAGCCTGGATTCAGTTCTTGTTGGGGGTAGTAATGACGTTTATTTCTCTGAAGAGCAGAGCAGAGCATTGGGAGGTGGGAAGGTTAGCAAGTTGCCCTGGATGGCACGGTTATAATGGCCAAGCTAGCAAAGCATCAGGAAGTCTTCACTGAATGTCTGGATATCTGCCACAGTGTGGCTCTTTTCTTTTTGCGTTTGGTGAGAATGTGGAGCAGTTTGGAAAGCAAATCAGACTTGAGCTTCTGTTTGTTCATTTCTCTTGATGCTGTTCCCTGCTCTTTTCCTATGAACACCTGCCTCTTAGGCAGACTCAAGGTGGGGAGGTGGGAGCGATGCGGGTGGTAGGCCCCATTCCCTTTGACTCGAGGCAGGGACTACTAGTTCCCTGTGCTGTTCTCTGTGTGGGCAATGACCTTGTGCAATAATAGTAGGTGGCTGTGCCACATTGCCCCAGGGGTTGGCAATAATTCTTTGGGAGCTGATCTTGAAGATCTCTATTGCCAACACTAGAGTGTGATAACTTTTTCGGGACTCCTTTTTAAAAATACCCTGTCAGTGACTAAATGCCTGCTTGACAGCACAGGTAGCTGAAGACACAGCTCATGTTTCATTCATGGTTTGTGTGTCTGGAGTCTGACGAATTTAGAGGCTTTGGAGACGGGATGTTAATGAAGGGACGGTGGAGTAGAAGTTTCGGTCTTTTATGATAACTCACCTTCCAAATCTGCAGGATGCAGACGGAATGCTGGAGACAAACACAAAGCCAGGCATCATCTCACGGTCTCACACTTTGTCCAGGGCAGAAAGAGCCAAGCAGAAGATGACAGGAAGAAATGGATGCTGTCAGGAAGATACAGGCCAGACAGGAGGGAAGGTTTTGGCAGCTCTTGAGAGCAGGAGATACGAGCTGCTCTAGGCGGGTTATTCTGACATGTTCTTAGGGTGGTTAACTGGGAGAGGACTTGGGTCTGGCTTTCATGTTTTAGTAAGATTTTTATTTTGAGGGTGGGGCATAGACGTCTTACTAGAAGAGACAGTCAAGGAGGAAAGGCGGAAATACAAAGAAGAAGGAACAAAATATGGCCTGCTGGTGGCTCGCTGGTGGAAGGTAGAGATGCTGATTCTAGGACCTTTGCTTTAGCTTGTTTGGGTGTCACAGGAAAAACACAGGGATAACCTAATTCTCAGACCAAGTGGGGGAACTGGCAGGGTGTATCTGGGGGGGCAGTGTGCTTTAGGGGACACTGACTGAGAAGAGGTGCCTAGGTCCAGACTTTAGGGTGTTATCTCCAGCCTATTGGTTTGATGGACAGAGGGAGTTATGGGATATATGATTATCGAGGTATGGGGGGGGGGCTTGAAAACTTGCGGTATTGCCAAGTAATACCCATTGTATCCCTTTGTTCCTTGTGAGTAAATTAGCTGACACCTATAAATAAACAGCCTTGGAGAGTGGGAGCTGCATGTGACCTGCATTTGATTGTTTTTTTTTTTCCTTTTTCTTTCTTCCATTTAGTTAGTCAAGGGGAATCTTAATGTAGATTTAAATGTCAGTGTGCTCTTGGCTCGGCCCAGGTTCGGCTTTCATCCCTTTGAGGCATAGTCTCAGGAGATCCCTCAGGTCTCGGCTCTCAGTGGGTAGGCACAGCTGGCCTTCCTTGGGGAGTCAGAGAGCTCAGACTTTATGATAAGTTGCAGGTGTGATATTATACCAGGGACGTCAGTGCCCAGAGTAGGTACGTATGTTCTAAAAGCTACAGTGAAATATTCCCTTGCCATCTAAATGAAAAGACTCAGAATCTGTTTTGCCAGAAATAAATCATCCGATGATGAGCCTTTTGGTGGTGTCTGGAAATACACTTTATGAATGAGTTTCCTAATTCTGCACACTAAATTAGTGCAGTGATTTTTCTAGAGCGATCTTGATGATAAATCATCTTTAATCTCATTAGAGAGCTTCCCATCCCAGCCTGCGCTGACTCAAATGTTTGTTTTGCAGAATCTCACCACAGCCGTAGAAAAATACTGTTTTTCTTAACTGTGTTAAAGATAAGGGCATTATATTGGAAGATGTTAATCATTTACCTATAATTATATAACTGAATATAGTGAAACCGAGATTTGGACTCAGATTCTAATGCCCACAGGCCTGGGCTGTGTCTGGAATCCTTGAAGGCTGTGTGTGTGGGGTGGGGAAACCTCTGTCTTAAATGAGGAGATGCTGGGTCAGAGTCTTACCGAAGCTGTGCAGTTGGATTGGAAACAGGACTTCAGTGCCAATCCCTCGATCCCCTTCAGACTTTTACTTAAGTAGATCATGTTGATCTTGTGATGGTAATAGGTTACCGATGTGAGAAGGCAAATCACCTGTCTTCCCACATTTCCCATCCCTAAACACTGTGGACAGGGACTCTCATAGGCACTGCTCGCTTGAGGGACTGAAACAACACGACATTTTCAGATTTCTGGGGGCTACAGCCCAAGGGTGTGGGCAGGAATGGCTCCTTCTGAGGGGCTGAGAGGAAGAAACTTTTCCATGACCTTCTCCACCTGTTTGTGGAAGATCATAGCTTGTAGGTAACATCACTCCAGTCCCTGCTTTCTTGGCCAAGGCAGTTTTGTTGTGTGTCTGTCTGTCTATCTCTCTGTAGAAGCATCTCCTTAGCATACAGACACCAGTCCTTGGCAGTTACTTACACAGCTTTCTTCAATGGGTGGGGTGACTTTATCTCAAATCAAGTTATCTGCACTGGGACTCTAGCTCCCTGGAAGGTCATTCTCTCTGGTGCTGGGGTTAGAAATTTCAAGAATGACTTTTCAGGGGGTGGGGAAACACTATTCAACACTACATCTTACTTCCATTCCAGGAACTGGTATATATCAGTGTGTGTGTGTGTGTGTGTGTGTTCCTGAGTGGCCCGTGACCCTTTTGTGAAATGCATGGTAATATCAGACTGTGACAAGTCTGTAGGTACTCTACTGTTCTCAGTATGAAATCTAAGGTCCATGCCACACTATGGCGGGTCTAAAGGAAGTGAACAATGAGTTTTCCACTTAAATTCTATCTCTCAAACTCCTGTTTCAGGAAGCTACTGATTAAAATAATCAAACTTTTATATTTAAATATGTGTATGCATGTATTTGTAGGTGATTTGCTTTTTGAATCCACACTGATTTGCAGGTGCTCCATTTTTGCTTGTGAAGATACTCGGTCAGATTGGCTTTCATCATGGCAACACTGGTCATCTACCAGTTGTAAAACGTGTATTTTGGGCCATTGGCAATACTCTTAGGGACCTGCGATTTAGATTTAATTAAATTTTTTGAGTCGGATAAGAAATTCCTGAATTATAATTGAATTGAATCGTAACAGCATCTTGTTGGAATCTATGTGCGGTTAGGGATAGGAAGGAGACAGGATTACATTAGGGGAGTAATATGGTTAGAAATTTTGGTTTTTGTTTTTGTTACTTTTGTGACTTGATGGATCTGAGGTTATTTCCACAGTCATAACTTATCTCCAACTACCATGGCCCAGGGAAGCCAATATTTGTATTTTAAAGAAGACTTGCATTTTGGAAGTGTTTTGTTTTAGAGTTATGCTGCGGTTGCTTAGATAGTACATACTTTCTGTATTCCTCTGTCCCACCGATTCCTCTTTTGTTAATAATGTACTTTTGTATGGTTCATTTGTCACAACCAAAGGACTAGCTTGATGCCTTACTATGAACTTAGTTGCCCAATGGATATTTTTAAAATTGGTTTTTTATTATTTTTAATTTTTTAGTACATATGTGTATCTGTGTGAGTGTATTAGTCAGGGTTCTCTAGAGTTGCAGAACTTATGGAATGAATCTCTCTATATATGTGAATTTATTGGAATGACATACAGGCTGCAGCCCAACAGTGGCTAGCTGTGAACAGAAAGTTCAGGAATCTAGTAGCTACTCAGCCCCACGCGGCTGGGTGTCTCCGCTGGTCTGCAGTATATGCTGGAATCCCGAAGAAGTAGGCTCCAGTGCCAGTGAAGGAATGGATGCGCTGGCAAGGTGAGGGCAAGCAGGTCAAAAAGAAAACCTTTCTGTTTCCATTGCCCTTATATCGACATCCAACAAAGTGTGGCCTACATTAAAGGTGAATCTTCCTACCTCAGGGTCTGGATTAAAGGCCTATGTCGTCCCACCTCAAGATCTGGGTCAGAGGCTATGTCTTCCAGCCTCAAGATCAGATCACAGGTGTGCCCTCTATTTCCGGATTGTAGTTCATCCAGATACGGTCACGTTGACAACCAGGAATAACTGTTGAACAGTGGGTGTGTGCACGTGAGTGGAGGCACTTGTGGAGTTCAGAAGAGGGCAGCATCCTGCATCTTGAGTTACAGGCAGTTGTGAGCATGCTGGGAACTAAGCCTGAGTCCTCTGGAAGAACAGTGAATGCTTTTGACCAACCAGTGAGCCAGCTCTCCAGCCCCCGCACACTGATTTTTACTCGCTTTTTCTTCTTGTCTTTTCTCTGGTTTGTATTTCAGGATGATCTTATCCACAGTCCGGCTCAGGATACAGTTAGATCCACATGCTTACTGACCTTGTGTCGTCCGGGCTGCGACACCTTCTTATGATTGTTATGAATGGCCTTGACAGTGTTGGAAAGCACTAGTCAGGTGTTTGGGTGGGGTGTCCTCAGTCTTCATGTGCATAGTGTTTTAGGGGTAAACTGAGATTGTGGGACCCTGAGGACCCATGAAGTTCATTCTCCCGTCAAGTACAACAGTGTGTTGGTGTGACATTGTGGCGTGCAGGAGGCTCGCCTAGCTCATTGGTTGGTCACACTCTCCCTCGGTCAGGCTTTTGCCAAGGGCAGCCACATTCAAGGGTCCAGGGAAATTGCTGTGGCTCGCACAATCAGAAAACCCATCTTACAATCAAACGTGTCACCACTCACTGTTTACGGAATAGGGTTCTGTGGGGTGAGGACAGCTTTAGGGCTGCTTATCCTTCTGACCTCAGACCATACATTCAGATTTCTGACTAGGTAAGGACTTATTCAAATATAACTTAGTATCTCAACACTAATTTAACAAAATAACTTAATATTTTGACAATTTTTCTCTTGTGGTCCCTCTACATATTTGACATATTCTCCCCCTCCCTTTTTTTTTTGACACTCTAAATGAATACTGGAATGACATTTCCTAATTTAGAACAGTGTGTTACTACCTCGCCAGACGCCAGTGGAACTAAGTTTGGCTTGCTTTTCTTCTATTTTGGATCTTTTTTTCCCTCATCTCCCCTGTCAGTTCCTGCCACTGTTAATTTGTCTGCCTCCAACACTATATTGCTAATTGTTGGTAATTCTCTTGCTTTCTGTGAATTTAGAATGTAGACTGCCAGCCTCCTACGGGGCCTACGTATTAGACTATGTAGACTGAGTTGGTATGGGAGAGCTGGGGTGAGGAGCTTTTGTGACCTGTCTGTGTGGATAGTTGGGTGTCTTTGAACTATGAGCATGTCAGCGCTTGACTGTTAGCAAGCTTATGTGCTTGCCAGAGGTTTCCTGGGCAAACTTGCTGGCTCTTAGAACGGCAAGTTTGATTAAGTTGTATTACCATAATTTCAAAAAAGAGGCCGCTTTTATAAGTAAATTGTTTTCTAGCATATACCTTAATCACAGAGGCACTGTGATACTTCCTGTTCAAATTTATGAAGGAGATAGTTGTTGAGCACAGTGAACTAAGACTCAATGTTTACTGGGATTTAAAAACGCGTAAGTCATTTGTGGTGATTGCTTTTAAAAACAATATCCCGAATACACTAACGTTGGTCTTCCTGGCTTCTGTGTGTAGGTCATGTTCCTGCTTTGGAAATGGCTAAACTATGGGATTAGGCAGGCACTCAGGCTCAGCAGATTAAGGTGCTATCACCAAGCTTGATGACCTAAGGTCTAACCCCAGAGGTCCAGTGGCAGGAGGAGAGAAGAGTCTCTGGAGTTGCCGCCCTTCTTTCCAGTGTAAATCCTCCAGCTTGCATGTACACACACACACACACACGGTAAATATACATAAACAAACAAATAGGTAAAAGGTATAATTTGAAAAGAGTGAGGAAACAGCCAAAGCACTTGAGCACTTACTTGACTAATAATGCTTTATTGGTAAAGTTGGAGTCTCATCATAGTGTTGACTGGCAGGTGGTTCTCAGTCACCAATGGTTGAAGTGTGCACGCTGTAGCCTCGGCTGCAGTGGGAGATGAAAGTCCTAGAGCCTGCAGCCAGAGCACAGACAAAAGCCATCAGAGCAGTTAGCATGGCCTCAGCACTGGCCGTAAGACATTTGCTTCCGAGGCCCCGATAATCCACGGAGGACTTGTCTCCTCTTGAGTCTGCCGTATGCAGGGATGGAAAGGCCAGGTCTGGAGCTGAGCTGCTTCCGAGGCTACAGCCATGCAATTGGTACATAGGCTTCTCCAGGAAATTATTAATACTTAAGATCTATGGGTAATTTAGCGTAATTAGAGGGGTTTAGTGGGTGACTAAGAGGAGTAATGACATCTGTTCTGGACCAAACACTTTCTTTGTCTCACAAGGCGGAAAGTAAAGCACCTTGGGCTTCCAGTTCTCTAGCGAAGCTGAATTCCTGTGTTCAGTGTGAGTTTTATAGTTAACGGCTCCTCAAGGGCCCTGACTGTTGGAGTGGGTTCCCTGCAGCAGATCTGAATCTTGGAAATTTGATTCCCGGTTTCCTTCCTAATTCATTAATTTTCCCACTAGTGATAATGTGTAAGAATTCAGCCTTTAGTTCCTTTCCCATCCCAGGGCAGTTTCCATGTGTCGTTTACTACCCTCCAGAAGTCACCCTTGCAAGTGGCTTCTTCTTATTTTTTCTTGAGACCAGTGGTTTTGTATTTGCTATGAATTAGTTTGTTTTCTGTTTGTTTTTAGTTTTGTGCCTTATGGTCTCTGCTACAGATTGTTTTTTAAATTGCTATTTTCTTTGCATGAAATAATTTAAAATATAATTTCCTTGCCTGTAATACTACTACCAGATTTTTTTTCATTATTGTAAATATTGAAGCTATATTCACAGTAACATTCAACAAATGCTTTTAAATACACTCAGAAATAAAGAGTATAAGAAAAAATATTCAAATTATATGTAACGTGTAACTACCTGCTAATTTTTGGATATTTTCTTTTATATTTTTATATCACTGAATGCTATTCAAGTGTGCTATTGTAAAAATTAACATTAGATGTTAACTTCTCCTTAGATGAAAGGAATCCTTTGAAACATACACACATTTTTAATTGACTAAAATGTTTTTTTTCTCTGAATATATTAACATTCTTTAAACATTTAGATATTGTTAGTCTTTGCTTTATTTCTCCCTTCTCTACCAAGTGCAGTTTGAAGAATGTCTTTGGTTTTGTTTGTTTGTGTGTTTTTTGAGACAGGGTTTCTCTGTGTAGCTTTGGAGCCTGTCCTGGAACTCACTCTGTAGACTAGGCTGAGCTTGAACTCATAGAGATCTGCTTGACTCTGCCACCCAAGTGCTGGGATTTAAAGGCCTGCACCGCCACCACCCGGCTTGGATACTTTCTTGTGGTATTGGTTATGTTACGTTTGCTTTCTGAGAGAGACCATAGGAACATTTTCTTCTCACATTGACCTCCCCTGGCCTTAAATGTCATTGTAATACAAACCCCAGATCATCCTTGTCTTCTTTCCTCAGCTTACAACCCTGGGAAACCTCACGCCTCCCAGCACTGTGTTTTTCTGCTGTGACATGCAGGAAAGATTCCGACCAGCCATCAAGTACTTTGGAGACATTATTAGTGTGGGACAGAGACTGGTATGTTTGTCTGTCTGTCTGTCTGTCTGTTCCAATCTGCTGAGGTACAATATACATTCATCGCTACTCAACACATTTTTTTTATATAATTTTGTTTGGTACATTTCTTTCAGTTACAAGGAGCTCGGATATTAGGAATTCCAGTTATCATAACAGAACAGTACCCCAAAGGCCTTGGCAGCACGGTGCAAGAAATCGACTTAACAGGTGTCAAACTGGTTCTTCCGAAGACCAAGTTTTCTATGGTGTTACCGGAAGTGGAAGCGGCCTTAGCCGAGATTCCTGGCGTCCGCAGTGTTGTACTATTTGGAGTAGAAGTAAGCACCCTCTTGGGTTTGGGGATGTGAGGTCTTGTTTACAGGAAGCTAGTAGTGAGTGGCCCTGAGGGGAAGTGGCCACCACTGGCTACATGTCCTCCACCCTCATGGTACTGATTTGAATGTCTTGTGGCTGTTACCAGCTTGAACTTTCACAACCCTGTGAGCTGTGTACCCTTGGTCTGCCAGGATCACAGACGAGAAACTAAAGTATAGCCATGTCAGTGCCTTGCCAATGGTCAGCCAGCCAGTGAGGAGGCAGCATTTGAATCTAGGCCAGTGATCCTCGGCTGTCGTGAGAAACACCTGCGTTTTCTCTAAAGGCATTAATTATTTTATTTGTGTGTTAGTGGGCTTCACTAGGGGCACCCCCTTTACCCCATTTTCTCAAGGTTATATAGTTCACCATCCTGCAAGTAGGTTTGTATACCTACTCTTATGAAGAAAAAAAAAACATACTTTTGGATTCCTAGTTCCAATTTCAGTTGACTTATTACATTTTATTTTATTTATTTTTTGAGATAGGACCTTGCTAAATAGCATGGAACTCATATTGTAACCTAGGCTGGCATTGAACTTATAGCAATCCTCCTGCATGCAGAAATTTCAGGACTGTGCCTCCATACTCAGCTTATTTCTATCTTTGTTTTTTTAAACAAATGTTGTACTGAAATTTTAAAATTTATGAAGGAAATTATTAACTCAGTGCGATAAAATAACACAAACAAATGGTTATATTTTGATAATGTTTTATCATAGTAGATTTTCAAAGCAGAAAAAAATGTAATCTTAAGTTTGATGCCCATTAAGTATTTTCTTATACTTTCAGTTCAGCCGTGAAATTAGAGAGGCAGTGTGTGTGAACATGTGGTACAAATGCGGTGGCTTTTGCACAGTTTTTGGTCATCATACTTAGCTCTCATGCTCAGGTGAAATACTTTCTGAGCAGTGGAGTGCTTCAGGACTATTTACATAAGGAGTAGCTGGTCGTTCACCGGAGCTTTCTAGTCATGTGAGGACAGTCAGCACTGGGCATGATGGCACTACTGAAAACATAACTCGCTGGTTATGTAACATAGTTACCATTAGAGGGAGATTTTGCTTTGTGCCCTCTAAGGCAAGGCTACAAGTCAATGCCTGCGAAGTCAGGGTTTGTACAGTAATGGTAATAGATACTGAGTAAATCCTTATTTTCACATGAATAAACCCAAGCTAGATAATGCTGATTTATGCTCAAAACTACCTGGCTAACTGGAGCCTAAACTGAATGGGGACAGGGCCATTTGATTCTCAGTCCTTTCTGTTCTGCCCTAATGTATATTTACAGAATGTCCTTACGGGGTTTAGCCTGCATTGTAAATTATTTGCTCTCACCTGTCTTTACTTCTGCATGACTCAGTTTCCCCAGTACTTTCCCAGTCCTGCAGCTCATCCTCTTATGTACTTGATATGAATGTAGACACAAATGCAAATGCCAGTGGCCCCCACAGTGGAGTGACAGTAGTGAGCTTTCTCAAGGCCACTCCTAGGGCTTAGCTCAAAGTCGTTAGAAACTGCATGGAATTCTGAGAGTACATTCAGTGTGACCTTGAGAAACATTGATAAAGCCAGCTCCTGGTCTGGAGAAATGCCCTTGTGTGTGTTAAGAGATTGCCTAGCTCAAGAGAGCCTAAACAGTGCTGTTAAATATTACAGTGACCTCTTGCATCCTTTTTGAACTCATATAAAGCACCAACAGTTTCCTGCGTTCTTACATGTGATACTTTGCTTCCCTGCTAGACACATGTGTGTATCCAGCAAACTGCCCTGGAGCTGGTCGGCCGAGGCATTGAGGTTCACATCGTTGCCGATGCCACCTCCTCAAGAAGCATGATGGACAGGATGTTTGCTCTTGAGGTACTTGCTCTACTTAAAAATAAGTTCTTCGTCGAGTTTTCTGAATAATTACAAGACTTGGATATTTAGCAGTCTCTAATAATTTGCCTTTTAGACAAATAGCTTGGTCTTGGCGTATCAGAGAACAACTGTGTACTAACTGGCCTTTTAGGTACCCACCTTGCTATTCTACAGTTTTCCCTTGGGATTAAATTTCTAGAGATGCCAAAAATTCCTTGATAGTTTTATGATCACTTTACTGTAGTGTTCAAGTAGCCACGACTGAATTTTACGGAATCGCAAAGTAGAAACAGTTCAGGCAGGTTAACTCAAGCAACATCTGTCCCCAGACTCTGGCAGAATGGATATAAGCCTGAGTAGCCTTTTCTAAGTGACTGCTTCCTGGCTGACACTGGATCAGCCGTTCTTTATCAGTGTTGCCTAATAACCATCTGAATTAAGCCCCTTCTGTTCCATGACTGTTGAGGCTAGCACTTAATCCTGGGGAGGGTTTCACTCCAGAAGGTGTGTGTGTGTGTCTCCCTCTCATACTTAATTCACCAATATATATATGATCTAATTGAATGTATATATGGATCTAATTTCAAACTACTTATTTTTTTATTAGGAATGATAAATGCAGGGCTAGCAAGATGTCTCAGAAGGTAAAAGAGCTTGGTGAAGGAACCTGATGACCTGAGTTCAGTTCCCGAATCCCACAGTGAAAGGGGAGAAATCTTGCATGTTACTCACTGACATCTCCATGCACACCCAACAATGTGTGGACATGTTCATGCACACACACACACACACACACACTAATAAGTAAAATACAAAACTCAAAGCAACTTTAAATAAATGCCGGAGGGTTTGTTGTTGTCATGAGATCATGCAGTACTCTGGGTACAAACTGACTTATGCATTGTTCTCTGTTGGAACTGCGTCAGCTCTGTAGCCCAGAGTGCCATCAAGCATTCAAAAGGAATGGACAGAAGAGGAAAGGCCATGGGGAACAGGCCATAGGTAGCAGCCTGGTCGGCCTCCCTTCTTGGTTTTCCTCTAGAGAATAGAATCCCTGTTGTTATTACGGATAGAAGTTTGCTGTTTGCTTATTAATTACAGTATTTATACTTATTTGAGCATTTCATGCAATGTTTTTTGAGCATATTCAATTCTCTCCAGCATCCCCCCCACTTGCCACTCTCTCCATTTTTGAATCTCTTCCCATCCAAGTTTGAGATTACTTTTTTTTTAAGTCCTTTCCCTGTCAAGCTCAGTTTGTGTGGCTCAGCTGGTCTTGGGTTGGAGTTCAGCCCTGCAGTGTGATCTCAAACTCACCTTTCTCGTGGTAACTATCAAATGCCAGTGGCCCCTCAGCTAGTTGTGGAATTGTGTGTCCACCTTCCCCTCTCTATGCTGGGATTTTATCTGTCTGGGGCTTATGCAGTTCTCATGTGTGGTATTAAAATCACTGTGAGTTCATTTGTGCATTTGCCCTGTGTTCCTAGAAAATACTGCGTCCTTGATGCTGTCCACCACTTCCCACTCTTCCAGCCAGCCTATCCATCCTTTCTCCTCAGAGATCCCAGAGCCTTGGGGTGAGGAGCCTGAAACCATTGTCTGATAGGTAGAAGCTTAGTTTGTTAAGCTGTCCCCATGCAGATTGGAAATACCGGTTTTTCTGGCTTTTAGTAAGTGGTGCTTCTTCTCCTGGCAGCAAAGATCGGTAAGCTCTCCTTCAGGCATGAGTTCATTAGGTCCCACGTTTCAGGCTTTCTTATTAAGCTGAGGTTTTACAGCTGCTGTCAATCGGACCATCTCTCAGCCGGCAGCTGTCTTCAGCTACCTGCACAGGGGAAACTGTATTGTCATGGTAATGCTCAGACTTGGAAGTATTTCAAAGCCATGCAAACTAAACAAAGCCTTGTTTGCTGTGAAGATATTTCTAGGACGTTCCTCCTACATTCATATGAATTTTATTTATGTCTTTATTCTTCTCTCATACATTACATTCCCACCAGTGTTTCCCCACCCTCCATCCCTCCCAGGCCCTCCTCCCACTACCCCAGACCCACTGCTCTTCCCATTTCCTTTCAGAAAAGAGCTGGCTTCCCAGGGATATCAGCTGAATGCAGCATGATGAGCAAGACTAGACAACCCAGCAGGAAGAAAAGGGACCCACAGAAGGCAAAAGAATCAGAGACACTCCCACTGTTAGGAGTCCAACAAAAGCCCCGAGCTAAACGGCCACAGCATGTAGGCAGAGGGCCTAGTGCAGACCCAGGCAGGCTCTGGTTGCTACTTCAGTCTCTGTCTTGAGCCCTGCTCTGTTGATTCTGTGACCCTGATACTTCTACAAAAAGGGACAGAAAAAGCCTGCAGGTGAGGTCAGGTGACCTGCAGGTGAGGTGAGGTCAGGTGATGTGTACAGTGCCTGCAGTGAGGTCAGGTGACCTGCAGGTGAGGTGAGGTCACGTGATGTGTGCAGTGCCCGACAGTTTGTCGGCTGCTCCCCTTCACTGTATCTTGCTATAGAGGACACGCAGTTTGTTTCTAAAGTTTTGGGGGAAATGCTTTTTTATTCTGTGAACTGAAAGTTAACAGCAACATGGCCAATGCCTCTTCTTCTTCATTCCCTCAGAGCAGAACTACTGCAGACAATCCTTATCCATATTGCCTGTTACATTCATTTCCCTTGCAAGGTGAATAATTAGTAAGCATAAGGCCTGTGGCCTGGACTTTATTTACTAGGTGTTTCCTTGTATGTACTCGTCATCTGTTGGGGAGTGTCACCTTGGAGTAAATAATGTTCATAATCGCATGATAGATTTCTGTACCACCATACACTTACCTAATTTTGTCAGATCACAGGAGAACTGCAGAATGAAAGGAGTAAATCCTCTCTTGAACTAGATACCCCTGTAGTTTTTGGTGTTGCTTGAATATGAAGTAGGTTGGATACTCCATTCCTGACCTAGATAGTTTTACGTGTGTACACAAAGGAGCCTTCCTTTATCATTGGCCCAGTTGGACTGCCTGTGCAAGCATAAGGAGGGATCCTCCATAGCCTAATGGCCAGTTTTAGCTCTGGAGAGAAAGTGTGGGCAGGACACCAGAAGTTGTTGCTACTGTCTGCTTAGGCTCCTCCCAGGTTGGGGAGGCCAAACTCTGTGCACACACCCAGGATACTATTCTAAAAACTTTGCATTTTCTGTACCACACCTTCCTTCTCATCTGGGTTCTTTGCTTAGTTATTTTTAAACCCTCAGTCTGTAAGGAGCACAGTACACCTCAGTGTGACCAACTTTGTGCACCACCAAAGATCGCTAGGGTAGATGGACAAGACTATGGTCCATACAGCACTAGAAAAGGCCATGCCCTCTTCTAAGGTTCCCACAGCAGATGCTTCTTGGATAGCCATTTGCCCTTTACCCCCGAGTGTCTGACTGCTGATTACTACAAAGAGTGGTCCTCTGCCATGGGATTATCCCCACCCCTTCCTACCCCCTTCTTCGCCTCCTTGAGTTCCTCTGGTTCTGCTGGAGAAGCCTGGCAAAGTCTTCCTGTCAGGAACAGTTCTGGTGGTCAACTTTACATAGTTACTGACTTTATAACCTTCTTTAATAATTCTAAAAAGTTCATATCACAGAAGACGTGGTGATTCCATTATTCCCTGGGGCAGATTCTCAAATCTCTCTCATGGCCCTTCACTTTTGCCAATCATTCCTAAACCAGAGAATTCTTAATTATATCAAGTCCTTAGGTATTGTTTTCTGCAGTCAGAAAAGAAGAATTTAATAACCTTTATTTTATTAATGCAATTAAACTTGTATTTTACATAGTTGGATAGCAAAGTAGTAATAAAACAGTCTGGACAGCTATAATTATACCCATAGTAGAGATTATTTTTTAAATAAATAGGTACCAAATGACAGCCATGCCAGCTAAAAGTACTAATATGCCCCATGGCTCCTGTTTTGATTATACTGCACGGGGTAAATGCAGATGAGTTCCCTCTTTTGTTCTTGGTGTTAGAAATGAGAAAACAAAAAGACAAAAACAAAACCCCAAACCACAAGAAATTATCAAAGCTTGAAGCCAAAAGATGTCCGCATTTGAGAGAGTGAACAGAGATGAAGTGTTCCAGCCCTGAGAAGTGTGCACATCTGGAATGCTGGATCCTAACTCGGTTTCTGTTGCTATGATAAACACCATGACTAAAGCAAAATGGGGAGGAAGGGGTTGATTTCATCTTAACTCCCATAACACAGTTGTCACTAGCAAGAACTCAAGTCATAGCCCAGAGGCAGGAACTGGAGCAGAGGCCAGTGAGGAACATTGTTTACTGGCTTACATAGCTTGAGTATCGAGTTGACAGAAATTGCTGGCACAGGTGGGGATATGACTTCTACCAGTGTCCTCTCTGTGCTCATGTTTACGTCATTAGCCTGGTAATCTAGAACCTACAGATCTTGACGCTGGCTCCCTGGCCCCCTTTACTGATGTCTAACCCATTACTAATACGAAGAAGATGGGTTTGTGATACATCTGGTTTTGAAACCTTTCTCCATCACTGAATTTATTGCTATGGCAGAGAACCATTGTTATAGATGACGACCCTAGTTATTGTCCAGTGGTTCTGCTATTTTTAAATCACCTCCATTTTCTAGCTCACGTCTTGTTTCTATTTTCTAGCGTCTTGCTCGAACTGGCATCATCGTGACCACCAGTGAGGCCGTTCTGCTACAGCTGGTGGCTGACAAAGACCACCCGAAATTCAAGGAAATTCAGAACCTAATTAAGGCGAGTGCTCCTGAGTCTGGTCTGCTCTCCAAAGTATAGGATATTTGAAGATCGGGATCCCCGACAGGACGGCAAGCCAGACAAGCGCTTGTCTCTGCTAAAACTAAAATGTTAAGTCAACAGCAACTCCTCCTTTGCAGCTCTTAGTAACTCTTAACTGGCTAGACCTTTGGGTACAAGCATTTAGTTCTGATGTCAAGGCTTCAGGTGCTGCTTATCTTCTTTGTTTCTTAATGGGCTTTTTATTTATTATTCAAATTATAATGGAGGTGCCTGTTTTGTCTACATCATATACTCTGACCATATCTTTCCAAAGTGCTCCCTCTGGTGAAGTTTTCTTAAATTGTGTACTTTACAGAAATAAAACACATCTGTCGTAATGATCTTACTTCTCTATAGTTGTGAAACATCTCTTGTAATGTCAGTGTAGACGCAGTGTTGTCACTTCCCAGGCTGCCTGGCGACCGATTCCTGGATGAGAACTGACCAACGGGACAATGGATTGTCACCTACGTCTCTCACAGTGGAGAGTTGCTGCCTGAGTGAGGTGCATTGATTTAACCAGAGCAAATTATCTTCACCGTTGGGTATCCGTCTCGACTGTGCTGCTTTTCTTATTCCTGTTGCCATCTTTGTGGATTTCCTTCCTCTGGCTAGCGATCTATGCTAATGTTCTTCTTCTACTGGACGTTTTACATGCTCATTGGTTATTTTAATTTTGTGAACAGATGGGAGTGATTTGCAGTGCTGGATAACTGACAGGGTTCCCCGAACGTAATGCCTTTACAGTCTTTCTGAGTGCATGTTTTGGTACACACGGGAGTTAGTAAAGAAGTAAACACTACGTAAAATGTAGTTTTAAGATGTCCATGTTTCCCTTTGTATTTTTCTCTCCCTGCCATTCAAACATTGTTACTGCTGACGTCATCAAAGTGACTTGGTAGTAGGGATAATACTACGGTCATTGTTAGCCCATCAGTAAGTTTATTTTCACTTAATACTTACTAGTGCTTAAAAACTTTTTAAAGTGTGTTGTGATATGTGGATCATAACTCTCTTTGTATTAAATTAGAGAAAATATATTACATGGTTAAATTGTTTTGTTTCCCGTGACTCCATGAATACTAGTCAAGGAACTCTAGTGACTTTTCAGAGGTAGCAGATTTAATATTTATAATCATACAACTCATGGGAGCTTTCAAAGGAGGAGAATCCTTTGCAGTCCCAGACTGATGGAGTTGTTACAGGGCCTTCCTGTTGGAGCTATAGGAATGTGTTTTGTTCTTTGAGCCTTTTAAGATGCCACAGCCTAGTGTCCTTGGTGTGCTCAGATGTTTGCTTTAGAATAATGATTCTCAACCTCTGGGTCACCATGCTTTGGGGATCTAATGATCCTTTTATAGGGTTCGTTTATCAGATATTCTGCGTATCAGGTATTTACATTACAATTCATGACTAGCAAAATTTATGAAGTAATGATGAAATAATTTTATGGTTGGGGTCTTCACAACATGAGGAACTGTACTAAAGGGTCCGTCGCTGCATTAGGAAGATTGAGAACCTCTGCTCTAGAAAATGAGAAAGAAGCATCTTGTAGTTATCTACCTTTTAAAATAATTTCTAATAAATGTGACCTAGTGCTTTCATACTTTTATTATCTGGAGAGCTTGTTAAAATACTGATTTTAGCTTTTTTCTTCATTTAAATTAAAAAACAAAATGGTGTTGCCACCAACGAAGCAAGGTTTTAATTTAAAATGGTTTGCTTCCCTTGTATCCACACCTCTCCCATCTCAGTGAGAATCCATGGCAGCGAAGCCTCCTCGTCACAGCTGAAGGCAGCTATGTGACCCTGGATTACTGTCCTTTGGCAACCATGTCTGAGAACAACAGACTGTTTTCTTCTTAACTCTAGAGAGGTGTGGGGCTCACTGTGCTGACATCAAAGCTGGTCTGGCAAAGCCATGATCTTTCTGGAGCCTGTAAAGGGGATGATCAAGATTCAGCAGCTCCATGCTTCTACAATCCACTCAGGTTTTTGTTTTTGATTTTGGTTTTGTTTTATTTGTTTGTTTTCCCCATTACTGCCGTCTTCTCAGGCAGCGAGTGTGGGTCTAGTCCCAGGTCCTTTCTGACTTTTCTTCCTCCTCCTGCCTGGTCTAAGATCTCCTGTGATTCAAGGTCCCTGATTAGCAACCTTTTTCCACCTGCAGCCTTAACACCCTTTGGCCATGTAGCACGGTTCCAGGCTCCAGGGATAAAGACACCAGTATCTAAAAAAGGCCATTGTCGTCACACAATGTGAATTGAATTAATTCAACTGTGTCAGGGCCAGGAATGTAACTACAAGGAGGCTCAGAACAATTGTGAACTCTGCCTTCTCCTGTTTTGTGAACCATGCCAAGAAGGTGGCAAGGCTTTTACTTTATGATTATAGGAAAACTGAACTGATTGTAATACATTAAGCTTTGGAACAGAAGTGTCCATAACTCTGTAGGATGGTGAAATCCTTTTTATTGACATAAATAAAGAACATAAGGGTGTAAGCAAGAAGAGTCTGGTGTATTGACTCTCAAGGGGCCTGGGAGCAGCATGAGGTTCCTTATGGAAATACTCAATGTCTGTGCAAACTTAATCTAAAATTAAGCTGGTAACTTACTCTAGCCAGGAAACCGAATACTCTGTTATGTTCACTGAAATAGCACATTTCTCTATTAAAGTGGGTTTCTTTCCCTTTCAAAATTGATATTTGGGATAGTATGACTTTATAGCTGAGGAGAATGATAAAGACCCCCACTCAAAGGTTCATTTTGGTTCTGTAACTGCAGATTTTAGGGACAGTGTTTGGACTACAGCGATGGTTTTTCCAAATGTGTACAGTACGAGGAGAACCAGCTATGTGTCTCCAGCCTGTGCTTTTCACTTCATCGGCGATACTAGGAGGTCATCAAAGTGGAGGAACAGTAGACGTGCCCGGGAGAGGCCCATGCTCATCAGTGTACCCTTCTTCTGCTTTGATGAGCCAAGCTCCTGGGTTGTGCCCTCTGGCAGCTTTGGGCAGGTGGAGGGGAGGGGTGCTCTCCCTCTATTCCTGTTTCTGTACTATGTACTCAGTCTCTGTTCTTGATAGCTTTCTCTAAAGCTTATCTTCCTAACTAACTTAAGGGAAGGAATAGCAGACAGTATGAAAATAGTAATTATTTTAATCATCAAATAATCCTAAGTAGATTTCCCCATGAAGGGAACTGGAAAGTGGTTTAGCTCTCGCTGAACACGGCTGTAGCTGTTAAACTCTTGATTTGAAAAACATCAACCCACCAATTATCACAATATATAGCAGTTATATATTATGTATATATGTATTATATACATATATATGTATATTATATATAGATAGAATTAAGATGAATTTTTGCGTACTTGGACTTGACTCCTGAAATTCTTACCTGTGTGTTCTTTTACATTAGTTTTACTTACTGTGTATGACAAATAAGAAACCGTCTTACCAACAACGTTTAGTTTTAGGGCACAAATGCTTACGATTTGCTGAGAAGAGATGGTAAGTGAACTCATCACATGTCCAAATGTGAGAAATACTGAGGATTCTGTTTATTTTTCTTGCATGTATATTTTGTTGGCCGTGGGGCAGAGACCCCAGGACCATTTGCAAAATCAGCGTCTGAATTTGAGAGTTTTTATTAAGCCAGCTGGAGGCTGCCTGGAGGGCGAACTATTCTCACAGAGGAGTCCCGACTGCTTTCTGCAAGGAGCTTTTAAAGGCAAAAACCCTATGCTGGTGGCCAGTTGCAGGCAAGGAGAGCAAGCAAGCAGTTTAACAGAAGCAGAAAGCAGCAGTTAGCTGGGGCATCTTGACCTCATGTCTCTGGGGTAGGGTTGGATGATTTTTTAAGGGACTTTCCCATATAAGAGAGTAGGGGTAGGGGGTTCAGTTCTGAGTCAGACCTTAAATAACTGCATCATCCCCATTACAGTGCCTGTGGTATGCATGATTGTATAAATATGTTCCAGTATGTGTTGTGCACGTGTGGAAGGGTGTATGTTATTGTGTGTGCAGGTGTATGTGGAAGCCTGACATTGATGTCTGCCATTTTCCTCTTCCTCGGTCATTCTCTGCTGTATTCTTTAAGGCAGATTCCCTCAGCTGTACCCAGCCCTCACTGATTGAACTGTTCTAGCTAGCCAGTTTATACTCTTGGAATCCCACTCTGCCTTTCTAGAGCTGGAATTATAGGCACGCCACTATGTTCACCCAGAGTTTGCTTGGCTCAGGGGGCAAGCACTTTATCAACTGAACCGTCTCCCCAGACCTGATGATCAATCTATTAATAGCTCTGTGGTTTTATTGACAGTGTATATATTGATGGGGGAGCATTAAATAAACCCTGCTTTTACTTGCCAACTGTATTTTGAGTTCTTGTCAATATTGTGCTAGAAGCACATACTAGAGCAATAAGGTAAAATGAAAAGAAAGATAAATGGATATGAAATTTTATAAAAACTATCTCTATTTACAGATGATATATTATACATTTGATATTTCCACAATTTTACCAGAAAACTGCTATAAAATGATAAATTTTTCAGTATAGCAAGATATAGAATTAACTTACACAAATCAATCTTTTATATACACTACCAAAAACCATAGAGAAAGAGATCATGGACATATTCTCATTCGCAGTAGCCTCAAAGAAAATAAAATATCTAGTAATAAACCTAACCAAGGAAGTGAAAGACCTCTACAGCGAAAATTTATAAACTCTAAAGAAAGGCTTGAGAAAATGGTAAGCTATTTCATGCTTGTGGGTTGGTAGAATCAATATTGTGAAAATGACCATTTCATCAAATGGTGTATATTGATTCAAAACAATCCCAATCATAATCCCCATCTTACTTTTTATAGAAGTGAAAAAAAAATCTAAAACTCATGTAGAACCAGAAAAGACCCAGGATAGCTAAAACAATTCTGAGCAAAAAGAATAAAAAGAATAATGCTAGAGGTATCACCATTCCAGATCTTAGATGCATTACAGAATCGTAGTAAGTAAAATAATATAGCACCGGCACAAAACCAGACATGTACATCAATGGAAGAAAAGTGAAGACTGAAACACCTAACTTCAGTCATTTAATATTGGATAAAGATGCCAAATTCATACTCTGGGGGAAAGAAACCATCTTCAATAAATGATACTGGGATAACTGGATGTTCACATGCAGAAGAATCAAACTAGACATATGTATCATATTGCATAAAATCTATAAATTGGTCAAAGAGTTAAATGTGAAACCCTAAACACTGAAATTGCTGAATGAAAACCTAGGCACTACCCTGCATATATACCTGTAGGAAAGAACTTCCTGGAAAGGATTTAATTTGCCTGAGAATTAAGGCCAATGATTGACAACTATAGGACTTTATAAAATTAAAAAGCTTCTCCCCAGCTGATGAAACAATGGAATGAAAAGGAAGCCCACAGAATGGGAGAGAATCTTTGCCGTCTACACACCTGACAAAGAATTAACACCCAGAATATATAAAGAATTAGAAAACAGAAACAAAAAGGAAACAAAACAACAACAAAGACTCAAAAAAAATATACTCAAATGGCCTATTTAAATAAAATGATGCCTCAAACTTCAGCAGGGTGATGTGGGAGGTGATGTATGCTGTGAATATGCTTTATTGTCATTGGTTAATTAAGAAGCTTCTTTTGACCAATGACTTAACAGAGTAAAGCCAGGCTGAAAGAGATATATACTGTTCCTTCACCCGTAAAGAAAAGTGAAATTGCAGGTAAATGGATGGAACTTGAAAACACATTAAACAAGGGAACCCAGACCCAGAAATGCATTCATCTCATGTTCTCTGTCATCTGACACACCTGGCTTCAAATTTTTAGAAGTGATACATATTGTGAGGTAACTGCAGAAAACATAAAAGTAAAAAAAAAAAAGGTGAGGCAGTAAGGGAGCAACTGAGAGGGGAATGACAGGGTACACATGATCTACTGGGTGAAATAGAGAAATTTGGTAGGGGAAAATCTCATTAAGGGTAGGAAAAAGAGAAATACAGAAGATGGGGGAGGAGGGTAAAAATCACAGAATGTCTGTAAATGTCATAAGGATCATATTGTTAACTACTTAGAAACACCTAAAATACACACAGGTTGATGTGTATGTAGACATATCTGCTTTACCTGCTCTTTTGCTGTTTGGGCTGACAGTGCTTCCTCCAAGAGCCAAAAATGACCTAACGGAAACCCTAACACCAGGCTTAAGAAGCTCCTTTTCACTTGTTTGTCGGGCTGTCCAAGAGACTGCCAGAACATTACAGGGTATTTCTATTGCTCTTGCCCTTGGGGGCCCCCCTAGAAGTGGAAGCTAATTCTCTGCTGTTGACCACAGCATGTACTTCAGACACAGGGCCCAGTAGTTCCTGAGCCAGAACTGACCTGAAAGCCTCCTCCCCAATAACTAGCTTTCATGGTACCAGAAGGTGCCATTCAAGCTTTCAAAGAAGGGTAGGTACCAGCAGTCTTACCAAGCTGTGATGTCTATGAACTGCAGCAATGAAAAAGTGAAGTAGTGGTACCCATACTTTGGCTCTATGAAACATTACTCTAACTATTCTTTATCAGTGAAAGTGTAGTCAAATATTGGGGTAAGAGCCTGAAAGAGAAGCAGAGAAACCATCACTCTTCCCTTCCTGCTCTGTTGCTTTCTCCAAACAGTGCACATAATTGCTTTCCACCCCACCTTACTACTTCATCTCCTATGTGTCTTCAGTCTTCCAAAACATCTGCGATTAGTGTTGGTCAGCTAGTGACTGACTTCGCCACTAGCAGGGTTCTGACTCCAAGCAAACTTTGTCAGAGTACCATCAAAGTATCACGTAAGGGCTTTATCTATCAATTGGACCTGTGACTCACTCAACAGAAGGGATTCTGGCAACCTAGCCTACTAATCATAGTTAGTGAAGTCAGGGGCCTTAGAAGAAACCACCACTTTACTAACCAACATGATCCCTACTGCATTCTGAATATTTGTCCCACAGGTAAGTGTAGTTCTTGCCCTTCAGCAAGGAAACTTCTCTTTGCAACAGGTGGAGATTGTTACAGAAAACCACAACCAATTGGAATGCAGTGTTGAGGCACCCAGCCTCGAATGGGTACATCTACAATACAATTCCCAATTCCCAAACCTAAGTTTGGGAATCGTTGGGGATCGTTGGGGAAGAGGGGCTGTGGAAATCAGGACGTTTGTTGGTGTATTGTGACTCCTAGGAATATCAGAAGCTTTACCTATAAGGTCTCTCCAACATGGCTGCCTAAACATGAGCAGAATAAGGACAACAATACAGATTATTACATGGATGGGGGAATCCCACAATCCCCTTGCCTTATACAAAAAACTTTAGGCGACAAAAGAATGCTAAAAGTGGTGGAATTAAAGGCTTCCTCAGAGAAGAACACACCAATTAATTATCCAACACCAAATTGTCAGTTTCGAAAACAAATACGTAACTTTATACCAACTTAGCAAGTTGTACTTAACGTAATTACAAATATGTATGTTATGTGTATAAAAGCAGTTAATCAAAAAAGAGGCTATTAATTTTAAAGAGCAAGGGGGCATATATGGGAGGGCTTGGAGGGAGGAAACATAAGGACAAAACGATGTAACTGTGATATAATTTCAAAAATTAAATAATTTTAAAAGGGAGCGGCTCTGCCTTTCCTGAAAGATGGAGTTAAAGCGTGAAATGTCTTCTCCTCTGACGGAGAGTGTTGTGACTTTGAAGATGGGAGAGGAAGAGCAAAATTGTGGCCCTTGGGTTTAGTGGCCCGTGTATTTAACCCCAACAGAGACAGATAGATCTCCAAGCTTAAGACCAACCTGATCTACATAGTGAGTTCCAGGGTGAGGGGGGAAATGTGGATGGTTGTCTTGATGGAATAGCAGCCTTCATGGAAACAAGCTGCAAAGAACCTGAGACCTCTGTTGAACCCCACAGAATCTTTATTTACTTGAAGGAACTCAGGAGGAAGTTCATCCTCGGAGACTAGAAAGAAGGAAAGTCTGCTTGGTACCTCGATTTCCCTTCCTGAGACCTGAGCAGATAATCCAGCCTTTCTCAGTCAGATTCAGTTTGGGTTCTTGGGAAGATTTGGGATGATCTCTGAGTCAACCTTTATACACTAGCCCCGTTCTGAGGTCTTGTTCAATTAAGAAGACAAATGGCATAAAACCAGCAATGGGAAGAGGCTAGACGGTAGGAAAGACTAAACAAGGTGGCCTTTTTCTATGTGGTTACAGAGACCCTTAACTCTTAGAAAAAGAATTTTCAGGTGTAGCCTATTCGGGGAAAATGAGCATCCATACACCTGTAAATAAACCCCCCACCTATGCTGACTAGTTAATTGCTTGTTAGTTTATTTTTTTCCCCAAAGTGAACTTTTGATGGAATTGTGCCTCACTTTGTCATTGGGACTTCAGTAAAGGAGTAGACATTGCCTAGTTTCCCTCTGGGAAGGAATTTGAGCAGTGGTGGGTACACTCCCATGTGTACGCTGGTGTGCTGATGCCAGGGGAGTCCAAAAGAAGGTGTGGGATCCCTGGAGTTGGAGCTCCAGGTGAGGATAAGCTGCCCCATACGGGAACCAAGCTCAGGTTTACTGTAAGAACATTATACGCTCTTAACCACGGCACTATCTCTCCGGCCCCTGAAAGGAAAGGTTTGTGGTTTTAGCTCTTCTTCAAGCATCTTGAATCTCATAATAAATATCTACACCCTTTGCCAGCAGCACATTGATGTGCAGATTCCCCTTAGTGTCACCCTGTGTTTACACCAGCCAGATTGTACGCTCGATAAATGTGTGTGTTCTTGGTTTATCCCGTGACAGCGATGTCTGCGTTCTTCCGAGACCATCTGCCCTGCTGGCTGTGTGATTGTTAGCATAAAGAAAAGCCTAGTAGACAGTATGGTAACAGTGGGATTTTGATGTTTTTCTCATCATCCTAATAATAAAGAAAAGTAAGAAGGAAACAAAACGCATGGTGTCAGCAGAGGAAAGTCAGATGGTCTCCTCGCAATTAACTACCGGTTAGTTTCCAGACACCCCACACCCTGTTCTGTTAATAATACAGCACTTTTGCCTCGTAGGGTAGCTTTCTGTAGTTTTCATCACATAAAACAGTCAGCTTGGAGCCCACCTGTCATAGATGAAGCTTCGTGTCTTGATGTAATTGTTAGTTGCACTGTGTATTTTCCTGGCCTCGGATCGGTTCTTTGTTCTTGCAGCTGTTTCCTTGCTCAGCAGTTCCTCCCACCTCAGACAGCAAGTGCAAGAAATGAGGTGCTGTGTCTCAGAACCTATCGTTAATTCACAGGCATCCATTGCTAGTAAATATTGAATGTGTGCAGCTTTGAATTGAGTCTCTGTAAGATGCAAATTTTGCTTTTGAAATAGCCCGTTCGCCAGCCCCAACTAAAAATATGGCTTGCTCATAAATTAAAATGTTGGTAATCTGGGAACGTTTCCCTAAAAATGAAAACCCTAGATACATGAGATAGATTAATGAAGAAAGCAAACATGTTTGCTATTATTTCAATTTTAGTACCTGTTGCATTGTGTGTGTACATATATGTATGTATTGTGTGTCTTCATCCTTTTGGATAATTTGGTAAAACATGCAAGTACTCTTTGCCCTGTGAGGTCAGCAATTTATTCCTCCAGCTAGCCAGGGACATCTTAAATAGAAGACTGAGTAACAAATAGGAGTGGCGTGTGTTTCAAAGGCGAGTGACACCGTTTGTCTCCAAAGTCAAAAATAGAATCACCGGAGGAACTGACAGAGAAGACAGAGGGAGAGGGAGAGAGAGAGAGAGAGAGAGAGAGAGAGAGAGAGAGAGAGAGAGAG